>MU123711.1:283005-461920 GCA_014904935.1 Melanogaster broomeanus | reverse complement strand
TTCGTTTGGTAGCACCCCTACGTTTGCACGAAAAAAAAAAAAAATTACATTTATCGATGTCTCTCAATAGGGGGCCATTGTCTATGCAAAACATTTTGCGGGTTAAATGGGATATCCAGGGCCGCTTGATTGCGCCTCAGTTTGGAATTCGAACTGTTTTTTTTTTTCAGGGCAATTGGTCCGCCGATGGAAAGGCTTCATACCCAAAACCGGCGGAAGCAGGTTCATTCCAGAAAAGGAGGTTTTTTCTTTGGACCACAAAGGTTGGGAAGTTTGACAGACGACGATACCCCTCAGGATTTTTGTAATTCGGATTGGACGGGTGAAAAGGGTATTGGGCCCAGGTGCTGTATCCCACCTCAACAGGCGCCCCACAGAACAAAATCATCTTTACGCCGGGTCCAACCTCAGGGACGGACACGCCGCACAAACCCGTCGCTTCTTTTGGAGTTTGCCATTGCAAAACGATGGCTTGGGCAACTCTTGCAATTTCTTGGTCCTTTCCTAAAAAGATGCAGGAGGGCAAAAGGATATCGCGTTTTTGCAAAAACAAAAAAGGTACACCAATTGGAAAGCCAACCCCGCGCTTTAAAAAAAGCCAATCTCTTTTTGCCCTAGGTTTTTCACTAAGGATTCCTACATTAAGCATTTGATTCGCTTCAGGTCACCCGGAAAAGGGATTTTCCACTGTGTTGGCATCTTCCCCTCGATCGCACATTCACCAAAGGGAAATCTCTTGGGAACGTTGCTCTTTTGCTTGGGGACTGAGTGGTTTAAGAATTTGGAAAAAACGGTTGATTATGATTATTCGGGACGCGACTTGTTACTTTGTAATGGTCGGATTTTGTTAAACCTCATTTTAGTTTTTAGCGGAAAACAGGGGGTTGGGTTACACTGAATGAGGGGATGGTTGAACGCGTTTGGCGGCGCAACCGTTGGTGGAAAAAACTGCCCCATTGAAAATAAAAGTAGTCGAAATTGAAAGTTTTGCTGGGTGGGGATTGCACATTAACTTGCTCGGATTATTTGCAAGGGGCCAAAATCACCTGGTCCAGTAGTTTCGCAAGGCTACAAGAGGACTTGGTTTCAAGCCTAAGGAAAAAATCAAGAATTTGCCAGCATTTAAATTCGTACGGCAGCGACAACCCAAAAACGAATTTTTGGGAGGGCTTTTGGGACCCATCTCGAAGGGAGTTAAAAAACAATTAAGCCAGGAAAACTCGTCTATTTGAAGAAGGGGCCGTTCGATTATGCGAATTCATTAACGGTCGAGTTAAATGGCGGAAGGGGGAAATAATATTTTGCCAAGAAAAAAAAAACCGGTCAAATGAATTATAATTTGGGGAAATAAAATCTGTTGGGAAACTTACGCGAAAAAGGGCTGGCATTTGGGGGGGGCGGGAAAAGGTGGAGCGGCAGGATTCGCGGACGGGGAACATTTTGGGGAATGGAATAATTCAATCAAACACCAAGGCCCCAGTGTTTCACCGGCAGGGCATGAATGGCAAAAAAAAACCCAATTTTTCCCATTATTGTATGGGCAATAGGCATCAACAGGAAATGAAACGGTTGGGTTGGGGTCTTGTTTACAACATTCATTGACAGGGGGGTTAACGTTTAACTCATGGGCTTTCAAGTTAAAATTAAACCAGTTTGCAATGAAAAGGACGGGACTGGGGGAAATTAGTATTTGTGAATGATTTCTCCAGCAAGCTACCAACTGCAAATCCCCCAAAAAAAAACTGTGATTTCAAAGGGATAAATAAACTTCCTGGTTTCAAAAAAGGCCGAGCATTAGCTTTGCCTAGTGGGAAAATCTTTCAGAAAATCGCTGTAAAAACTGGAATTGTGCCAGCTTCACCATAGGTGATTTAAACCGCGTTGATATTTTCCGGGGTTTTGCCGGACGCAAGAAGAAAAAGACCGTTGCGAAAAAGCCCGGGGGGCCTTTGAAAACTTGTTTGGGGCCAACCCCCCCCGCCGGATTCCCGTTTGGGCTGATGGGCAAAATGGACAAATGGACTTGTCACCAGGGGCCGGCCAAGCGTTAGGCGCAGTTTAAATTTGTGATCGTTTGGGCCGTGTCTTCGGAACTTTTCCCGGGGGACTTCCCAGCCCAAAGCTTTCATGTGTTCGGGCAAAAAACTGTGGGGTCGGTTTTTGGGCTTCCTTTCTTTTTTGCCGGCGTAAAAAAGGGTTAGTGCGGTTAAACGATTTTTTACTGTTTGGGGAAGCCAAGTTTTCATAAGGTAGGCCGGATATTGAGTTGAACGCCACCAAAGATAAATAAAAAAAGGCAGGAAAGAAGTTCAAAAAGAAGGAAGTCTCTGAGGAACTTGGAAAGGCTTTTCCCTCGGGATGTTCCTGGAAATCAAATAGGGGTTTGGGGAAGCTCTTGGAGGCCTTTTGCCGGTGGGGGGCCCGCTTTTATGTTTTATGATCAGGGCCCCAAAAAAATCCAACTTCGAAAAGCCTCGGAAGTTTGGTTACATAACCCGTGATACGGCCCTCTTCTCGATTTCCTTTTTTTGATCTTGGAAGTTGGAAAATTTACTAAAGGGACTTCCAAGAAGGGGTTAAAAAATCGATTAAAAATTCCCCACCAAATGGACAAACCCCTTGGGGGCAAGGGGGACTTGCTATGGGTTAGTGGAGGGTTGCCTTTGTTTAAGGGACCAAATTACTACTTTTTTTGTAGGAAAAAGGGCGTTTTCCCTTATGGCGGACTTTTACCACGTGGAACTGGGGCCTTCTTTTGTGGTTCTGCCTAAGAAATAACTTGAGGGTAGACATTTGGAATAAGGTATGTGATTGCCTTCACCTTTCATCACCGCAGAGACAGCTGGAAACATCGGCTTCCATATAGATGTTATTGATATTGCGGATCTCGAAGAGACTCGCTGTTTCTGTTTGGGTGTAACTCTCGCTCGTTGCAACGTTCAGAGGTGGATCAATCAGGGAGTCGACGGGCCTCGGGGACCAAAAGCAGACGCTGTAACAAAGTAGGATTCGATGTTATTCGTCGACAAGGGTGCGCCGCGTGCCGCCATGGAAGGCGAGTACTGATGAGTCCTTTTGGTGGTGTGTGCGTCGCCCTCCACTGCACCCGCCTGAGGTCTGCAAGAATCGTCCCACATCGTTGTCTTGGCAGTCGTGAATGTCCCTACATAGATTGTTCGTCAAAAGCTTCCAAACTTCGCTCTCTCCGCCATGGCTCAAAGCAGGAATCTCAGAAAGATCAATCCAGACAAAAACACTGGTGGGTTCTTCGAGGGTAAACTCACCGATCATGTCCAGGAGTTTCCTACCAAACTTTCATAGACGATATCAAGAACAACCCGAGACGGTAGACCTCTCTTTTCCCCATTGGATTACCTCCCTTGTGCCAATGTTGAGGTCGACCAGCACAAAGCATGCGAAAACCGTGGCAAGTCGCGTTGCAGTGCATGCAAGCTTGTATCGTATTGCTCGCAGGTAAGCTCAATCGTGGATATGTTGTATGCTGGTCATCGTTAAACTGCAGGCGTACAGGAATGCCAGAAAAAAAACTGGAAGATCCATAAACACGGTATGCAGAGCACCATCATCCAGGAATCTCTCGCTGCCACTCATCCGAAACAGACTGTAGGGCTCAGATAAGGTCGGATGAATGGCAGCCAATTTGGGTTATCGAACAACATTTTCGTTGACGGAAGCTCAGGGCCTGGACAGTCTCGGGCCACCCGGCCGTCGTGTAGCAGGTTTGATGTGGGACTAGCATTGTATACTTGCACACATCAAGTGGAATCACACGTTCTGATGCCTTGGATTAGGTGGGGAAATGTACCTGCGGTGGACGTCGTCAACCTCCAGAACAACGAGGCCTAGCTTAGCAGGGATCTTTCCCTTGCTTTCATTGGTCTGTATCATCTCTTATGGCCACATATATTCTTTGACTAAAGCGTTCATTCAGCATCAGGAGATCTTAGGCATGTCGTACGGACCGTCAACGCGCTGGGTCCAGTTCTGGGTATCTGATGGTCCTGCTCAACGACCGTGCCTGTCCAGTCGTGTCCCGCCACATAACTTTGCTTCTCACTTTAGCCACCATCCCTGACGTGGCCCTTGCCGCTGACATCGCGCTACACTTCTGGAACTCTGTCTTCCTGCCTGCCGAGTATCGCATCCAGATCTCGCATCTCATCACTACCTTTTTGCAGGAGAGCAGTGTACAGCCAGTCACGCAGCCCCTTGGGTGCCACTCGACTCTGACTTGCGTACTGACCAAGGACATAGTGGCTCATTTGTACAACGACGCCACCTCGCCTATGTCAGTCGACCAAGCCCAAATCAAGTACGATCGCATTCAGAATGCGCCTTCTCAGGACTTTTTGCATTGCATCTAGTCCTGGGAGTGAGTATTCAATCCACGCATGCGCTCAGGTACCAGTGATTAAGGAGACGGTGTTACTCTAGCACGAACACTGTCATCGAAGCTGGCAAGGCTCACAGGGCGACGCCCGAGGACATCTACGGATGGCTCTACTTCATGCTCTCAGACGAGCTCCGCACATTTGCACGGCGTATCCGCGCGCTCCCAATCTCATTCCACGTCTTTGGGACCGACGCTAGGTACCTCTCCCTATCCATTACTGAGGGGGAGCTGACAGCGTATGGCATTCCGCCGACGGTGCGATTCGACCGTGTGGAGGCATCGAATATCCTCGATCCGAACTACATCGGCATGCAAGACGTGCTTGAAGCGTGAGGAATGCTCGTCGCCACGGGCAACCATGCAACCATCGTCGGGTATTTCTTGAACTGGTTCGCATTCCGGGAAGGGGTAACAGCGCAGGATGCGGGGAGGGCGTCTGTGCGAGGATCATCAAGCAGCTTCTGCAAGACGGTAGAGTAAGCCCTTGTTCTACATTCCTTTCCTCAGCGGATTCTCCCGTAGGATGCGGTCGCTGAGGTCAATATTTTCTTTCTTGTCTTCTGTGGTAGTTCCCTAGGTTCGACAAGCGCAAAGCCCCGTTCGAGATTCACGACTTTGACGCGCTCCACGCGGTCACCTTTACGCTGCTCAGGAGCATGGATGCGTTGTATGACAGCTCGAAAGCATTTCGGGCGTTCTTGAACGCGCAGGGTCTCCCCAGTGTGCTGGCTGCGACGAATCTCAGGCTCAGAAACAAGCACACGATCGTCCCTCACGTGCGTATATCGTTACATTTTGGTGTCTACGCGCACGTTAATACTCACGATGGGCTATGTCTCGCATGTATCCTATAATGTCGTATAACTACCTACCAGCGACTCAAGGTACCGCTGGAAGGCAAGGAGGACGATCTGCCCGAGTTTGAGGATGCCGAGACATGGCACCGATATGTGAGCCCACACTCTTCTAATTGTTTCTGTGGGTCGTCGGTCGGTGCTCAACGTTTGACCCTCTCCCCGCAGACTCGCCTTCTGGGCAGGTCATGGTCGGAGCGCTATGTGGAGTTCTGTCACGGGTAGACTGCCAGGGGGGGTTCAGGTTGTGTTTTTATTTCTGTTTTCTTGGTCTCAGGCGGACGGCATGTATCAATGATGGAGGCTTCGATGTCCGATATCAGATGAGAGTGGACATCAATATGATAGCTGTGCGCGAACAATGATTAATATTGTAGTATGGTATTGCCTGGGTGTCAACCAACAATCACCGTCTGCGCAGAGCATATGGAGTACCGAAAGTCTCTGTGTCCGATGAAGGTTCCAGCGCAAACTCCGCGTGTGTAATCGGTGTCCGTGATCCCTATTTGTCTCAGGGACCATAACAACTAAGGACGCACAGAGAAAGAATAAACGAACGTTTGACCCCATGCGTTTCCCAAGCCAAGGATAAAGTGCAACCATTCTCGTCGGCGTCCCTTTCACCAATGAGCACGGGCCATGTATGAGCCATCATGATCTGACTCGTCCGATTCGAAAATATTGGGCACGTCGCCGACGATACATTCCGTGCTCGGGTTGTCTTGGCCTGCGAGTCCGCTGCGTGTCAACAATCGGAATCCCACGGGAAGTAGGAAAGAAAGAAAAGAACCTACCAGGACGCGCCACCCACTCTTCCGAGTTCGGGATATGCAGCTCCCCCGCGGGATGGACGAACCCCAGGAACATCCCCGGGAGGACCGGGACCGGATCCTCCTTGTTGATGTGCGTCAGATGCACGTTCGCGTCGACGTAGTTTGCGACGGCCTGGTTTCCGACACGCGGGAGACCGTACTCGACCGTCTTAAATGTCATGCCGGCAGGGAGCGGGAGGTAGACGGAGTCGAGGACAGCGAGTGCGGCACCTATGTGCACGCATCAATGATCGAGAGCGGATGGACAATTTGAAATATTAAAACACTGGGTTACATGACCTGACGCCCCCAGCACATCGATGATGGCTCGATTATTAGGGGCATCAACTCACCGAGGGAATGGCCAACCACCGTCACAGACGTGGAGCTATGTTTGGACATAGTGGTTTGCACAGCTGAAAGGACATCAGTGGGAGTCCTGATGGATAGAATAGTATAAGTTACCGGTAAGATTTGATGCGAGGGATGGAGATGTACTTCAAGGTCCAAACTGAGCCCAGGCTGACTGGCATTAGAAGCTTAGTGAGACACATCGAACAAACCTTCCACTGCTTGCAAAGTGGGTAATGATACAGAAGGCTCCTAAACGTAAGTCACCACGTCACCCAGACTGGTGACTAGAACATTGAAACTCCACACACTTCTGCGTTGCTGGCAAAATATAAGGTTGACCTAATGCAAGTCTGAACTTGAAACGTACCCCATCGATTTGTTATCAATTGCAATCATGCCTTGGTCCCCTTCATCCACACACCTTGTGCTGTTTCTTCCGGTATGTATCATCACTGTGGATGTTATTCGCCGGCTGGTCCGCAGCCGCAGGGAGAGAGATGGGTCTTCTTTACCTCCTGGTCCCACTTCAGTTCCATTCTTGGGGAACGTCCTCTCTGTCAATATGGCTGAACCCCATAGGACATATACAGAATGGCAGGCCGAGTATGGTGAGTGGAGTTTCGAGTCACTAATGGCGATCCTGAAGATTCCTAGGCGACATATTATATGTTCAGCTTTTCGACCAGGAAGTTGTTGTCGTGAACTCACAGTTGGTTGCCATGGAGCTGCTTGAGAAACGTTCACAAACATATTCGGATCGGCCTTTCATTGCCACTCTGGAACCGTGAGTTAATGTGTCTGTCACGGCATCATAATTAACTTGAAGACTAATACCTTCACCTGTGATGCGTCATGCTTCAGATATGGAATGGGGTGTAATTTTGGTTTTGCCCGCCATGGTGACCACTGGCGCTTGTGTCGACGGATATTTCATCAGACATTCCGTGCCGATGCTGCGCTCATCTTCCGCCCAATGCAGCTCCGCAGGGCCTGCCAACTGGTTGTGAACATGATTGATGATCCTAACGAATATGCCTTCCATTTCTCGACGTAAGAGCAGCCCAATCCGAGTGAAATTCGTCTTCATGCCCCTCACACTTCTCCAGGTTTTCAGGTGCAGTTGCTATGTCTGCAGTTTATGACTATGAGCCCAGCCCTCGCAACGACCCCATGATACACATTGTTGACCGTTTCCTTCAAGCATCTGTTCCAGCAATCACTCCCGAGAAGGCTACTCTGCTCAAGATCTTCCCATTCTGTGAGAACTGTTGGGAAATCAGGAACTCGCTTTATTTAACAACTTCTTTGAAAGTGTTGCACATCCCAGACTGGCTTCCTGGCTCGTCCCTTAAACTTGAAGCACGAACCGGTTACGAGTGGGGTATCAAGATGGTCGAGACTCCATACCAGTATGTGCAGAAGAGGATGGTAAGTTCTTGACTCGTATCCTGGTATCGGCGAAGGAACATTCTCTACTTGTGTAGGAAGCGGCTACAGAGCATCCTATCATCTCGATGGTATCAGACCACATCACTCGTATGCAGGAATACGATAAAACAACGCGCTCTGAGTACGAGAGGGCTCTAAAGCATGCATCTGCAACTGCCTTTCTTGGTATGCTTCCATCCACACATACGGTGATGGTTGAGTCTTATTATGTTGTGCAGGCTCTGCGGAGACGGTCCGTACTTCGTAACTCTGAGTATGTTTCTAGCATGACTGACGGATGGTCAGACAAGTTCTACCCTGAGGGTTTTTACTCTCGCAATGGTGGAGAACCCTCAGGTCTGGAAGCGTGCTCAGGAAGAAATCGACGCTGTCATTGGGATGGACAAGCTCCCCAGCTTTGATGATAGAGCATCGCTACCGTACATTGATGCCGTCCTGCGCGAGACTATCAGGTGGCAACCAATCCTTCCTTTAGGTGAGCGATCATGAGCTATGACTTCCCATGATTTTTTCTCCTGAAAGTCCTCAAGGCGTCCCGCACGCTACATCAAGTAGTGATATTTACAAGGGTTTCTACATTCCTAATGGTACGCACGTTTGCACAAAGAAGTACTCGCATTTACGTTTCTCAATAGGGGCCATTGTCTATGCAAACGCTTGGTATGGATATCCAATGCTGTTATTCATTTATCAAACTGTCTTTTCAGGGCAATGTCGCGCGATGAAGCCCGATACCCAAACGCAGAGCAATTCATTCCAGAGAGGTTCTTGACCGCAGGTGGGACATTGACAGAGGACAACCCTTCAGGGTTTGTATTCGGATTTGGACGGAGAGTGTGCCCAGGTAAGTATGCACCTCGCAGTCGCCACCGAACAACCATTTACGCGTGCCAACTTCAGGACGATACGCCGCAGATGCGTCGCTCTGGAGTGCCATTGCCACGATGCTTGCAACTCTTGATTTTGGTCTTTCTAAGGATGCCCAGGGCAAAGATATCGCATTTGAACCAAAGTTCACCAATGGAGTCACCCGGTAAGCCAATCTCCGCCGGTTTTCAACAGGATCCTACATGGCATTTGATTCGTTCAGCCACCCGGAGGATTTCCCGTGTTGCATCTCCCCTCGATCACACATCACCAAGGCATCTCTGGAACGTGCTCTCGCTGACTGAGTCGGGAGACGAAGAACGGTTGATTATGATTTTGGACAGACTGTACTTGTAATGTCGATTGTACCTCTTTTAGTTTAGGAACAGGGTTACACAGATAGGATTGTGAACCGTTGCAACCATCGTGGGACTGCCCCAGAAGATAAGTAGTCGAATTGAAGTGCCGGTGGATGCACATTCACTGCTCGGCATTTGCAGGGCCAGAAACTGAATAAATACCCGCTGGAATGTATCCACACAAGAGGCTGCTGTGGTGTGTCTTAGTATATTTCGTGGCATAGGTGTGGCATAATCATGATCATGGATGTGGTGGACAGGCGGTCATGATGGTGTAAGTAGAAGGATTATAGAGTACGAGAATAACTTGAACGGCGAATGTAAAGGGTTTTTCGAATTTTAAAGGACGGTCAGTCATCTGGTCCAGTAGTTCGCAGGTACAAGAGACTGTCAGCTAGAAACCAAGAATTGTCAGCATTCATATGGCAGCGATAGCCTGTCATAAACTTCGGGGAGTCCAACCCAACAACTCGAGGTTTTGGATCATCTCGAGAGTAAAAACAATTAGCCAGGAACTCGTCCGTGAGAGCCGTCGATATGCGAATTCATTAACGTCGAGTAATGGAAGGAATACTATGCAGAACCGTCAATGATATTGGGAATAATCTGTCAGACTATGCGAAGCTGCATGGGGCGGAAGGTGAGCACAGATCGGGACGGAACGTTTGATGGAATATTCATCGACACAAGCCCCAGTGTTCACCGCAGCGCATGAATGCAAAATTAAACCCTATCCCATATCTGTAGCATCACGACAGGTGGGTTAACTCGTGGCTCAAGTTAGCAGTTGGCAATGAAAGGACGATCGGAATATATTTGTGAATGTTTCGCCGGCAGCTCCACTAGCGAAGCCTTGAATGCGATTCCAACACGCGGTCCTCTGGCCAGTCACGCAAAGTACACAGCAATGCTGACTTGCCCCGGCCAATGAGGTACACAAACTCCTCTATCGCCCGCTAGCGCACATAGGACTTCTTTAGCATTTGCAGCGCTACCTGTAAGAAGGTTTCAGCCTTCTCACGATCAACAATCAAGTGCCCAGCCCGTTACCTGATATTTCCCAGTGAGGGGTTCGGTTTCCTTCGGAGAAACCTTCATCCGCTTCACCCTATCCAGATGATCATACTCCTTTAACATCGATTTGAAGTACCGCGCCTGTAATCGGTCAACGTCAGTTCAGAGAATAGACCATATCAACCACTTACTTCTTGTTCTTCCACCAATGTCCATGCGTCGCCATCTCGCCCAGCTCGGGCGGTTCGTCCGACCCGGTGGACATATTTTCTCATGTCAATTGGTACATCATAACTGACGACATGGGACACGTGGCTCACGTCGATGCCTCTTGAAATCAAGTCGGAACAAACGAGTCTGCAATTGCCGAGGTCGTGAGATCACATTGTGCCACCAAGCGCTGTACCGGCTTACATATGAACTTCTTGTGCTTTAAATTGCTCGAGGATGCTTTTTCGTTCACCTGCCGGAAGGTCGCTCGAATATGCACGAATTAGGATATGGTCTTGATCTGAGACGGTCAGCTCTTCGAAGAACTCGAGCAAGCAGACAAGCCGTGTCGTAGATTCGGACGACTTCGTGAACACTATAGCATTTCGGACAGAATGATTGTGGATGAGATGAAGGAGTAGTAGGGGTTTCGTTGATGACTCGCAAACGATCATGTGTTCCTGAGCCGCAAAGATCAACCCAAGAAATGTATATGGAAATGTATACCCTTACCGTCAGAGTGGCAGGCATGGTAAATCGTTCAGATACTAGGTCCAAAGGACCAGGGACCATTCCCTCAACCTGGTTTTGGACAACGAAATACTTTGGCTCCCGCAGTCCAAGAGATGCAAGCTTTCCAGGATCACGCGTGAGCGTGGCGGAGAACAGGAGTTTTTGACACGAGGGCTCCCTTCGCTCACTGACGTCAACCTCGCTGAGCGGGCGTAAAGAGGCAGGCGCAAGGGAGCTGTTGCTGGGTACAAGATGGACATCATCCGAGGGCGATTCAAAAACGTCTTCCGAAGGAGTCCTATGGTGGATAGCAGCGAGAACCTGAACCAACCAGTCTTGGAAGGACTGTGCAAGTAAGCGGTCCGCTTCGTCGATGACCTGTGTTCACTGTAGTTTAGTACATTGTCAACGACATAGCAATGTATCTACGTACCAAGAAACGAAGATGTTGTAAGGAGAAATTGGGAGTTCCGTTCAGGTGGTCCATGAGTCGACCTGGTGTGCATACCAAGACGTCCACTTTACTAGAACCTCCCTGCAGTCTACAACGAAGTTCAAGTGAGATCCTCGTTCATGGAGGAGTAGACCTACTCAGAAGCAGTTTCTAAGACTAACTGCGCTTGCTCGTGAGGAAATGAGTGCTGCCCCGTGGCAGTACCAATCTACAAAAAGGTTGATATAAAAAAGCCCTCCGATAGATCAGAACAAAAGCTACCTTCAGGCCTCGTCCCTTACCCACTGCCTCAAAGGTTTCTCTAACCTGATTGACCAGGTCTCGAGTAGGTAGAACGATCAAAGCACGAAGACGGGTAACCACCCTGTTTGTCAAAGTCTGCATCACAGCAGATATGAGCCATCATAAATCGCGGGGCATGAGTTAGTATTCACCTCAAGGATAGGGAGGACATATGCAAGTGTTTTTCCGCTTCCCGTTGGTGCAGAGACGCAAACATCACGAAGAAGTGAATAGGGTGAATACAGCGACTGTCCGGCTGTACCGTGACCGATGAGGAAAGGTAGAAGGGCGGTCTGCACTACATATCAGCATCAGCTTTTGCACTCATACCCCGTGATCAGCCTCCGACCACTGACCAGCAAAAAGCTCGTTTATGCCGAGCTCAAGCAACCGCTTTCTTGTTTCTTGCACTAAGACCCGTGCCATCGACAACTTCGCTCGACGAAAGAGGTAGTGCTATAGACGGATTAATGACTTCGGCATGAACGATAGCTTCGTCGAGACCTTGCATGGCAAGGGCCGACTTTGGTGGTGCGTCCGGCAGGGCGGGCTGAGAAAATGGACTTCGGATGCCTGGAGGTTGTGACTCCTCGCGTCGTACATCAGTATCTGTCAGCATGACTAGATCGCGTTCCTGTTCATCAACTTTCTTCTTCTTCATAAGCCTAGCAATAGGTTCTTTTTCGTCCGCAAAATCCTCCTCATCTTCTGGTCCATCAGCCTCCTGACGCCCCTTATCCTCGTCTTCCGATCTCAAGCTGTCTATATCGGCCTCTCTGGCTTTCCGAGGCGTCGCTGCCTTACGCGCTTTTCTCTTGATCTTCTTGCGTTTTAGGTATCTAGCTTTCGCCGTTGTCTTGCTCACCGACCATTCACTTTCTTTCGAAAGATACATACAGTGTGATTGGGCTCACCTTTGGCACACCCGGTTCGATCGACGGGGAAGGCATGCTGTACGAGCCTCCTGGCAAAATTTGGCAGACGACCTCTAAACAATAAATTACATAAACTAATAATAGATTATAAAATCAGCGAGTCAAATAATCGTTGCACCTTCCGCTTCGCTAGACGAATCTCAATTGCGAATACTCCTCAAGTTCCCACCAATACCTCGTCACATTGGCTAAATTGCGTCAGGGGGACAATACCATTTCACATTGTTACCACTTAGCATAATCAAGACTCGACTTTTGTGCATTAGGAATGTCATTATATATACTGTACACTGATCATGATTGTCTTTGTCCTATATGTGAAATCCGGGTATGTGTGTAAACGGTAATAAGAACGAGATGATCGCAAAAATGTAGAACGAATGCGATGGTGGTACGACTAAGCTCTAGAGAGAACGTCCTTGAGGACACCGGAAAGGACTTTGACATGAGCAGGTGCGAACATGGTGTCATGCGAACCCGCGGAGACCTTCATGTCAAGGTTTTTGATGCGGTAATCCCATCCGTTGTGGTCGTCAGTGCCAGTGTCAAAGTCACTGGCGTGGCCACTACGGTACCATGAACGGTCTTTTGGAACGATCAGCGTCGTCGGACCATTGAAATGCTCAGGCTCGAAATCGAACATCGAGTCCAAGTTCTTGCGGATCTCAGTGCGCAGCTTGTTCTTCCACATATCTCCAATATCTGGGAAGTTTGAGGAGATACGGTCGATGGAGCGCTGCGTCCAATTCGTGGACTTCAAGCTCTGGCGTTCGGAAGCGGGGATGTAGATGGGATCGAATAATATGAGATGTTGGACCGTTTCTCCGGCCTTGGTCAGCTTCGTCGCCATGCATAGCGCGACTTGGCCTCCGAAGGAATAGCCGCAGATGATGTATGGACCCTGAGGCTGCGCACTCTTGACAAGGGAGATATAATGATCGGCCATGGACTCGATGGAGGCGAAACCGGTTGCTGACCCGAAGTGTTTGTCGCCAATAGCGTACATCTCGTTTGGCATGAATGCACCGAGACGCATGAATGGAGTGGCCATTCCCGTGATGTCGTGGACGATGAAGAGTCGGGGATGTACACCCTTCTTCTTAATGGGTAGGAATTCGATGAGGAAGTCAGCATCAGCGTCCTCAGCCTCCATGATTGCTCGGCTATCTTGTCCCATGGCATCGACGATCAGATTGCCTAGTTCCCGAATGGTTGGCCTGATGAGGGATTAGTAAACGTACAGTGCCTGGAAATCATTGTCTCACCTCAAATAAATATTGTTTAACCCAATGTGGACGTTAAAGGTCTTGGAGACGATACCCGCGGCTTGTACTGCCATCAACGAGTTCAAACCCACGGCAAAGAGGTCATGTGCAACCCGAAGCTGCCGCTTTGGACCTTCAAAACCTTGCTGAAGATAGACATGAGCTCGATCTCCACGTCGCCCGTTGCAGAGCCCATGTCTGCATTAAGTTCTGGGGTGAATGACGAAAGGTCCATCTGCTTCAGTGCATTTCGGTCGATCTTCCCGCTTCGAGATGTTGGGAGTTGAGGGAGGACCGCGATAAGAGATGGATACATGAAGCGAGGGAGACGTTCTGCAACGAAGACCTTCAGGGCCTCCTTCTGTTCCTCCAACTGGTTCTGTGCCTCAGGCTTGAGCTCCACGAAAGCGACAATGGCGGGGCATCCTGCACAGTGCGAATGACGACTGCGCCACGCTGCACGCTGGTGTACTTGGCAATTGTATCTTCAATCTCGCCAAGCTCGATGCGCTGACCACGAAGCTTGATCTGTCTGTCAGCTCGCCCGCAGTACTCGATATTCCCGTCTGTGCGGTACAACGCGATGTCACCAGACTTGTACATGCGCTCTCCGGGAATGAACGGGTTGGGGATGAAAGCCGCCGCAGTGAGCTCGGATTGGTTAAGATAACCACGCGCGAGCTGGATTCCACCAATATAGAGCTCTCCTTCGACACCGATGGGAGTGGGACGGAGTTGCTTGTCCAAGATGTAGATGCGGCAGTTGGGAAGGGGGCGACCTATAACGCCTGTAAGGGAGGACGAAGTGACATGGCAAGAGACACAGTCCACAGACGCCTCCGTGGGCCCATACATGTTGCGGAAGGTGACCCGACTGGACCAATCCTCTATGAGCTTCTTTCCGAGGGCCTCTCCTGCCACAACAACGGTTTCGAGCGAGGGGTAATCATCGACAGGCACGACAGCGAGAATGGAAGGGGTGACGTGCAGAACACTGATACGGAGCATGCGGATGGCCTTGGCAATGTCTCCAAGCACTAGTTCTTTCCTTCCAGTGACAAGGGTGGCGCCATGCGAGAGTGTTCCAAAGACATCGACAATGAATGGATCAAAGGTGTAAGCCAGCGAGGACATGACGCGGCCACCTTGCGTGAAACCATAGACGCTTGAATTTTGCACGAGGTTGGAGATTGAGCGGTGCTCGATCATGACACCCTTCGGTTTACCGGTACTGCCACTCGTGAACCTTTAACGAGTTAAGATGCGACACCAGTGGGAATAAGACAAACGACATACATTATGTACGCAAGGCTAGACGGTGAAAGGCCTTCGACATTGAAGTCCTCGGCATCGAATCTGTCCAGTCGTTTCTGATAGCTTGGGTCATCGATGTAGGCGATCTATGGGGACGATTAGAGAGGTTGGCGCAACCCAGCGAGCAAGTACTAACCAAAACTTTCGAGGCTAAACTCTTCTGGAAGACACGAGAGTGATTGGAAGTGGTCAGCAAGACTTTCGCAGCGCACTCTTCGAGCATGAGCTCCTTGCGAAGGGTTGGGTCCTCCGGATCTAAGGGCACAAAGACACCGCCTGCTTTGAGCACCGCCAATAGGCCCACAATTTGGCTGATCCCACGGTCGAAGCAGAGCGCGACTACGTCGCCTTGACGAACTCCCTGCAGGGTGAGGGACTTCGCGACACGGTTGGCCATGCTATTGAGTTCCAAGTAGGTCATGGACTGGTCCTCAAATTCGACGGCAGCAAAGCGGGGGGTCCTCTTGCACTGGTCCTCGAACAACTCGTGGAGGCACCTGTCTTTGGTAGAGACTTCCATAGTCGAGGACAGTTCCTTGATGAGACGCTCGTGTTCTGTGTCGCTCACAGCAGAGATATCCTGAATCTTGACATTGGCGTCCCGTCCAAGTGTCTCCACGAGGGAAATATAGGCATCTAGGAACTGACGCGCAGCTTCCTCAGTGTAGAGGTGGTTGTCAAATCGAAGGATAACATGCCCATTGCTCGGGTGGACTGTGAGGAGGAACTCATACTGTTCCTCTCCGTTCGGTAGCGAGATCGTGGATTTGTGCGTGAGGTGGTTGGAGTTCAGCTGAGAGATGGTCTCCATGTTCATTCCTCCCGGCGCGAAGAGATGCTTGAAGTATCCACGACCACTGGAAGAGGATTTGCCTTGAGCGACAATATCCTCGTAGGTTACTTCATCGTGCAACAAGCACGCCATCAGGGACTGTTTGAACTGGCCTAGATATTCGGCGAATGTCTTCGTTTCATCGATGACGGTTTTGATAGGCAACATATTTGCAAAGAAGCCGAGGACGTTCGTGAGCATAGGGAGATTGCGTTGCGTGACTGCAGTGCCGACGACGAAAGATGGCTGGTCGGAGTACTTGTGAAGGAGGATATTGTAGGCAGCGAAAAATCCCGCGAACGGTGTAGCGGCGGCTGCGTTGATCACCTTAGTGTATTGTTGCAGCGCACCAAGACCGATCTTGGCTTCAAGTTGCGTGACTGGCGCGAGTTCACGATCAGATGGTGTTGCGAGGGTGAGGTGAAGTGGTTGGGTCTCTTCGAGGTTCTCCGCCCAGAATTTCAAATGCTCTTCCCGAAGATCAGCTCTGCGCTCTGACGTCTTCAGAAGCCAATCGCTGAAGTCGGAGAAGTGGATGGGAACTTCAGGTAAGCTTCCAGGACCGTTCAAGTAGATTTTGAACAGCTCATAAAAGAAGACACCGAGCGAAGCCTCGTCGATTATGATGTGATGAATGACGATGTTGAACGCCCAGTCGCCACCACCGAGGTCGAACATTGTCGCAATCAGGAGAGGTAGGCGATCAAGTTGGAAGTCGGGCTTCTTGTTGAGTGCGAGACTGATTTCGTAGGCCCTTGCTGCAGCGTCGGGCTCGCTGGAAAGGTCAATAAGCGATGCCTTGAAATCGACGGAGGGGTAGATGGTCTGCTCGAGCTTCCCAAGCTCTTCGTTCCACGTGAAAACAGTACGCAGCGTGCCATGTCGTTGCACGACTTCCGCGAAAGCCCCGTCATCCGATCGATGTCGAGAGGGGTTTCGGTGTTAATGGTGACGAAGTATCCTTCGTGCGTATCCCACTGAGTGGCGCCGTAACGAGACATGTTCGCGTCAATCTTGCTGACAGCGCGCTTGCGAGCGTTATCATATTCGCGCTGTGTTAAGGCGTTGAGCAGGCAATATGATAGAACAGTGGGACAGGCATACCTGAGCCAACCAAATGCGATATTGGTGGGGGGAAGCATCCGTCGTGTAGGGTTCATCGTATGCGAGGCGATCATTGAGGATGGGAACAAGAGGTTCTCCGTATTTCGCTGAACCATCATCTGTTGCTTGACCCACATCTCCTCCTCCAGCCTGGGCACCAGCTTTGGCAAACATCTCGTTCAGAGTGCCGATGGTCATTGAGCCTAGAAGCTCAATCTGGCTGACTTGGATATCGAGGCGCGCTTTGAGTTGGTTGCTGTATCGAGTCGCTGTATTACACTGTTTAGCGATGTTCACTGAAATTCGCCACTTGACTCACCCCCAAGGGAATCCAAGCCGAAGCTGGTTATGAGAGCGTTCTCCACTGATCTGTTCAACCTCCATGGCCAGGAGAGCCGCCAGGAGTGTTGCAGGGGATTCAGCGACGTCGCCGTCCTTCCCACCTGTGCTTTTGGCGACGAGGAATTGCGTGGGCAAGAGGTGACCATACAATAAGGGCTCGCATGCGGGGAACGTAGCAGGGACATCGTTGATAGCGAGAATCGGCACATAGTGTGGAATCTTGCGAATGAGTGAATCTCCGATGAAGTTGCATACCTGTGCTGTCGTCATACCAGTCTTTGTGAGTTGAGCGGTGTTGGCCCTTCCCTTAGACGACAGTACGAGACGCTTGAAGATGCCGGAATCGGTGATAGGAGGGAAGGACATGGATATGGCATTTGGAATGACATCTGCGATGCGATCCAAGTATCTGAAAACGCTTCAGTTTATCGCCGTCAACCAAGGGGGGGGGCTACTTACAATTGTGAGGCACAATATGCTGCTTGACCGGCATTGCCGAAAACCGAGCCGATGGTCGAGAACAAAAGCATGAAATCGATAGTGGAGGGTTAATGCAGCTCAGAAGCGTCTCCAGCACAGCGACCTTTGACTGGTACACTTGGTCGAATGATTCTTGTGTCAAGTTAGTGAATTTGCCATCACGGAGGACGACTGTCATGACGAAGATGCCACCAATTGGTCCAGCACTCCTAGCCTTCTCGATGACAGCAGCAGTGTGCTCCCTGTCGAGAGCGTCTGCAGCGATCACATCAACTTGGACACCTTGGCCACGAAGGTAGTGGACGTATAAATTGTCGACTTTGGTAAGACCTCTCGGCCCACGGCGGCTGGTCATGAATATGTGACGGGCACCATGAAGGGCCATCCACTCAGTGATGCGAACACCAAGTTCACTGCAGCCACCGACGAGGATGTAAGACTTGCGTGGATCGAACAGCTGGCCTGCGGGATCGACTCTGAGAGTGTAGTTAAGTTGGGGAGAAATAACCACGGAGTCAACATCCTGAGGACCCAATCCCTGGTAAACGTCCATCGAGACAGTCCGCGTCCGCAACTTAAAGGGTTCGGACGCGTGACTTCGGAGCACGGCCAAGACTGTGGGGGCAAGGAAAGTAGGGGATACAGTAGCGAAACGGTTGATATCGAGGATATGAGAGGAAGCAACTCCAGACGGAATTTCGGGGTCTTCGCTGGACTGATTGTGGATGTAAGACCCGAATGCGGAGAGATATTCCGTCCCACGAGCGTATGCCTTCTTTCCTCCAGCATTGAATATGACATCGAATTCCGAAGTAGCGCCCGAACGGATCCAGTCAAATGCAGCGACAGAGAAATCGTCGATTGGAACAACGTTGGAAATCGGCAAATCTAGGGCGGATGATAGCTCTTCCGCTTCTTTCTGGTTTTCCACAGTGCAGAATACCTTGCTGCCAAATCGTTTAGCTAACTGTAGGGCGGCATAGCCAGCGGCTGCGAACGTAATACATGAGTAACAGTCACAGAAGCGTCATGTGAGAAGTACCTGAGGCACCGTCGTGAATTAGAACAGTGGACGAGGATGAAATGGAACCACGGCTTATGAGTCCAATCCAAGATGCAAGGAATGAGATGGGCAAAGCCGCCGCATTGGCCAGCAGAACTCCTTCGGGTAATGGAACAACTGCATCTTGAGCTGCGATGATCACATCGGCGGGAGACTGGCAAGCAATGCCTACAACCTAAAAACGAGACATCAGGCTCTGCATATGGCCTGCAACCATTTAAAACACACCAGAGTGCCAAGCGCGAAGCGATTAGCAGAGTTTCCTCGAGACTTGATGTGTCCAACGAATGTCATTGCGGACTTTGATGACGCTGACGATTCCACACCTAACGTCTTGACCTGGACCTCCACGTCGGAATCTTTCAGACTGGGCGGGAAATGCGCGGCCAGTGCGCCGGATGCGCCAGTCAGGCCAGCGGCCGGGATGTAAACTTCCTTGACCTCCGCACTACCGTAGACGAGTCGCCGGACGAAGACCTCGCCGCTCTTGCTGATCTTCATGTGTTGCTCAAGCAGGAGGGAATTGCGACGGAGATCGTGCACGGCCTTCTCGCGTGCAGCTTCGTCCAACGAGTGATCTTCGAAGAGCAGGGAGAAGACCTTGTATTCAGGCGACTCTGCGACGATGCACGAGGCGAGCCCGAGGGCACCGATGCCAGCGGCGTCGTCATTACCAGTGATCCAGAACTCTGCGTCTGTGGAGATGTTGTTTGCGATTTCGACCAGATCCCCTTCTTGTCCATGTTCGAAGGATTGGATGATAACGCTCTTGAAGGGACCCGCCGGAACAGAGAGTGTCGGCTGTGAGACACGAACGTATACAAGAGCCTTTCCATCGACGAAGTCGGAGACTTGGACGCTGGATTCGGCGATGTCCGCCAACTTCTCAGCCAAAGCACCCAAAGTCAGCGGCTCGACACCAGCATCTTCAACATGGACACCCGAGTCTGCAAATGCGGTGAGATGCCGCACCATAGGGCGAGAAGATCACCCTACCTGAGACAGAGAGAAGAATTGCACCATTCGACACTAGGAAATTTGCCGAAGAGGCGATATCAACTGGGACCGCAGCGAGATCGACATCGTGCAACACAACATCGAAGCTGCACGATGGGTTAACACCAATGTAAGTCGGAATAAAGTCCACCCACCTCGCGAGCACGCTGCTTTCAACATCTTCTCCGAGGTTCCAAGCCTCGAGAGCTAGTGACCTAGCGTGAGTGTGCTTCAGTGACCTCGTCTTGACGTCAGCATCCTCTGCAGTGCTAGCGACGCAGAAGTATTCCACAACGACACCAGGTTCTTCGACAAGTTCCCCGAGGGTTGCATCGAGGGTCATACCAATGTCAGAGGTCTTCGCCAAGTCGACAGCTCGGATAACCTTCCTGCCCGCTGCCGCTGCATCCTGCGCCAGGAGCTTGAAGACCGAGCCAACTGAAGCCTTGGCTGGCAGCGATGCGAGAGAGGACGGGAAAGACTTGGATTGCCAGACCGTGGTCAGACGTTCCTCCCGGCTGTTGTCAGTGATGGGAATGGGCTCGGCATCGGGTGCACGCGCAATTTCGAATCCTTCGATGGTGAAGAGTACTTTTCCTTCCGAGTTCGCGATGATGTAGTCGGACTTGAAGGGACCGCCAGGGGCCCACGTTCGGCCCGTGAAGTATGTCCAGATACCCTTCTTGATCTCGGAATCCAGGTCTGGCGAATCGTGAGAGTCCCAACGACGCAGAGCATCAATCTTGACCGGGAGGAAGACACCGTTGAAGTCGAATTGCTTGCTATCCATGTTGATGAACATCGCAAGACCGCACTGCGTGATGCTGTCCAGTATACCGGGGTGGATGACATAGCCTTTACCGAAAACGTCTGGCGTGCCTTCAGGAACCTCGAGGCGAGTGAGGTACGCCTTCCCACCCCAGCTGGTCTCATCGTCGACTTCATATACGACCTTGAGATAATTCCTGAAGTGATCTTGGTACCTGTAGGCTGCAGGAATGGCATCGTAGAACTCGTCGCCTGTGACAGAACCCTTGGAACGAGCGAGCTTGGCTTCGACGTCAAACACGCGAGGTGTGTTTTCGTCGTACGCTGGGTTGACACGAGAGAACGAACCACTAGCGTACACAGAGTCGAGAATGATATCACCGTTGTTGTAGTCGTTGTTGGTGGAGGCTTTGAATTGCCACTTGTCGCCATCGATGACGCAGCCGGCATGCGCAGGAAGCGCGCCGGACCCGTTAAGGACAAGAGGCTTGTGGATGGCAATGTTGGTTGCCACCATTGCACCATTTTCCAAAATGCTCTCAACATAGCTGGAAGGGGCTGTTTCAGAACGAAGCAACGATAATAGAAGCGTTTAAAACTCACCCGGAAGCGGGGAAGAGGACAGCGTCGAATACGATGTGACCCGTCAAATCAGGGTGGCTGTCCACGTTGACACGGAAATGAGGCGAGGCGATAGGACGAGGCTTCTGTCGAAGCCTACGAGATCGCTCGCTCGCAGACTCACCCCAGCAGTAGGACTTGTTGTAAGCATATTCCGGTAGCCGTGCCTTGGTGAAGTCCATCGCGCCACCCGGCGAAGCACACAGTTTGCTGAAGTCGACGTTCTTGAAACCAGCGCTGAGAAGGTTTCCGATACCCTCCAACAACTGGTAATGTTCACCTGTGTTCTGTGTGGGCACCTTGGGGTTCGGACGACGGATTAAGCTGACAGGCTCGCCACCACACTGCTCGATGTACGCCTTCAAGACCGGATGGGGGGCAATCTCTAAGAACTGGAGACCATCGGCACCTTCGTCGGCGATGAGTTTGTTGATGGCAGTCCCGAAGAGAACTGGGCAGCGGATGTTATCCCAACAGTAGTTGATGTCGAGGTCCCGGTCCAGCCACTTGCCGTCTGTGGTAGACATAACGCGTGCCACTGGAGTCTTAGTTCCCTGAGCCAGAGGAGTCTCCGCGACTCGTGCCTTGAACAGCGCTTCTTGGGGTTCCATGAGCGGGGTGTGGAACGCGCAACTCACGCGAAGCTTGGCGGCGAAAACCTTGGCGTCTGGGTCGTTCGCGAGTTCGACCATGGCATCGACGAGCTCATGCGTACCAGCGATGGTGACAGCCTGAGGGGAGTTGATACCCGCGATCCACAACCCAGATGAAACCTTGGCTCGAGCAAGGACTGTGCGGATCATTGTCTTGGCCTTCTGTACACCGACGCCGAGGGCTACCATAGCACCATTGCCCTCTGCGCTTGTCATGGCAGCCGCACGAGCAACTGCGATACCGATGGCCATCTCACGATCGTAGTGTCCGGAGGCGTAGCCCATAGCAATCTCACCGATACTATGCACCAAGGTCAACGCTGACGACGGAGGACGAAAACTGAGGCAAATCTCACCTGTGACCCACGACGAAATCATACGTGATACCCAAACTCCTGACGAGGTCCACCAACGCAACCTGTATGAACACCAACGACAACACGACTTCCTGCACAGGCCACACCCCATTTGCTGCCAACGTGCACACAGCACCAGGAACAAAGAGGCCCGTACGCTCGAGCATGGACTCTTGGCCATACTTCTCGACAAGGATGCGATCGTTCTCTCGGATCGCAGCAAGGAATGCGGGATAGCTCTCGGAGAGCTGGCGACCCATGAAGACGTGTTGTGGTCCTTGGCCTGCGAATACGAGACACAGCTTAGGGCTCGCGTTAGAGTTCGTCAGGACAGGCTTAGAGAACTTGGTAGAGGCATCGAGGGCGGACGCTACAGCGAAAGCACGATTGGGATATGCACGGGTTTGCCTTCCGAGATCGCGAGCGACAGAGCGAAGAGTACTGTCGTCAGTGACACCATCGAAGGCGTTAACGAGCGCGTCTTTCCAGCGTCCCAAGGCGGATTCTGTAAGCGAGCCGATGGAGAAGAGATGAAGTTGTTTCTTCTGGGTAGTAGTGGGTGCGATGATGGATTTTGCGAGGTCTGCGCAGGTCTCTGCTGTCTCCAGCACAATATGTGCGTTGGATCCACCGACACCGTACGATGAGATAGACGTCACCCATTTCCCATCGTTCGCAGCCATCTCTGGCGTGACCTTCTCAAGCTGTCGAGTGGCACATAATAAGCTGACCAAGCTTTCACAAGGGCAAGTGTGGCAAATACCTCAGTCTGCACCTGCATCTTCAAAGCAGGGAAATCGATCTTGGGATTGGCCTTGGCGAAGCGGATGTTCGGAATGACCTCCTTGTGATGCAGCATCATCGAGACCTTGACCAAACTTGCCAAGAAGCTGCACCCTTCGGCGTGTCCGATGTTCGCTTTTACGCTTCCCACTCTGGAGGGTCGCCGTGAGCCATATGACGAGAGACCACACGAGAGGGAGAGCGCACCTCAGTTTCTTCTGCTCGCTACGCCCCTTGGCGAAAACCTTGCCGGCAGCATTCGTTTCAATAGGATCGCCGACCTTTGTGCCTACACCCCCAAAGCATCAATGTCGTCCCTCAACGCGTCCGTCGCTGAAAACTCACCCGTAGCGTGCAGCTCGACATAAAACGCCTCCGCAGGATCCCTCCTCGCTGCCTTGTACGCCTCCTTAATCGTCTCAGCCTGCATATCCCCCTCAGGCATCGTCAAACTCTTTCCCTTCCCGTTAGCATTGATTGAGCTGCCAGTAATAACCGAATAGATCGAGTCTCCGTCTGCAACAGCGCGATCGACCCGCTTGATAAGAACGGCTGCTATGCCCTCTGCACGCGCGTATCCGTCGGCAGACGCATCGAAAGACTTGGAAGACCCCGTAGGCGACAAGACACCCAGCTTGGAGAACGAAACGGTGTGTTCCGGATTGATGATGGTGTTGGCGCCTATTGGAGACAGCATCACCATCACGCTGACGAGATCAAGGCACGATTTCACGCACCTACAACCAGTGCCTGGTCGACTTCGCCAAGCTTGATGGAACAGAGCGCGAGGTGCATGGCGGTTGCTGATGCCGAGCAGGCTGTACGTCAGAGATACCCCAAGCAGTCAGCTAAGTGGAAACAAGCGCCTTTCTACTCAATAGCGCACCGGTATCAACCGTCAATGACGGCCCCCGCAAGTCAAAGGTGAAAGATATCCGGTTGGCACGGATAGAGACACATCGCCCAACACCGTTGTAGTTGTCAATTTCGTATCTGTCATCGTCAAGTTCGTCTACAGTGGTCAGGAGGTTACCAAAGAAGACACCCGTGTTTGAACCTCTGTAATCAATTCCCGAATCTTGAAGCGCCTATATTGCATGAGATCGAGCGATTGAGTACTATTCTTGAGTGAGCACGGCAACAAGAACGCACCGCTTGGGCAGCCTCTAATGTAAGTCTAATCGCAGGATCGAAATTCCCAGCTTCTTTCGCTGAAATACCGAACTCGAGATGGTCGAATTGGTCGATACCAGAGATAAAACCTCCTTTCGTGCAGTGGTACTTTCCTGGCTCATCCTTTCCGCCTGCATTGAACGTGGATGAATACCATGAATTGCGCAGCTGAATGAGGGACAGACGCACCATACCACTCCTCATGGATCCAACGATCAGATGGGGGCTCGATCATTCCATCGCCCTATAGCTCACAAGTCAATGTCAACTCAAGAAAAAGAGCTGAATTGAAGCGCACCTTGTTCCTCAGAAACTCATAATACAGATCCTTGTTGTCGGATCCTCCAGGAAATTTACAGCCGATCCCGATAACAGCGACGGGGACTTCAGCGGACATTTGTTACAACAGTTGCGTGTATAATAGATAATTCGTGTGGATATACGCCTCGATGCTCGACGACGGTGATGGATTAAATGAACCTGTGGCGACGAATTATAGGGAGAGCTCGCTGGGAAATACAAGAGTGATGTCGGACGTTTTAGACGGTGCGGATTTGGGACGCAAGTGCCAACAAGAAACGATAATTGAAAGACGCAAAGTACCCCGCTTGGTCCTCAACACGTATGTAGGTGGATATGAGAAGAATAAATGCTTGATGGCAAAGAAAATTGTCTTAAGTATCAAATGCACGGAACGCGCACTTTCTCATCCGCGATCCCGAGCTTAAGCAACCAGTCGCTAAGGACAGCCTAATGATCTGATGGAAATTAAAGCGCGGACGCTCATGCTCTCACATAAAATGGAAATCTCACCTGGGTTGCTGTGCATCTACCAAGCTGATCCAGGCGCCTGCCCCTCAAGTTCGTGGGAGGCAATGCACGAAACGGGCATGACAATGACTGCGAGATCAATACGACATCTTGACACGAAATGATGGTGGTGATGGGGTGATGCTGTGACGAGTTGAATTGTCCATGTTTGATGGGCACTTTTTAGAGTTGCGTGCAGTGTCGCTGGCGGTGTTATTTCTAGACGGCCACGGCCCACTGGAGTCCACTGGTCGGCAGACACGGGTGAAAACCCAATGTCTGTTTTTCAGTATTACATAGGTGGCACCTCAGGCTGAGAGTCCGCGGCGCCTTGAATGAGTTGTCACCTTGGTGGAGCTGTGCTTGATGGATAAATATAATTGATTGATGGGCCAACACCGTTCAAACGTTCCTTGAACATCCACAGCCTCAAGGCAGTCGGTCCCACGAGCCAAAATTGGTAACTGGGTTCAAAGCTTCAAGCTTCAAGCTTCAAGATTGGATTTGGGTCATTCACTTCAAAATCAATAATGTACATAATAGTAGGCTTGTAAATGAACATACACAGCGTTAGAAGACCAGTAGAGAGACAGCTGAGCGCTGAGGTTGGGTACACCTCCAAAACTGGTTGAAGTTGCTCAGGCACGTGATCACATATCTTAACCTTGGAAGTTGGCTCGGATAACTTACGCCTTGGACTTGCCTTGGACAAACTTGAAGGGAGCCGAGGCCAGCGCTTGATGTCACTCAACCGATCTTGTGCGCAAGGATCTGAGTATTCCGTGCGAGGTAAGCAGTGTGTCCACACGCATACAGTATAGCCTTCATACTCTCAATAGGCCTATGTAGTGGTCCACTCTAGCATTTCAACGCGTCTCATGGGATGAACTATTAACGAATGCAAAGTGCTTTTGACTAATTGATACACGGTATCATATCATGTCGTGAAGAGCGAGTAAATGTGCAACGAGCCCAGGTCCGAAAGATAGAGAGCTGAGAAAGAAACTATGACCAGCAAAATCAAGATCAACTACTGTATGAGGGACATCAAAGGCGTCGGTGTGTGGGATAGCCGTAAAATGGTCAGTAAACAATGCGTTAAAGACATGAAGGGGATCGATTAGCATGCCGACATAAGGGCGTGATGCGTGGCGGAGAAACAGGAAATCCGCCCGAACTGAACTTTTAGAAAGATTCAGAAGCCAGACAGTGGGAGCTCAGCTCCAACATAAGCAACGCGAGACAGCGGCGACGTCCTCTCAGGGGCGCTCAGCAATCTCGCACGTGCTCTCAACGACCGCTGCATCCTTCCCTCTCCACAGATCTCAGCTCCTGCACCACATTGGTCCGCCTGACTCGCAGGCGGCGAACAATTGGCAAGAGACAGATTCTGCCCACCCTGACTTTCAGGCTTCCCCTTGGGACGTCCCCGTGGCCTCAACCCGCTTCGCTCGCGATGTGCGAGGGTAAGGGCAGCTACGAGCTGGCACAACGTCAACGTCAACGGCTGGGCATGCGTAAGCGCGGTAGCTGTGCGCGGCGGCGGGGAGGGGGAGCGTTGGAGGGTCATGCTTGGGTGGGGGTGGGAGGTAGTTGGTGAAATCTGTAAACGAACGTGGGGTTTATGGTATGTGGGGATTAAAGATGGGACTTGAGAAACGGGGACTGTCAGGGACAGCGAAGTAGATATCATTGCAACAGGCGGACAAGGGAACTCCAGCATTGCTGTCTCGTCCGATGGGGCAACCGCTACAAGGGTGATGTCCGCTTTTGGTGCTGATACTAGTGAGGGCGCCAAAGGGGCTGACGACGACGGTGCCTGCAGAATTGGCACGGCGAGCACTGGTGAAGGACCCAACGACGGCAGCGAGATGGTCGGTGACAACTTTCGCGACAGGGGACTGGGCGGCGCTCGACCTTCGAAACATCCACTATCGACCAGTCTCTTCCGTATCCTTTCCATCAACAGGCGATCCGCTGCGTCGAGATCGTCAGGCGCAGACATCCACCTATGAGAGGTGTCCATCTCCCTGACCGACTGACGGACCGCA
This sequence comes from Melanogaster broomeanus, assembly GCA_014904935.1. NCBI lineage: Eukaryota > Fungi > Basidiomycota > Agaricomycetes > Boletales > Melanogastraceae > Melanogaster > Melanogaster broomeanus. The sequence continues at coordinate 434,792 of MU123711.1, read as the reverse complement.
ATCCCGGACGAGATACTCCGAAGGACAACGCCCAGCCACCACAGGTCTACAACCTGACGCCTGCTCTTCCTCGCACGTTTCCTGGTAGTCCCAGCATGAGCCGCTTCACTGAAGTCCTTTTTGCCATGACTACTTTGAGACGAAGAGATAGAGGAGTGTGCCGAGCGACGTTTACGCGGCTGTTGGTCCGCAGACGGAGCCTGCACTACAAATGGTGAACAGCCAGCAGGAACAGCGACACGTGACCCGTCGAGCATTTCAACGTCCCCATCGCCATCCAATGGCGTACATGGGAACGGAACGACACTCGTCACTTCCGGGAGGTCCGGCTCCAAGCCCGGCACCCGTGCGCCAAGGACACGCTCCCGGTTCTGCGAGCACGCTGCAGAAAGGGAGACAGAGACAGTAGGCGGGCCTTTGTAAGCTACGGGGAAGGGAGAGGGAGGACAGGGCAAGTATCGCTGGCGGGAGTAGTAGGGAGTACCAGTCGAATAGCCAGGACCGTTCGAGCCAGGATTTAAACGTACCGAGGAGGCGGGGCAAACGGCCCGTTTTTGTACTTGGGCATGCGCAAAGATGGTGCCGCACCTGCCTGGGCGCGACTTGGTGTTGGTTGAATCCGCGAGGGCTGAGCGAGGGATCGAGGTCGAGCATTGGCTCGGCATTGGAGTAGGTGATTGGTGAAAGGATGGTGACAGCGTCTTTGTGGCCAACATGATGGGGGTTCTGGTTCTCAGTCGAGGGCGTCCAATAAAAGTAATCCGCGAGTTACTGATGGTGATCACTCGATAGGTGCGGATGAGAATGGGAAGTCGAACTTTGTGTGCGAAAAGTTGTGATAATCAAGCAGATAGATCAGATCGAACGAACGAACGAACGTCCTGCGCAGGTCGTTCCGTCTAAGTTAAGCAAAACAGAGAAGACGAGCGTCTGCCCTGCGCCAGATCATGGCCGAGCCATATAATGAGCCTTTGTTCACAGACAGTCTCGACAATAGCGACTTACCTTCTTACCGGAACACGACACGATGGTGAAACAACACAAAGGGCAGGAAAACGGAGCCTGCCTGACTTGGTATGGGGAAACACGAGGCAAGCTTACATACAACACTTATTAATATTGCGCGCCCCTAGCACGCGACACATGTCAATAAACACCTGTAAATATGGACCTACGTGTCAAGCCACGTGACCGCGTTTTCACCCCGTCCTCGCTTCCGTTTTTCGTCGTGATGAAGCACAAAAACTCGCTGGTACATATGTAACTCCCACTTGCCATTACAGAACTTGCACTCAAAGGGCTCATCCCTTGACAATAGTGCAACAACTCTCCGTAATGGTCTCTCATACACTGAGTGAAAGATCCGTTCCGAGAGCAAGCCGGCGTAACTCCTCAAGAACATATATCCGCTACATAAACATTGAGGATATGATACATGCTTCCTAATTGTAGTAAATTATATGCATCTCGTGATAGGGTCGTATCTGTGAGAACCGTTATCTTGAAAATTGCCCGGTCAGTTGCTGAACGCGCTTCGTGTCCGGATGCGTTCACCGGCGAAGTATATCCAGACTGGGAATGGAATGCCGATAACAATGGCAAGTCCCGCGAGCAAAGAGTTTCCGCCGCCGTAGCCAAGCTTGGCATACATCTGCGCTCCGAACAAGGGGAAAACAAAGCCTAGCATGGATCGGAAGACCTAAAGTGAACCTTTGAGATATTATGAATGACTAGGGGATGAAGAAGGGCGCACGGAAGCGGCCGCGACTGCACTGGCAGCATACGTAAAAGTATCGACGAGATATAATTGAATCGGAAGGCTGTGACATGGATCAGGAGAATCGCCCCACACGAAAGACATCGAAAATCACTTACAAAGTCGTCATCAATCCAAAGCCAAATATGGCCGTCCCGATGATGGGCATGATCCAATGAACCCCGGCTTGAGCTGACCAGCCATACCAGCTAAACAACAGATCAGAAAATGTGAGCATGATAGTCACAATATGTTCGCTTACAATAATCCGATGGGCACGAAAAAAGAACCAAAGATGAGCGCTGGAACACGCATTTCTGGCTTCCCCTTTCCTCCGCTCCTTTTCGCCAGCTAAGGATTTATTTTAGTCACGGTCAATGGTCACGAGGACGAAATGGAGACACACGTGAAGATAGATCTTGTCAGAAATCTTAGCACCGAACACGGTGGCCGAAAGGAAACCAAATCCGAGACCGATGTATGCTAAACCCCCAATACCGACGCTGAAATGATAAACCTCGGAAAAGAGGCCTAGGAAATTTTAAGTTTTGCCTGCGAGCATGAGAACCCATGGAGACGCACTGGGGAAAGTAGCGAACATCAGGTAATAGATACCTGATTACCACCAACATTAGCCCCTTTAGTAGAACGGTTTGCCTGGCTACCACTGACCATACATCCTGGACGACGTTCAGCTTCACGAGCTGAAGGCATTTAAAGAAAAAAAGTCACTCACAGAGCCATGTATAAACTGAGGATGAAACAGATGAAGCTTCGCGTGAGAAGGATCACTGGTCGCTTCAGGTTGATCCAGAGATAGTTCAAATGGCTGGTGTGATGGAGGGCCAAGTTTGGATGCGTCGAGGCCGCTTTCTCAGGATCTGTGGCGTATTTATCGCGCCGCAGGCGAATGACCGGCGCATACGTCTCTCTCAGAAGAGGCATTGCTAGAACCGCGGCGACACCGCACAGGGCGGCGGTCACATAAAAGACATACTGCACTCCAACTGACTGAGCGATAAATCCACCCATGATCGGTCCAATTGCTGGACCTGTAACCGGAATGTCAGTCCTGCAAACCATAACATAGAGCAATGCGCGTACCAATGAGAGGGCCAATGCTGTACAGAGCCATCGCAGATGCACGGTCGTTCTCCGAGAAGAGATCACTGACACACCCTCCACCGCACGCTATGGGGGCACTTCCAGCAAACCCGGCTGAAACATTGTTCCTGTTATAGATTTTGACTACTTGGATTGTTCAGACGTATGACGCACCAAGAAAACGAAATCCAATGAAGGTATTTGCACTTGGTGCCAACGCACAACCCAGATTGAAACATAGGAAGAATAGGTTCCCAATATGCAACACCTAACAATTGTCAGGAGACTTCAGTTCGGTTGGAAGGGGTAGCATACCCATTTACGACCATACATCTCCGACATAGGACCCAAAAATAATGGTCCTATAGCAAACGACAGCAAGAAAATACTGAGCATCAACGCAATGAGTGTGGAGTTTGTGATGCCGTATTTTATAGCAAGATCTGGCAGACCAGGGGCCATCATTGAACTGGCCAGTGGTGTGACGAATGTGTAGAAGGACACCTCAGGCAGTGCGTTAGCATACAGACTGAAAAGAAAGGAAATACCTACGAGGGCGGTAGTCGTCCACTTCTTGAGCGGAGACCAATTTCGGGGATGGAGAGGATCACGTTCCCAGTCGTCTTCCTTGTCCTCTATTTTGACCTCGATCTTGTCGCTGGGCAAGGCAGACTGCTCTTCGCCTCCCATAGGTAGGCGCGCAGGCTCGTGCGTGCGTGCATTTTCACCGAGTTGGGTATGAGAGGTTGCGACCGAGACAGTCTCTGACATTGTCTCGTCCACCGACCGTTTTGGTGGTGAGAGTGTAAAAGTGATGGAACAAGCTCACGCTGCCTGGTGCGAAATCTTTTATAGCACATGTTTCACCAGGTGACAGAGGTGTCATTACTATATCATGAGCTTGGCTCGGTGTGATTCAGGTGTGATTACACATCTCCCACTTTGGCGCCATGGCGCTATAAAGTGTAAACGATGATTAGTTTCGGATCCATCTAGTGTTGGATTTCGAACATAGTGGACACCACTTATCGGAGAGCTTCGTAGCACAATCAAATGATACTTTAGAGGGCTGTCTACTTTTTTTGACAAAAAACATAGAGAACTCATCTAATGCATGGGTGGGATCCAGCGTAAACCACGTCAGGACGAGCTTTACAGAAATAAGCTTTGCAATCATGTATGCAGAGAATTAGAAAACGGTACTACGATTGCGTGCCGACGTCGGATAATCTGTCGCTGAGTCGCTCTTGGTTGCCGACCTTCGGCACGGTGTGCTCCGGGTCCAAACTTAGGTGAAACCAACCTTATCTCGTCGTTCTCCACGTTCCTGTCAATTTTTCTCTTCAAAATTTGATACACTTCTAGTGTAGAAGGTAATCACACTCTGACAAAAATCCTGACCAACGAACTCATCGGGTGGATGTTTGTCAGTTGTGCAAAAAATTCGAACACTGTGGGATACAGTACTCATACGCCAGGTCATATGAGCTTATCATATTACGTCGCGACGTCGGTTTTGCAAATTGTTTGAGTATGTCCACCAGTTGCATGGTCTCTTGATGACAAACGAGCACATTGTTACAAGCACATTATGCATAACGGCTGCGCCACTCGCACCGTTGTTCCCGAAACTCTCTAGCGCCACACTCGGAGTCGGGTATCATCGATGTCATCGATCATCCTTGTGGCGGACTTTCTCAGACACGCTCGCCACACAATTGAGCACAAGCTGCACAGCTTCCTCGAGTCACGATTGTGCGATATGCAAGCCTGATGTGGCGGTGGCGCAGACAGTGAACAAGGGAGTGGCGGCGCACTGGCATGGGGTATAAAATCTGGCATGTATCACTAGCTAACCCAGCAATACAACCCCATCCCGCATCTTGCACTAGTCCGACTTCAAGCTGAGCCTGACTTTATGCATCCTCTACAGAGAGCAATACTTGCTTCCGAGCCGCTGAAGCACACGCGTTCTATGTCTTCCTGCTTCGTCTCAGATTCTCCCCCGGTGTACCTCATGAAGCCTTCCGCGACACCGCCCTTATCCCCCGTCCTTGAGGTCTACAAGGACGTCCTGGCTATGATCCCTGTATGCCAGCATATTTCCCCGCGCCTAGCGACGTACGCGGATGCGCCTGAAGTCACCGGTACACATACGACGAACTCGCATAATTCTCACAAGATCGTCATGCGATACTATGCCAGCGCGTCCCTAGCGAGATCCGACGACTTCCCATTGATGGGTCTCAGTCACTGGCAGCGCTGCGCCTCACATGCTCGGCTTGTTGATGGGCGACGAGGGAGGAACTCGACCAAGTTTTCATCCATGCTCCACTTCGGGGAGGTCCAGCGGGGCGACTATGACGCTACGATATGGCATTTCCAGTGCACCAAATCAGTTTCCAGGACTGCAGTTGGTCAAGCTTAACAAACCAGCGGCTAATGGAACGATGACCAAGATGCTGATCACCTCCGAACACTGCCTTTCTCCTGGGAGGTCGACGTCAATCGCACGCAAGGCATACTATTACGCTATCGGGGCGTGTTCTAGGCACATTCAACGAGCAGCTCACTCGTGACTCGGGGACGTGCAGAATAGGCCGGTCCCTGACTGCCGTGCATACGAAGAGGCTTGTCGCTTCATAGATCAAAGGGCAGGAGCCGCCAATGCAGGTCGAAGGCGGGATTCTTCAACTCCGAGTCTCCTCCGGGCGAACTCCATTTCTCGACTCCTAGGCAGTGATTAGTATGCCATGCACATCTGTACAATACTCACATGTAGTACCATATAACCCACATTAAAAGATAGTCTGGTGACCAGCCCATCTATGTGTCAGGCCTGTTGACGGCTTGCCTCATGGTCGGGCTGGTCACCAGACTAATTACAAGAGGCTGTACATCCCTGATCAAGTCAGTGTCGGATTCACATCTTAGTTGCTATTGAGTGCCAACGTCCCTCCCCACTGTCCTGATATCTGTGGTTCATAAATAAAGCTCAAGCCGTCCAAAAGTTGTGGCTTATAATTAGGGTCTATTGAGATAATCCCACATTTCTATGGAGCAGCCTGATTGTGGATGTGAATCATTGGTATTTTTTGTATATCTTGGTCCGTAGCCCTCCGCTTGCATTACTACACCATCCATAATACTAAAAGTCTGGATCAGCGTACTATACAGAGGAGAATATGTTGGATAGCTGTTTCATTGCAATTGATTGCAAGCGCAGTATATGGGTCATTTTCACGTTAAGGTTTTAAGATGATAACCTGGGGACGTCCAATGCTCACTCCCATACAATCTACATGACAAGTTCAATCCTTTTGTCGTCAACTGACTCGTCCGCTGGCTCAGCCAGCAAGACCACGTTCCAGAGATTCCTTGCTGATGTGTGATCGAGGGGAGATGCGACAAGGGAAAGTTGCCGGGTAGCTGAAGTGATCAAACGTCACGCGGGATCCTGTCGAATCCAACAAAGATGAACTCACCGAGCCACTCCGTTGATGTACTTTGGTTCGAACGTGATATCTTTTCCCTCAGCATCTTTCGCGAGACAGAAGTCGAGGGTTGCAAGCATTGTTGCCATGGCGATCCAGAGCGACGCATCTGCGATGTGGCGTCCTGACGTTGACGCGCTAAATAACCATCCCGTAGCGCCAACGAGTGCGTGCTTACCCGGACATGATCTCCGTCCAAACCCGAATACAAACCCCGAGGGGTCATCATCGGTCAAGGTCCATCTGCGGTCAAGAACCTCTCCGGAATGAACTGCTCTGCGTTTGGGTATCGAGCTTCATCACGCGACATTACCCTGCAGGACAACGTAGTCAATGTGAACTAGTACTGGTGAACACCGTTGGCGTGAACTCACCAAACGTTTGCGACGACCACGGCTCCTGTTAACAGACATAACTACGAATGCGTCTTTGTGCGAACGGAAGACATGCCTTTGGGTATGTAGAAACCCCTGTAAACATCACTGCTTGAGGTAGAATGTGGGACAACTGGAGGAGTTTCAGGGCATAAAGCCTCGAATGGCGTGGCTTTGGGACTCACCAACAGGTGTCACTGGCTGCCACCTGAAAGTCTCCCGCAGCACTGCGTCAACATATGGCAATGACGGCCTGTCATCAAAGTCAGGCAACCTGTTCATTCCAACTACAGTGTCGATTTCTGCCTGAGCACGTTTCCAGACGCGCGAGTGTTTGACCATCGCGAGAGTGAAAACAAGGAGGGAAGACGTCGTCTGGACCTCCATCAGCTATGTTACTGATATACCACGCAGAATCACGCATCACGAACCGTCTCCGAAGCGCCTTATAACGCAGTGAGAATTAGCGATCATTGTATGCGTGAACAGAACACACCAAGGACGGCGGTTGCAGCTGCATGTTTGAGAGCTCTTTCGAACTCGGATCGAGATGATTCATCGTATTCCTGCATGCGGGAGATGTGGTCCGATACCATGCAGAAGACTGGCTTTTCACCAGCGGCTTCCTAACAAAAGAATGAATATTCTCTCCGGTACCACGATACAAGCTACGAAGGACTGACCATCTGCTTTCGTACATACTGATACGGGGTCTCGATCAGCTTGATACCCAAATCATACGATTTTCTTGCTTCAAGTTTAAGCGACGAGCCGGGGAACCAGTCGGGAATGTGCAACACTTTAGAAGGAATTTTTGAGTGCACGGGGCCCCTGTTTACCCGATAGCACTTACGGAAAGGGAAGGTCCTGACGAGAATTGCTTTCGCGGGGTGAGTTCCCGGCATACAAGCTTTGATGAATGAATCGACAATGTGCGCCATGGGGTCGTTCCGAGGGCTTGGCTCATAATCATAAACTGCAGACATACCCACTGCAATGAAAAACCTGGCTATGTCTGAGATGTTTGAAGACGATCTGTATTTGGACTGCATTCTCTTACGTCGAGTAATGTAGGGGATATTGGTCAGGATCTTCAATCATGTTCACGATCAGTTGGCGGGCTCTGCGAAGCTGCATGGGACGGAACATGAGCGCAGCATCGACGCGGAACGTCTGATGAAATATCCGCCGGGCGAGGCGCCATTGGTCGCCATAGGGTGCGAAAGCGAAGTTGAAATCCATTCCATAACTGAATTGTCATCGGTGAGAAGTTAATGTGGCCTTCAAGTTATCCCCGATACAGACTCACGGTTTCAGGGTTGCGATAGGAGGACGATCTGAATAAACCCGCGAACGTTTCTCCAATAGCTCCAAAGCAACAGACTCTGAACCAAGGACAATCCCTTCTTCGCCAAGAACTCGAAAGTATATTACGTCGCCTGTGTCCTTCAGCACGTTTGGCCCTGCGCTGAAGTGGTGACTATTTACCATAGATGGCTTGCCACTCCGAATACGTTTTCCAGGGTTCTTCAACATTCATGGTGTGGACGTTTCCTAGTAGTGGGACGGGCCTAGGACCAGGGGGTAAAGGCAACCCTCTTCTCTCCTGTCTGCTTCTAAATAGGCGCCGAATGACCCCCGCGACACCAACTGACACAAAGATAAGCAAGGCGAGACGACCAGTTGATAACCCAGGCATGGTGAGAGGTAAGAGTGACTTGGATATCTTTCAAAAGCTGTGGGGTCCAACAGTGGTAGTCTTATATCCTAAGATTGTCGTGATGGCCCGGGGGGAGAGCTCGGGTTCTTTATTGACGTGGCAGCCATTCGTTTTAGCCGTTGTGCAGATGCCAGATAGGACAAAACACTGTGAAATTGATATAGAAACTGTAAGATTCGCCTGTAGAAGTAGTGCTCGGTGTACTAGCCACACTCAATTCTTAGTTTATTCGTTCCAGTTTATTTTTTCAATATTGACCTGTCATTGTAAATATCGCGTAGAAATAAACTCATTTATAACCCTACGAAGGCTGTGTCGTCACTGAGTTTGAAAATGATGCTTACCGCGGAAACTGCCCGATGCTGGGTGTCCAGAAACACACCGCCTAGACATGGCACGAATTCGGCGTAGCAAAACGAAGGAACGGTCCATGCACAGGCAGCGTGCATCTTTACTTGAAGCCCTTGCTATTGCACAGCTTGTGTTCAAATGTAGAAGAAACGCGCTTACACTGCGTCAATCATCTCATAGAGCTTACTTTCTTTAAAGGCCTCGAGAACCTTGCGCGAAAACTTTGGTTTCTTGGCTGCGCGTTTGCGTTTCGTGCCATCCAAAGCTACGTCGTCCTCGTCCTCAACCCCTGAGTCTTCATCGGTCTTACCCTCGAGTCTGTCCTCATCGCCGTCGCCACCACCTGTGTGCTTTTCCAACTCCCTCGCCTGCTTATACTTCTCCCAAGCTTGTCCCCACCAGTAGTTACGAATTTGCGTCGGTTGGATCCCATTCTTGATGATCGTGTAAGCGAGCTAGGTTCGCGGCCTGAGCAACAGTGAATATTGAGCAATTACGACACTTACCTTGGTGAAAATGGAACCCTGGCAAAGGCGGAACTCCTTGTTGACTTCGGGAGACTGATATACTGGACAACGGTGAATTTTTCGTCCTCAGTGAGCCCGCGTTTTGCAGTACTTTCGGGCTTCGCTGGCGCATCACCAAGTCCATCATCCTTGATGAGCTTAAGGTCGGCGTCGGCGAGCTGCTTGATGGATAGTTTTGAGATTTCATCATCTGACGTTCCAGAGGCCCGTCGCCCACCCTCGCCAGACTTACTGCCTTTCCCACCCCGTTTCTTCGTCTCGGCTGCTGCCAACCCTTTCCCCTTCCCTACAGACACTGGAACCGCCTTGATAACACCGGACTGGGGTACGACGCGGCGCCGAGACTTGAGAAGGGGTTGGTGTGGTGACATCTAGGCTCAATGCTGCTTTCCGAGTTGGCGTGCAAGTGATTGGTGGTATATTCAGCATGCGGGAGCCATTACGAGGCTGGAGGTCATACTGGGGAGTTGATGATGGATATGGATTCATAGAAGGGACGACGGGGCTTGGATTGTTCATGCCATCGTGCCAATTGGAACGGCGATGGTCTTGTCATGCTGGTGCAGGTTTGCGCGGCGATCGACGTAAGCCAGAACGAGCATCAATGATTGTGAGTGGTCTCGTGGTGCGGGGTGTGGTACTACGCAGGCTGTGATAAGTATTGTTGTTGATAGTAGGCAAGAGATGGTCATTTGCGCCGAAACTTCATCAGCAAAACCCAAATTTCGTCACAGATTTGATCACAAATGACAGCATTTTACAGCATTTACAGCGCTTACAGCACATCACAGGTATGTGACAGGGCGGTGACAGCTTCTTACAGATCGCATTGCCAAATTTAGGCCTCACAGAACCCGGGGGACGACACAGGTGCCGACAGCCCCTCGACAGGTGCCGACAGCCCTCGACAGGTGCTCACAGCTCGTGTTACTCTACCTAATAGTTAGATAACATAGTAATATAAGCGTAGCATATTATCCTAATGGTGTGGACTTGTCAAAATTTCCATCGTTTAGGTCACGTGAATATCAACTTTCCAGATAGACTCTCAACGTTGCCAACTCCCGGCTTAGCCTTCATCAATGCATCTCACGACGTCAACACCCACCGCCTCAAACATAAATGCGTCACCTCAAGATCAGTCTGTTTGAATGCGAATGTGCCGCCTCAAATGCAAAGTCACGGTCGACCACTCCCACTCGAAACATCCTCCCGCCCTCGGTGTTATCAGACGCGTCTCCCACCTCTTCAGTGGCCATCTAGGTCTCATCTCAGGATTCAATACCTTTCTTCCTGCCGGATACTGCATAGAGTGCTCATCAGACCCCCAACAATCTACCATGATCACCGTCACAACACCTTCGGGGACCGTCCTTCAGTCCTACGCGCGACGAAATGCCTGGTCCAAGCGGCTTGCAGTGGTCCCCTTTTCCCCGACTCGAAGGTCCTGGTGGGAGTGGCTTAGATCTTGGCCCACCTACCACCCTCTCCCCTGATCCGAGCGTGTATGGCGCTGCCATGGACAACGTATCAATCGAACCCGCCGTACAGTACGTACAGAAAATCAAACAGCGCTGCGACGAGGCGACCTACCGTCGTTTTCTAGAGATCCTGGGGAGATACCACAACCTGGCAGACGCCGTCGACGAGGCAAGTCTATCGTTTCGAAGCGCATATATTCTTGTTCACCAGCTTACTGAGTGGCACTCTCTGTTGCGTCACGTAGAGGGAAGTCTCGGCGGAAATTGCTAGGCTTTTCAAGGATGATCCTGACTTGCGTTCCGACTTTCGGGTATTCATGCCAGAGAAGAATCAAGTGCCTTTCGACGATGCGGACGAGGGCTTCCTCGCTGCCCCTTCAGATGCGAGGCGCACACGGTCAAACACGCCTCTCGATAGATCCACGAGGCGCAAACCAGATGTATCCCTCGCTACCGCGACGGAAGCAGCTGCCACAGTCCCTCAAAAGCGCAAGTGCAGAGCCAACGAACGCGAACGCGAGCGTGAGAGAGAGATAGCACCCAAGACCGGTTCTGCACAGCGTGTATGTCATCTTCTGCACTGTCCCTCGAGGTGTTGACGCTCAATGAAGGCGAAACAGACAAGTTTGGCCGTTAACGGCAGCGGGACTACCCTCGAGCGTGTTGCATCTCCGTCGTTCTCCCTTCGCCAGCAGCAGCTGCAGCAACAGCAACAGTATGCCGCAGCATCTATCGCCATCCCGGGCCTCGACGAACTCACTTTTTTGACCGTGTCAAGCGTGCGATCAATAACCGCGGATGCCTTCAACGAGTTTCTCCGCCTCGTCAATCTTTTTATGCAGGAGCTGATCGATACGGCCCGACTTGTCCGCGAGGCGAGAAATTTCCTCGGGGATGGCGAGCTTATGCGTCACTTTATGGAGATTCTTGGGTGGGACGACGGGCGCGAAAGGGAGAGATGGATGTTGGAGGAGCAACAGCAGCAACAGGCGTGGGCTCGTGCACAGGGTCAGCACGCACCCAGTATGCCGCTCAGACCAGGTCGCATCAACACTGGGCTCCAGCTAGGAAGCTACAGGCGCATGCCACCGACCGTACGTGTCCGATTCACCTGGTATATGAGCAGAGAAGATCGTGCTGATGGCTCGCGTTGATGCGCACAGGAAGCCCAGGTGACTTGTCTCAGGCCGTGACGACATGTGCAGTCTGTCTGACGACGAGTGGATCTCCCATCCCACGTGGTCGAGCGAAGACTCGGGGTTCATAACACAGAAGAAGAATGTTTACGAAGAAGCCCGCTCACGCTCCGAAACAGCCGCTCACGCTTTGGACAGGCCAATGGCTTCCCGAACGGACCACCAACACCCAAACAGGCCACTCGCACTCCAAAAAGGCCACCCACACCCCAAACGGCCGCTCACGCCCTGGACAGGCCCCGATCAGACTATCAACACCTCGAACGGACCAGTCGCACTCCAAAACGGCCGCTCACGCCCTGGACAGGCCACTGGCGCCCGATCAGACCACCAATGCCTCGAACGGACCGCTCGCGCTCCAAAAAGGTCGCCCATGCCCCGAACGGCTGCTCACGCGCTGGACAGGCCACTGGCGCCCCAATCAGACCACCAACGCCTCGAACCGACCACTCACACTCCAAAAGGCTGCTCATGCCTGGGCAGGCCGCTGGCGCCCCGATCAGACCACCAACACCTCGAATGGACCACTCGCGCTCCAAAAAGGCCACTCACACCCTGGACAGGCCTCTCGCACCCTGAACAAACCACCAACACCTCGAACGGGCTACTGCACTCCAAAAAGGCACCATGCGCGAATGGCTGCCCATGCCTGGACAGGCACTGGCGCCCCAAACAGACTACCACACCTCGAATGGGCCACAGGTGCTCCAAAAAGGCCGCCCACGCCGCGAACGGCTCCCCGTGCCCTGGACAGACCACTGGCGCTCCAAAAAGTCACCACGCCGCGAACGGCTCACTCGCACTCCAAAAGGCCCCCAAACCCCGAAGGGCTGCTCACGCCCTGGACAGGCCTCTGGCGCCCCGAGCAGACGACGAACACCTCGAATGGGCCACAGGCGCCTCAAAAAGGCCGCCCCCACCGCGCGCGGCTCCCCATGCCCTGGACAGGCCACTGGCACCCCAAACAGACGACAAACACCTCGAATGGGCCACAGGCACTCCAAAAAGGCTGCCCACGCCGCGAACGGCTCCCCATGCGCTCCAAAAGGCTACCCACACCGCGAATGGCTGTCCATACCCTGGACAGGCCACCGGCGCTCCGAATGACCACCAACACCTTGAACGGGCCACTCGCACTCTAAGAAGGCCGCCCACGCCCTAAATGATCACTTGCCTACCGGATGCCCTAACTACCCAGCACCCACACCCCAAACAGGCCACCCGTGCATTTCGAGCACACACATCAGTCACCCATGCCCCAAACAGGCCATTCGCGCCGACTCGTGCTCCGAACAACTCACACTGTCACCTACCTACATAATGGTTCTCATACATACTTGTATCCATGTTATATTAGATAAATAAATCAGTACTTTTTTTTGTTTCAATCCTACACCAGTGAGATACAACTCGAAATTGATTTGTGGTAACCTGTAATAGCCTGTAGTGGCCTGTAGCGCCTGTCATGACCTGTCGTGACCTGTGTGTCTGTGTGACCTGTGTGACCTGTCAGCATCTGTCGAGACCTGTCGGTACCTGTCAAGGCCTGTCGGCACCTGTCAGTGACCTGTACAGGTGGGGACCTACCTGTGGGCCTGTGGGCACCTGTGGGGCCTGTGCAGGGCTGGCCAGCCCCATTTGGTTTTGCTGATGCACAAAACCACCCAGACACACCACGGTCGCAACAGCCAAGCCGCAGTCTCTTCTTCCAATGCTCCCTCCGCACCCGCATCCCTCTCTGTGGAGCAGAGTAGCGAAGGCGCGGTGTCGAGTTCGGGCCAAGCATCATATACGAGTGGTGCTTCGGTTCCCTCTCATTCGAGGTCGAGCGCTGGCGTATCCTCGTCTTCAAAGAGGAAGTACTCCGAGGTGGATGACGGTGCCGACGGAGCTGACGACCAGCCAAACCTGCCGAAGAAAGCGAAGAAAGTGGAGCGAATCGCGTTTATCCCTATCAAAGTGTATGGTCACCAATGCATCGGGATATTGTTCACTGCCGGTTCTATTCGCGGACGGGGTACTGTAGTATTCTGCGTGGTAGATCTCGACGACCACAGCAAGCGTTTAGCCTTGAAAACATCCTGGCAGGATCTACAGCGGGAGGACGAGCAGGACGATGTATTGGAACGATTAAAGGAGAAAGGGTCCCATCCCAACCTGATTATCCCATTTAAGTACGTCAGATTTAACATTTTATGGTGCAATCATGGGCTGATTATCGTTCAGGAACTTTAAAGCAAGGACGAAGAACGATGATTGCACCACTCTTGGAACAATCAGAGCTTTCCTTGGTGATCAGTTGCATGGATTCCTTGTGGAAAACCGGGTGCTGAGTGTCAGCCTCTCTGAGCTAAAGCGGCCCGTGAAATATTTCTGGGGCGTACACGACTTTGTTAGAGGATTGCGAGGTGCAATACTGGGTAGGCTTCTGTATTGCGCTGCATGACTTAGATCTGATAGATGATGCTCACGTAACGTCACGCAAGGACACGAATATCTGACTCGAATCGGGATCCTCCACCGGGATATCAGCGAGAACAACATCGTCCTCGCACGCCGTCCTGGAGAGGAGAGGGGCTACTTGATTGATTTCGACATGGCCATACTACAAGAACCCGAAGAGCCGACCGAAGCAACAGTGCCAAGTCAACGCAAAGGCCTACGCAAGGTTGATCCCACGGCGAGGTTTTCCTTGCCCATCCCACTGGACGAATCGAAGCCACTAAAGGCACTGCGCACAGTGAGTTGTGTCAGTAGTTTCAGCCCCGTCACCCACTAATTTAAATGTAAGGGTACAACTCCATACATGTCAATGAATGTTCTATCCGGCGGGCGACACACCTACTTCGATGATATGGAGTCGTTTCTCTATGTCGTATTGCTTTTCTTTTTCTCGTATGCAGGACCGCTCTCCAAGGAGGAATTACGCACTGCTGACAATGGAGGGTTTGCCCAAATCCCTGGATCTGGCCGCCTCTCACACCTGAGGCGTTGGCCGGACACATACGCAATGTGGGCAGAAGGACCCTTTCGGGTCATTGCGAACGAGAAAAATGCTGCTCTTGCCACACAAGATTGTCCCGAGCGACTCATTCGCAGTGCTGAAGTCAGAATTTGTCTCAAGGACAACTGGCCGACCGGTTTACATGCTGCAATCGGAACCCTTTTGGTCACGTTATGGGATTTGTTCGTTCACAACAGGTTAACTTCTGGGTTTGATGTGGCGCGCACGCAAGTCAAGCATAGTGAGTTCGTTGGCTGCCTTGATGAATGGTTGGCGGAGTACTCTGCAGAGGAAGAGGAGTTCTCGAACTGCCCATTCGTGAGGTATGTCATCGATCTTTCTTCCTAGGATATCATGAAATTCACAAAAATCTTACTAGTGGCTGTAAAGACCCGCAGTCGTGCCAGTAGCACCTCTGGGTCGGCGGCACGAGCACAACGCCTGCATCGTCTGTTACCTTCTGCAAAAAGATGTATTTCTATATATTCTGAACTTATTGACACTCCTTTGAGACTATGTGTACTGGGCGTGAACGATGTTGAAATGGAGGCAGCAGCGCTGCAACCACACTCCGGCCGCCGGATCTCGCCAGCATGGCCACACTGACAAGGCCACCGTCTGCTAGCTGCAATACTATTTGGTATCGGCATTCGGCGCCGACTCTGCCACTTTGGCTACTAGCAGGGCTAGTATGGTCGAAGAACGTACGTCCAGCTGCTCTCATGCACTCGGAACTCGGAACTCGAGTAATCTCTACAGTACCATTCACCCGCCTGTGCTACTTAGGGCCGTTGTAGCTTGGTCTTCTCACTTTGATGAAAGTGTTTAACGTTTTGTGAAATCCCAACGAGTCCCATGGCTGAGTCAATGAAGGCTTAACACGTGAGTCAGTGACTCGGTTCCTCAGGCCTCAGGCTAGCTGTCACAAAACCAGAAACTAACTCCGCCTCCCACAACAAAGCAAAATGATGGAGCGTCAAGCGACCTTCCGAGTATAAGCACATCGTTAGATTACATACGAGTGATGCTTCGTTCCCAGCTTATTCGATGCCAAACACTGCCGCCTTCTCAGCGTCACCGTTAAGAGGAAGCCACTCCGAGGTGGATAACGATGACGATGCAGGAGAAAATGAGCAAGACTTGTTAAAAACAGCGAAGAAAACTCATGTGCCACTCACATTGGATCGAGTCAGGACATGGGTTACCACCGCCTCCAAGGCTTTGGGCGGGCGCGCTACTCTAGTCTTCTGTTCGGTAGACATCGGAAATGGATCGAAGCTTGTGGCTTTCAAAATATCCTCGCAGGATCAACAGCGTGAGCGCGAGGTGGGGCAGTACACAGGACTACTGGAACGGCGAGAGCAAAGCAAGCGCCATCCTAGCCTCGTGGTTCCATTGAAGTACGTCGTATTTCATATTATATGTGTGCAATCATACTCTGACCATCGTTCAGGGACTTCAAAGCAGCGACGAAGAACGACCATTGCACCACTCTCGGATCAATCAAAGCTTTCCTTGGTGACCAGCTACGTGGATACCTCATGGAAAACCGCATGCTGAGTGTCAGCCTCTCTGAGCTAAAGCGACCCGTGAAATATTTCTGGGGCGTACACGACTTTGTTAGAGGATTGCGGGGTGCAATACTGGGTATGCTTCTGTATTGCACTACATGGTTTCACTTTATGCTCACGTAACGTCATGCAAGGACACGAATATCTCACTCAGGTCGGGATCCTGCACAGGGATATCAGCGAGAACAGCATTGTCCTCGCACGCCGTCCTGGCGAGGAGAGGGGCTGCTTGATAGATTTCGACATGGCCATACTACAAGAACCGGAAGAGCTAACGGAAGCCACAGCCAAACGAGCGGGCTTACTCGAGATTAGCAACACATCGAGGCCTCCCTCGCCCATCCCACCGGACGAATCGCAGTCATTGAAGGCACTGCGTTCGGTGGGTGTCATCAGGACTTCAGCTCGGTCTCTTGCTCATCTGAATCCAAGGGTACTACTCCGTATATGTCCTTCAATGTTCTGTATGGCGGGAAACACACCTACTTCGATGATATGGAGTCGTTTCTCTATGTGCTTCTACTCTTCTTTTTCTCCTATGCAGGACCACTCTCCAAGGAGGAATTACGTGCTGCTGACAATCAAGGGTTTTTCCAACTCCTTGGGTCTGGGCGCCTCTCTCACACGAGGAGTTGGCCCGACACGTACGCAATGTGGGCAGACGGAGCAATCCCAGTCATTTCCAAAGTCAAAGATGCTGATCTTAACAGTGAAAACTGCCCCAAAGAACTCGTCCGCAGTGTCGAGGTCAGAAATTGTCTCAAGTACAACTGGGATACCGGTCTACACAGAAGTATCCAGAGCCTTCTTCTCTCGTTATGGACGTTGTTCGCGAACAGCAGACTGCGTGCTTTTGGCCTTAATGCGACTCGCACGCAAGTCAAGCATGGTGAGTTCGTAGACCTGCTTGATAAATGGTTGGAGAGGTTTTCTGGAGACGAAGAGAAGTTCTCGAATTGTCCATTCTTGTGAGGCATGTCGTCTTTTATCTTCCAGATTTCGTCAAACTGACGAAACTATTACCATGGGCTGTAGAACAGGTCGTGTAGAATGCGCACATCAAGATGAGCACAACGCTTGTATCGTCCGCTACCTAGCACTAGCCGCAAAACTCGTGTATCTGCATTTTCTGTATTCATCAGTGTTTGACTGCGACGCTATTACGCACTGGGTCGAGAATGAAGCTTCGAGCAGGAGTGCTGGCAAGCCTCCGTTGGCTGGGCTGCGATACTCATTACATTCGGCGAGTCTGCTTCAATAATGCGAGCATGGTCGAACGTGTACAACGGCCAGTCGTGACTCGACGGGCTTCATCATCTACTTTCCTGCTTGCTCGTTCATTTGTCGCTATGTTTTTTACACCAACCTTCCTCTCCCGCTCTCCATAATTCTTCTCCTGCCGTCCTGAACTGCTTGTTTTCGATATGAGTTATACTCGCTTCAAATTTATCTTACCTTTCTTTGTACCGCCCATAAAAACGCCTGTCCTACTATACTTCTGGTCGTGAAGTTCCAGACTCAGTCAGCTGTCACAGGCAGGAACTCCCCACCTCTTCCGAGTTTAAGCCCAGCGTCGCCGCATGGCATGCGAGTGATGCTTCGTTTGTAACTTACTGATGTTGAGCGCTGCCATATCCTCGGTGTTACGATCCGAGAGGAGCTTCTCCGAGCTGGACAACGAGCGCAATGCAGGAGAAGATGAGCGAGACCCGTTGAAGACAGCGAAGAAACCCCATGTGCCATTGGCAATGGATCGAGTCCGGACATTGGTCACCATGAGCTCTAAGGCTGTGGGCGGGCGAGGTACGGTGGTATTCTGCTCGGCAGATGTCGAACGTGGATGGAAGCTTGTGACTTTCAAAATGTCCTCGCAGGATCAAGGCCGCGAGCGCGGGGCGGAGCAGCAGGAAGGACTACTGGAACGAGGAGAGCAAAGTAAGCCCTATCCAGACCTCGTGGTTCCATTGAAGTACATCGTATTCAACATTAGTGTGCAATCGTGTACTGACACTGATTGTGGTTCAGGAACTTCGAAGCAGTAACGAAGCAGGACACCTGCACCACTCCTAGAACAATCAGAGCGTTTCTTGGCGACCAACTGCATGGATTCCATGCGGAAACCCGCGTGCTGAGTGTCAGCTTCTCTGAGCTAAAGCGGCCCGTGAAATATTTCTGGGGCGTACACGACTTTGTTAGAGGATTGCGAGGTGCAATACTAGGTATGCCCCTGTACCGTGCTGCATGGTTTACTTCATGCCCATGTAACCTCATGCAAGGACACGAATATCTCACTCAAATCGGGATCTTGCATCGGGACATCAGCGAGAGCAGCATCGTTCTCGCACGCCGTCCTGGAGAGGAGAGGGGTTGCTTGATAGATTTCGACATGGCCATACTACAGGAACCCGAAAGGCTTGGTGATCGTGAGCCCGAATTTGTGCCCGATTTTACACCTGAGATGGAGAATACAATGAAGTCTTCCTCTCCAATCCCACCAGAAGAAACAAAGTCATACAGGGCTCTGTGCACCGTAAGTGTTCACCAGCAACCTCAGTTCTGCCGCATCCTGCTCATGCAAACCTAAGGGTACAACGCCTTATATGTCATTCAACATTCTGAATGGCGAGAGACACACCCACTTCGATGATATGGAGTCGTTTCTCTATGTCCTACTGCTGTTCTTCTTCTCTTATGCCGGACCGCTTTCCAAAGGAGATTTACTCGATGCCGATCGTCAAGGGTTCGTCTGCCACCTTGGCTCTGGACGCCTCGCTCACATGAGGAGTTGGCCCGAGAAGTATGCAAACTGGGCAGACCAAGATTTCTCGATCGTTGCTGCACTGAAAAATGCCGCTTTTACCAGTAAAGCTTCCCCCTTTGTTCTCCTTCGCTGCGCCGAGGTCAGAGGTTGTCTCAAGGACAACTGGTCAGAAGGGCTCCATCATGCCATACGACAGCTTCTTTACAAGAGTTGGGCAATATTTGCAACCAGCAGAATTTCTCCCTCTGGTCTTCTCCTAGCTCGCACAGAAGTTACACATCGGCAGTTCATAGGCCTGCTCGACGATTGGTTGATGGAGTTTTCTGGAACCGAAGAAACGTTCTCGCATTGTCCATTTTAGTCAGTAAATTGTCGGTCGTTGTCTCGAACATATCGCGACTAGCTACACTGGAACTCACGAAATATAGCAATGTCAGTTGAAGCTTGAAAGGGTCGTTGTCTATACTGTATTGGAAACACGAGAATGCCTGACGAAGCTTAATGAAGACCAAACTAGGGCGCGACCACATTCTGGGCCCATCTGTCAGTATGTTTATTATGTAGTTCCGTCAAGCTGTCTCACCCTCCAATTATCATGATGCATATGAAAAATAAAAATAAAAACTGTCCGCGTTCACGTCCACAGTAACAAAGTTTGTCAAGTCTTTATGGAGGTTGTGGACGAGACTCGGAGCACAACCTAGTTCTTAGAACTTTCTTGCTGGCCAGACAATTCCCCTCCCCTTCCCAAAGCAAATTACGCGAAACGTCACGGTAGATGTTACAGAAAGAAAAGTCTCCCTCCGCTGCCGAGGCTACTAAATCAGCGCTCTGCGTGTGCATTCCTACCCATGGAGCGGCAGTGCTTTCGAGTTCGGGCCCATCAACGGATGGCGTGACTGAGGCTTCCCTCTTATTTGACGCCGACTGCGTCCAAGAGGAGCTACTCCAGGGTGGATGATGATCACGACACTGAAGAAGATATGCAAGGCCCTTTCAAGAAAGCGAAGCAAATCGATGAGCCACTGGATCGAGTCACGTTTATCCCGGAGGCTGAAGCTGCTGGTCTCGAATGTATTGGGATATTGTTCACTCCCAACTCTATTCGCGGACGGGGTACAACGATATTCTGCGTGGTAGATCTCAAACGTGAAGCTCTTGGTGTCTTCGCAGGACCAAGGACGCGAGGCTGAGCAGAACGAGGTGCTGCTGCCAACAGCAAACCTCACCGTAACCTAGTGGTGGGATTCAAGCACGTCGTTTTTGGCGTTTTTTGTTCATTCATGTGCTGAACCCCGTGCAGGTACTTCAAAGCAATGACAAAGAAGGACGCCTGCACCACTCTTGGAACCGTCGGGGCTTTTCTTGGTGACCCATTGCGTGGATTCCCCACAGTCGTGCTGAGTGTCAGCATCTCTGAGGTGAAGCGACCCGTGAAATATTTTTGGGGTGTACATGACTTTGTTAGAGGATTGCGAGGTGCAGTACTGGGTATGATTCTGTATCGTGCTGTGTGGTTTCAGTTCATGCTCACGTAACGTCACTCAAAGACACGAATATCTTACTCAAATCGGGATTCTGCACCGGGATATTAGCGAGAACAACATCGTTCTCGCATCCCGTCCTGGAGAGGAGAGGGGCTACTTAATTGACTTCGACACGGCCATACTGCAAGAACCAGAGGAGCTCATCAAAGCCACAGCCCCAGCCAAACGCAAACGCGGGAGCCTAATTTGCATTGAAGACCTTTCGAGGTCCCCCTCGCCCATCCCACCGGACGAATCAAAGCCTTTGAAGGGACTGCGGACGGTGAGTGGCATCAGAAGTTCAGCTCGGTCTCCTGTTCATCTGAACCCAAGGGTGCTACTCCGTACATGTCATTCAACGTTCTGTATGGCAGGAGACACACCCACTATGATGACATGGAGTCGTTCCTCTATGTCATGTTGCTTTTCTTTTTTTCTTATGCAGGGCCACTCTCTAAGGAGGAATTACGCGCTGCTGATCATCGAGGGTTCGTCCAACTCCTTGGGTCTGGGCTCCTCTCTCACATGAGGAGTTGGCCCGATGCATACGGAATGTGGGCAGAAGGAGCAATGTCAGACATGAACGGCGTGACAAAAAATGTTACTCTTTTGACCGTGGAAAGCCCCAAACGACTTATTCGCAGTATCAGGCCTTGTCTCGAGGACGACTGGGATCCTGGTCTACAAAAAGGTATCCGGACCCTTCTGTGCTCGTTCTAATATCTGTTCGTGTATAGCAGCGCGAGTGCTTCTGGCCTCAGTGTGGATCGCACGCAAATCAAGCATCATGAGTTCGTAGGCCTGCTTGATCGTTGGCTAGAGATGTTCTCTGGAGATGAAGAAAAATTCTCAAATTGTCCATTCTCGTGAGGCAAGTGGTTGGTCTTTCTTTCCAAAGATATCAGCAAACTCACGGAAATATTACCAGTGGCTGTCGAACGAGGGGTCGGGCAAATAGATGAGGTCGTGTAGAGGGCTTTCACCAGGTGGAGCACGATGTCTGCGTCGTTTGTTACTTTGTACAACAATGGGACGCGGCAATTGTCACAATGCAGTTATCAATCTTTAGGTGTAGTGTAAAGGTTGTACAAAAGGTGAAGACACAAGTCCTTGTGGATGTTGCTCGATTCTGGATGAAAACGAAACAGTGTGTCAATTTTTCACGGAGCGTCATGACAAGATAGAACTTCCCATAGTCGCCTGTCACGTGACCAAGCTATAGTGGCTTGGAGCAAGGACGCGCGTCGCTGCCTTCCATCCACCACCACTTTTCTTTCTTCCCATTCACCTCTCCGCTCTACCCCCTGTAGACAATCACAATGGCCGACCCCAGCGGTGCACCACCACAACCAGGCCCTAATGACATCTCAACCGCTATTCTACGGCCCAAGAAATCGTATGCACAACACTCCCACCCATACCCTTGCCGATCTGACCTTGACCAATCTTCACTTTACAGGCCCAATCGTCTCATTGTAGACGAGGCAACCTCAGATGATAACTCTGGTCAGTATGTAGTCTCTTATTCGGCGCCGTCCTCACCAACGTATCCTCAGTCGCGACTCTTAACCCCGCCACGATGGAGACCCTATCGTTATTCCGAGGTGACACCATCATCGTAAGGTACGCGTTCAATATCAATTTCATTTCATTCATGATGCTTACCATTTTATGCATATCCTAGGGGAAAGAAACGCCGTGATACCGTCCTAATCTGCCTGAGCTCAGACGACATCGAAGAAGGTCGTATTCAGATGAACAAAGTTGCTCGTAACAACCTACGCGTTAAACTCGGTGATGTCGTCAATGTTCACCAATGTCTTGACATCAAGTACGGAAAGCGGATACATGTCCTTCCCTTTCGATGACTCCGTCGAGGGTCTCAGTGGTAATATTTTCGAAGTCTACCTGAAGCCTTACTTCCTCGAGGGTACGTTCCTGACATCGGTTATTACCGAGGATCTCACTCATGGAACTAGCATTCCGGCCTGTCCGCAAGGGTGATACCTTCCTCGTACGGGGAGGCATGCGAACAGTCGAATTCAAAGTCATTGAAACTGATCCCGCTGAATTCTGTATAGTCGCCCAAGATACCGTCATTCACACAGGTACTTTCATTTCACCTCATCAGCAGTCTATTGACTGACGATGCATTCAGAGGGTGATCCGGTGAAACGTGAGGACGAGGAGGCAAACCTCAATGATGTCGGGTACGACGATATCGGTGGTTGTCGCAAGCAAATGGCACAGATCCGTGAACTCGTCGAGTTACCTCTCCGTCACCCCCAACTCTTCAAGTCGATCGGTATCAAGCCTCCACGGGGTATCCTCATGTTTGGTCCTCCAGGTACCGGTAAAACCCTCATGGCTCGTGCAGTGGCCAATGAGACCGGTGCATTCTTCTTCCTGATCAATGGTCCTGAGATCATGAGTAAGATGGCCGGCGAGAGTGAGAGTAATTTGCGGAAGGCTTTCGAAGAGGCGGAGAAGAACTCTCCTGCCATCATCTTCATCGATGAAATCGACTCAATCGCTCCTAAGCGTGAAAAGGTAAGCCGGGATACTTCATTAAACTAATCATTAAACTGACTTGCTATAGACGAATGGCGAAGTCGAACGCCGCGTGGTGTCGCAACTTCTCACTCTCATGGACGGTTTGAAGGCACGGTCAAATGTCGTCGTCATGGCCGCTACTAACCGACCGAACTCGATTGACCCCGCGCTCCGTCGCTTCGGTCGTTTCGATCGTGAAGTAGACATCGGTATCCCAGACCCAACAGGTCGTCTGGAGATTCTCCGTATCCACACCAAGAACATGAAATTGGCTGATGACGTTGACTTAGAACAGGCATGCAATCACACATTTTGTCTATGCTGTACCAGAGATTCTGACCATTGTTGACTTTCAGATCGCAGCTGATACCCACGGCTATGTCGGTTCAGATGTTGCGGCTCTTTGCTCGGAAGCCGCCATGCAACAAATTCGTGAAAAGATGGATCTCATCGACCTCGAGGAGGATACCATCGATGCTGAGGTCCTCGACTCTCTTGGTGTCACCATGGACAACTTCCGCTTCGCCCTCGGTACCTCTAACCCCTCCGCACTCCGCGAAACCGTCGTCGAGGTGCCAACAGTTACATGGGACGATATCGGTGGCCTCGAGAAAGTCAAACTCGAACTTCAAGAAACCGTTCAGTACCCCGTTGACCACCCCGAGAAGTTCCTCAAATACGGCATGGCGCCGTCAAAAGGTGTCTTGTTCTACGGACCACCTGGAACTGGTAAAACATTACTTGCCAAAGCCATTGCCAATGAGTGCCAAGCCAATTTCATCAGTATCAAAGGTCCTGAACTGCTCACGATGTGGTTCGGAGAATCTGAAGCCAACGTTCGCGATGTTTTCGATAAAGCACGTGCTGCTGCACCGTGTGTTATGTTCTTCGACGAGCTCGATTCTATCGCCAAAGCTCGGGGAGGGGGAGGGTCCTCAGGCGATGGGGGAGGTGCAGGCGATCGGGTCCTCAACCAGATCCTGACGGAAATGGACGGAATGAATGCCAAGAAGAACGTATTTATCATCGGAGCTACGAATCGCCCTGATCAGCTCGATTCGGCATTGTTACGTCCTGGACGTTTGGATCAGTTGATTTATATCCCACTGCCTGACGAACCGTCGAGGTTGTCTATTCTCAAGGCTCAGCTCAAGAAGTCGCCTGTGGCTCCTGATGTTGACCTCACGTTCCTCGCTAAATCGACTCATGGATTCTCTGGAGCTGATCTTACAGAGATCTGTCAGCGCGCTGCTAAACTTGCTATTCGTGAGAGTATCGAGGCAGACATTAGGAGGCAGAGGGAGAAGCAAGAGAAAGAGGACGCTGCTGGGGAGGACGCTAAGATGGAGGAAGATGAGGAGGAAGAAGAAGAGGATCCCGTTCCTCAGATTACGAAGGAACATTTCGAGGAGGCAATGAAGTATGCGAGGCGGTCGGTTTCTGATCAGGATATTAGAAGATATGAGATGTTTTCTCAGGTCTGTCCACTTCTCGAAGTGAATGGGGGCGATATAACTGACGTTGAGGCTCTCTCCTTACTTTCACAGAACCTCCAACAATCCCGTGGATTTGGAAACAACTTCCGATTCCCTGAGGGTTCTGGTCCTTCCGGTACGACATCAGCGCCAGCTGGAAACGCTAGCTTCCAGGATGAAGGACAGGATGACGATTTGTATGCGTAGACGTGTTAACTGTTCATTGTTCCTGACCATCTTCTCTACATCTCGATTTCTCCTATTGACGAAATGTGCTCAACTTGTGTAGTGGCAATGAACGATATCAATTCAGATAGTGTTTGCATAATGTGTATGTAGCAATACGAACGGTTAAGGTTGCACTTCCAGCATTTCGATAGTTGCTGGAATATAGGAGCAGCCTCATAAGATACACAGTCCCTTTGCTATGGGTGCTCGAAACGTCGTTCAGACAGGAGCTCCCTTCACAAAGCCCTTGGGCATCTGGGCACCGAGCGGGGGGTCCACCCTCGACCGGAATTCTTCGGCCATCTCGTACATCGTCACCCACCGGACATGATCATGCGTGTTGACCCATTCGATGAATCGTTCCTGGAAAGGATGTAAGAGAGGTACTACTGTGATGTATTATACTTACCAGCATCAAAAGGACGTGAGGACGGCTGCCACAGATAATTATTAGTTTATGCAAATTTCGATCATGGGACGAGATATTGCCTCACCCGCTCACGTCAGGGTGAATGCTGATAGGGAAAATGAAATCTTTTTCTTCCCTGCCTCGACGTCAGATGTATAGGTGCAGTTGGTACAACAGAAACCGCACCGGTACAGGTATGTGAACGTGTCCTTCCAGAGCTGTTCAACGTCTCGGGTATTCACCTAAGAAAAGGAAATTCCTAAATATTGCGTGGGGGCTGGAGACTTGGATGTATATACCCAGCCATGCGAGTTCGCATTCGATTTGATGAACCTAAAAGCAAGAGAATCTAGAAAGACGTCTCCAAGGCACGTCATCGCTCACATCATGGGTGGCAGGTCATCCAGGTACCTATTGCATACACACGAAAAGTTTCTGAGTTCTATAACTTATGAATCAAGGACCAGAGACACGCACCAGTTCCCAGGTATCTCGACAATCCCGGTCTCATTTCCTTTCGTGAGGGGTTTCATCCATGTCTCTGCCTTCGCTTTGTAGTCGATCTTGGTCCAATGGTCCTCGTCACGCAGATAATAAGCTTGAGAGCTTCAAGAAATCAGGTTTCATATGCATGACTAGGAAGGCCTGGACTAACTCATGACACATATTGGAATGATCTGCCACAGCGCCATCGCATCAGTGAGTTTTAGGGCCATTGGAGTCTACTCAACCATATTCAATGCCTTTCTGAATGAGAAGAGCAGTTCCTTCTTTGCTCGTTTCCCACCAAGGAGCTACACTCCCTTTTGGTGGCTTCCCGAAGTTGAAGTCTGTAAGAAGCTTGTATGTGTGATCCAGGATGTCTCGCTGCTGCTCGAGCGTCATGGTAGTCGGGTTCTTTCCATGACAGACGTCAGAGCTAACCAATCTCCTGCATACTCTGAACATACCTCGTGAGAGTAGCCGTGAAGTCCACTGGGGAACAACCAGTCATTCAATGAGATATGAGGTAGGGAGCACGTAGTCACTAGTCACTGACATTTCATGCCCAGCGTCGCGGACAGCCGCCATTTCTTTCGGAAACGTCTCCAAACTATGTCCTAAGCACGCCGCGTGAGCAAAACACTGCAGGAAAGCATGCTAGGTTACTTACCGGGAATGAACCAACTTGTTTTGATGTCGTACTTCTTGAACAGCTTGAGAAGTCGGGGTACTCCTACTTCTCCAGCATACATTCCCTGTCATACTAATATGTGAGGGGGAGGAGGGTAAGAATATGGGACTAGACCCACCCTGGAGATATCAAGAGGAGAATCCTCCCCGCCATACGAACCAAGCCTAGGCATATGTCAAAAGTTGTACTGTATACTATTAGGTGCACATTGGCGAAACCATACCAGCCAGCAACGGCGTCGACATCTACACCAAAACTCACAAGAATCTTCCTGGACATAGTGAACGACACTTGGAGACGACTGTTCGAAGTCAACTTGAGGCTAACTCAATGCCTGTGGAAAGTCCGAAGGATATATGATGGATCATCTGACAATGCCAGCCTCGCTCGTGATCATCATCTGTGAGAGACTGTAACATAAATACCAGCAGCGCGGGATAAAGCATCAGAGAGCAGTTTTTCCACGGATTCCAAGTTGGCACGGTCAAGGTTTAACGTTTAACACTGCCAACTACTACAACTGTTTCGGAAATTCTTGTCCAAGTGGCGCAAACACGCGTTCAAAATTCAGAAATTCAGAAAATTCAGAAAATTCAGATAATCATCGTCTGTGGCCCCCACTCCTTTTAACTACTTAAAGTATCCTATAATCATGGCTATCGGTGACTACAACAATACCGACAGCGACTTTGATGTTTATGTTTATGACAGACTTTGAATCTCACAGCATTGATAGAGCTTCTTGCGAGAACAGCACCAACCACCCCACATCTGACCTGGAATCCGTCGACGATGGAGTCAAAAACAATGTTGGAAGGTTGCCTGACAGTCATGCAACTGCTGACGAGTTTGATGAGATCACAGATGAAGAGATTTGTGCCATGCATGGTGAGTTATCGTCCATTGGTTGTGCAGCCCCATCCTGACTCAGTGCCGGCAGAGGTCATTGCTGCCCAAAAACTGAAATCTCTCAAGATACATATTCCGGCGACTCAGAAGCGAGGCAGAGGCCCAACGAAGACTGCTACTACAAAGTGCCATCGAGCTGCCCTACTATGTAATGCCAAATCTCAGGCTGCACCGTCATCACCCACAAGCCCACTCAGTCCGAGTCCTGGGCCTGCTCGAAAGAAGTGTCGTGGACGCAAGTCAAATTGGTATTGATAATACAAGACCCTCGTAGTTGAAGCTACCTGCTCATTCGACCACTTGGCGCAACGCCTCACTTCTGTGAATGGATGCATTGTCCATCACCAACACTCTGTTACGCTGAGGGAACTGCCCCATCTTGGGAGCTGAATGGATATATGAGCATGCAACCACATGCATACTACGTGGAGTTCACTCACCACATCATTCAAGATGAATTCAAAAAGTTTTCACCATTAACAGAGCCAGAGATAACAGGGAGGGAGTTTCATGAATGAGGGCGTGCAGATCAGTAAGAACTGCAGTGTTAAGCAATCGGGGTCGTCCTCGAAGGACGGAGGGTGGATCAACTCGACCATGCTCCTCGTAGTTGTCAGCCCAACGATTGATGCTGCGGCTCGACATACCTAAGGCCTCAGTCACCTCGTCCACCTCCCAGCCTATCTCAAGCAGTTCTAGGGCACGTTGCTTCATATCTGTACTGATTTTGCGGTACACCATCGTTAGAATGGTGCTGTGTGAGGCTACTGTGAATTTTCTGAATTTTCTGAATTTCTGAATTTTGAACGCGTGTTTGCGCCACTCGGACAAGAATTTCCAAAACAGTTGTAGTACGTCGCGCGTTTCTTGAAATTGATGCACGAAGTATCTAGATCGAATCAAAAATGTTTGGGAACAAATTTGGCACCGTGACTTATTGACGCTTTCTAATATACAACGCGTTAGGGAAGAGCTATGAAAAACTATCTACAAACAATTCTTGAAAGGGGACTCCGACATGCACAAAGGGAAAAACATAAGACGCGAAGGCATCGCCATCGCCTGAGCGAATTCTAAACCGCAAAAAAAAAAAAGCGTGCGAGGCGCTCTTCAGTTCACAACCTTACCGAGGGGCGTCTTCGCCATCACGCTGATGACCTCATACAGAACCTGCGTGGTACAGCGGACTCATCAGAACCTGACAATGACAAAACGCTCCAGATTTCACTCACGTCGGCAGCCGCCATAGTAGTAAGCTCAGCATTGGTATCGTAAGCTGGGGCGACCTCGACGATGTCTGCGGAGACGATGTGAAGGCCATCTAGACCGCGCAGGATTGTGCGCAGCTCGCGAGTTGACCAACCTGAGATAGATGCATGCCTTGTCAGTAATTTTTTTTTCTCCACTTCACATGAACGTACCGCCAGTTTCGGGAGTGCCGGTGGCAGGAGCGAAGGCAGGGTCAATCGAGTCAATCTGTCCGAGGACGATTTTTAATAATGATCATTAGGCGACAAGGCAGGGACGACGAACATCGATAGACAGGTAAACTGGACTGTCGCCGACGGTCTCCCGAATCTTCTTGATGATTCCTTCAGTCCCTGCCATCGAAAAATCGTTAGACGGTCTGCGTCCAAAGCAAGCGAACAAGGAATTTGAACTAACCGATAGTATCGATCTCGCGCGCTTCTATCCTTTGGAACCCGGACGCATCGTCGTTGGCGTAATCAGCTGGGCCAGACAGAGTCGTCCGAATGGCGCCGTGCTAAAATTAACGGACAAACTAGGATCAAAGCATTCGATAACAATCGAAGGGAACGGGAGAAGGGAAAGGAAAAGAGATACTTGCAATGGAACTTCCGTTTTTGATGAGACCTTCTTGGCTTGCCCAATAGAAGTAGGTGCCGTGATTAATGGCCGCTTGGTCTGATGGGGCGCCTCCGAAAACGGATGGCTTCCAAGTGTCGAGATGCGAGTCGAAGTGGATGACTGAGATGGGGCCGTAGGCAGAGAAGATGGACCTTTTGAGGAAACGAGGTGGATTAACAGGGTAAGGTGCAGCCATGTCATTGAGGAGCCTACCTGAGAAGGGGGAGGACAATTGTATGGTCTCCACCAAGCGTCACCAGCCTCGGGTGATTTTTGCCATCGAGGGAGATGGGAACGAGTTGCTTGCCTGTAAGTGAGTCATTGCCCAGCGGGGAGAAGGCTCGCCGATGGAGGAGTTCCTTGTGGCCATCCTCGATCTGCTGGATGGCAAACTTGTTGTCGTATGGTGTAACAGGGATGTCACCACAGTCGACGAGCCTTAAGCCAGCCAGGAAGGGGTTAACCTCAAGAGGAACATTGTAACCTCCATATAACGTCAAGCGACGTGACCCTGCACGAATGCCTGCGGGACCGAAGCGGGCACCGGGGCGGTACGAAGTGCCTGTGTCCTGTTCCAGCAGGATGAGCACCTCGGATGGGACTACACGAACCAGAAGGAGGTATGGACACTTACAAACGGAGCGCCAATGAAGGCAATATCAAATGCGGTATCTCTGTCTTTACCGAGGCATTGCACCCACGGTAACTTCGCAAACGTTGTAATGCCAGAAAAGATGGAGTCCGCAGTCACTAGGCCCACTTGGCTAAGAGATGGCTCCCATGCTACGAGAGATACACTAACCTTCATTGTCACCAGGATAGAGAGCTTGGTAGGGGTACTTAACGTAGCCAAGAGGCATCTGGTCAGAATGATCATGGTCATCATGAGCAGAGGCGACAAGAGCAATGGCTAGGGCAACAAGAGCAGAAAATTGGGATCTCATCTTGAGGAGAAATCAAGGGGGGATGAATCGATGATACGGTCCAAGGACTTTGGGGTTCTGCTAAAAGGTCTTGTCGCGGGAAAAGAATCATATCACATCCTACCTCGTGGCTGTAGAATTGCGACATAGTTACACCACAGATACATGCCGTCTCAGATAAGATGACATTTGCAGTGCATTTTTCAGCCTCGAGGCCGGGATGGGGCGAAACAGGATTCGGAATGGAGATAACCTACGCCCAAAGTCTTATCAGCGTGAATGAGATGGTCACGTTCTGTCAGATTTTTTCACAAGAAGGTATTCGTCAAGCTTGTGACATCAGCCACGATGCAGGCCTCATTTTTTAGAAGAGTTCCTGGCTGACGGAGAGGTCACTGAAAGGAAATTGCATCATACGATGCAGGGCCGAATAGGCCGCAACTCGGGACCTACTCCGACTCTTATAAGCGCAACTGACCCAAATCATAAGGCTTTCACCCGAACTTCAATTTCTTTTCCGCTGAGCAGCATGAATGAAAGCTCACCACTTCTGTCGGCCGCGAGAGGCAACCTTCAACACATAACCGATCGCCACGCTTCTCTGCCAATCCCACAAGTTCCCGAAGAGGCAGGAGTGAACCACCGTATCGGCGCAAGCCTATTGGCCTCGCTGATTGTGGATTCGATACCCGGTACCCGCATATTTTTCTCGTAGATTTTCATGCCCATGCTAAAGACTATGCAACGATGAATCTCAGTTATTTTATCATATATTCTACAAAACTCGATACAGACAGTATCCATCCTTGTAACAGGGCGATTGGGACCCGAAGAGCTTTCTGCTGCTGCATTTTCGATGATGCTTGCATTCGTGACTGGCGAGTACATGGATCCTTTAAACTGCACCCGTATGATCCCATGTCGTGTCGTCTGTAGGCTGGTGCATCGCTCTCGGCGGCGGATCGGCGCTTGATACCCTTGGGTCGCAAGCGTTTACAGGAGGTAGTCGCTCGACCGATCTGTCCATTCACTTCCAGCGATGCGTGGTGCTCCTGTTATGCCTCTTTATTCCCGTGGCCGTCCTATGGGCGTTTATAGAACCCGTCCTCTTGGCTATCGGGGAGCCAGCGCGTCTCTGCAAGGATGTACAAAGTATCATGCGAATACTCATCTTCGGAGCTCCGGGTTATATCGCCTTCGAGTCTCTAAAGAGATACCTGCAGTGCCAAGGTAAGTTCGCGAATGGCTCACCAGAGCAGCTACTCCCTAACACCGTTACAGGCATCATGCGAGCATCTACTCTGGTCTTGATCATAATCTCACCAATCAACCTTGCTCTGAATGTCGTCCTGGTTCACTATACACCCCTTCGAATGCTTGGATGCCCCGTTGCTTTGTCAATCACCTACTGGCTTGCACTATTTCTCTTGATCATCGTGACATCCTTGTCTCCCTCACATAAAGCAAATGCGACTTGGGGAGGTCTACAGCCCAGATCTATCCTCAACGTCAAGAGTTGCCTCGGATTTCTCGCGCTGGCACTACCTGGGATTCTCATGATCGGAACAGAGTGGTACGAGAATTTTGTCGAAGCTCGCCTGAAGCTTGCTGACGATCCGACAGGGCAGCATTTGAAATCGTTGCACTTGCGGCTGGACGTTTGGGAGAGCTTGCGTTGGCAGGACAGTCCGTCATCATGACCACAGATCAAAGTAGCTATTCGCCCGCTAATCCTACGGTCGGACACTGACCGCAAATTTTTTCAAGTTATCGCAACGATACCCTTCGGATTTGGTAAGTCTTGTGTGCGGATTTGGACGGACGTACAGGACTTACTTGGACCCAGGCGTCGTGGCCTCCAATCGCGTAGGGAATCTTCTTGGCGCAAGGACCGCCATCGGCGCCCGTACCGTAGCGCACGCAAGTGCCCTTGTTAGCGTATTGGTCGGCTTTACCATCATGGTCATTCTGCTGGCCGTCAGAAATGTAGGTTTGTCGTGCTTCTGAGCTCCAAATAGTTCTGAAACGGGATTCAGAGCTTCGGATACATATACAGCGACGACGAAGATGTTGTGCGCAAAGTTAGTGAGGTCATGCCCCTCGTGGCTTCCTTCCAGGTAAGTTTTGCGGTGTTCACTGAGACGTCTCTTGCTCAAGCACGTGTAGATAGCGGACGGGCTAGCGAATGCGTGCGGCGGTGTTCTTCGTGGTCAGGGTATGTATCGAGGCCCTGTTGTGATTGCCCGTCAGCTGAACCGGTATGCAAACAGGCCGCCAACATCTTGGGGCAATTTGTAATCTGATAGCATATTACGTGCTGGCGCTACCAATCGGAATCACCCTTGCGTTCAGGAACCATGATGGGCTGCAGGGACTCTGGATAGGTATTCGCGAAGCTCTAATTTCAATTAGCTTCGATTGACAAGCCCGCTACAGGTCAGGTCATCGGACTTTTCACGGTCGGTATTGGCGAATACTTCATCGTCTGGCTAGGAACCGATTGGAACAAAGAAGTTCAGAAAGGAATAATCAGGAATGCAGAGGAAGCAAAGAGAAGGGCGTTACTCGAGCACCGTCAACAAATTGAGGATGGACTCACCAACTGAACGTCGACTGAATGAACGTATGGATGCGCCAAAGAGCGTGGCCATGTGATAGAACTGCTGTGGAGGGAATAGATGTTGCATAGACTGCGGATAGTACCACGGTAGGTTTCGGCGTTGGTTTCTTGTACAATTATCATAGATTTCATTACATGTTTCTTCTTGCTTCTTGATTTTGTTGCTCGAAACATGCTGTTGCGTCATTGTTCGAAATTGGGATACGTTGGGATGAATCCCAATTAATACCTGTACGGAGTCTACGAATGCTGTTGGTCAGATCTTCAGATCACACTGATACTTCGTTCCAGGATGTAAATGTGGAGATATCATTGAAATCAATCCTCGCGAATAACACTATAGCTCATCTTTGACTGGGGGCTCCGATGACACCTTTAAGAAGTCAGCTGTCCCATCTACTATCGACCTGAAATATTTCGACAGCGGCTCGTACTTGGTTCCTCCTGTCGCACAAATTCTGTCACCAATCTGCTTCATGAGAATTGGGCGGGAAGTACTTGCCTTCGTATAGAATGGGTACGCTGGAGCCAGCAGGATAGACGATCACTTTCGAGAGCTTGCCCTCCTCCCTCGCAGCGAACCCGAGCGAAGCAGCAAAGTTACCCTCTGGATCAGTGTAGTGTCCAAAAGCGATCTTCTTATGGTAGTTGTTCCCGAGGACCTGCCACAGAAGCGGGAACTTCTTGTCTCTGTTCAGGAGGATGACGCGAGGAAGGTCGCTATTCTGTGCATTGTAGCCGAGCCGTCAGTGCAAATTCGAGACAGAGTAATGCGTGACGAGACCGACTTTGTCAAGCCATTGTGGCAGGTCACCCACTTTCTGTAGAACCTTGATCTTGTTGGGTACAGAACGAGAGGCCCACTTTATGAAGTTCGACGACGTCCGTTCCCCAGCCTCATACTTCTGGCCCGGCAGCTGGCCACCACGAGGAAATACCTTGACAGTCGGGAATCCCTGTACCTCCTTCATACGACATAACACGTAAGTCAGCACCCGAGTCCCCTTCGCATTCTGCAGCAGCATCGAGTAAAAGCGACACCCACTTGGGACGCGCATAGCTGCTTGTTGTGTTCAGCGTCACAGTCAACAGCGTAGAAAGGAACTATAGGACTGAGGTTTCCAGCTGCTTTGCTGTACTCCGGTGCCATTTTTTGACAGTGCTAGTGCGTGTGCATTGAGTGTTGAGGAACTGGAGCCGGCCTGCCCAACGTAGATACTCACCCCACACCATGGCGCGACGAATGCGACGACGCTCGTGCGCTATGTAGGTCGGACGCGTTTCAGTATGTCGTGTCCCAACAGAAGGCAAAGCATAAAACGCGCACGTTGCTTTTCATCGCTCTCCTGAAGCCCTTTGGATCCAGCATTTTGACTTTCGTATCCGGGGGGAAAATCGCTGCCGACACCAGCATCGGCAGGATAAGCAGGAGGGTCGCTAGTGCACGTATTATCATGATAGACGTTCTTCTCGTTGTGACTGACACCCAATGGCTAGGACAATGCTGGTGCAGTGGATAGAACTTGAAGGGAATGTGGTGTGACTGGTACGTTGACGGCCCAGGCGCGACCGTGTCGATGACGTGGCACTTCCACGTTGCGGTGGTACGAAATATCGATTCGTGCCTACTCCAACAACCATACATGCACGACGTGGATGACGATTGAAATTGAGTCACCAGGTTATTTAATTTGGCATTGGTAGGTACTGTAGGTATGGCATGGATAGCAAGATTGCAAATCTGAATGATTCAAAGGGGGATAACACGATATGAAAACGCCCGTGCAATAATATAGGCAATCACTTGGCCCCAAAACATTGGCCATCCAATGCCCATCGTCGAGAAACGCCCCAGATTAAATTTTGTGCGTCTGCGCGTAGCCATGTCTCACCCATACATCCTCCTTCTATGCTCGCTTGCCACTCTCAAGCTGTGATGGCTTTCCGCCTTGAAACGGGCTTCGAGCGCTTGCGCTTCTTGCCCTCCGAAAAGGCGTTGGCAGTTTTGAGATCTCGTCCAAGGATATCGTCCTTCTTCACTTCGTAAATACGGACTATCCAGTTTTCTGAAGTGAATGCTTCGTCTGCACAAGAATGGGATAACGGTTAGACACTGCACTCCCTATGCCTGGAAGTCTGCGCTGCGCTCACCGAGATAATCTAGCGTAGGCCCCTTGGTAGGTACGTTCTGCCCACGCACCCGATCCACAGCTTGTTGTCCACCGAACAACTCTGCAAAGCGGTAATACGACATCTTATACATCAAACTCTCCCTCATCGTCGGAGAAGCCTGATCATCGACACGATACTCGCCCTTGTTGAAGTAGTTTGGTTCCTGGATCTCATCAGGCCACACGCCCTGTGCGATACGGACCATCCAGAGGAACTTGTTCAAATCGTCCCCAGAGTAACCGATGAGACCGCCAAAGATGATGAGCACGTAGCTGACGTCGTGTTTGCGAAGGATGGGGTAGGCAACTTCTTCGGGGGACGACATGGCTTTGCCGACAGTGGCGATGTGGGCTATTCGAAAACCATCAGCTAGGCATTCTGAACGTATATGACAGCTTCACTCACTGTTGTTCCAAGTGTTGTTGTCAACCAACGTCGGGCGATCAGCCATACCAGCGATCTGGTATCCGTAATCCCACCAGCTCATCACGACAGCATCTTCTGCTGTATTCTGCCTCAACCAGTAGTAGGCCTCTCTGAAATCATCAATGATGTGCTGACTTCCGTCAGGGCCATTTGAGGAAAGCACCACGGAGGGTGACGAGTATGCGTTCGAAGTGACCCAGGTGCAGTGCATGACGAAGAATATAAGTAGCCCTATAGTGTTCATGATGACAGCTAAGCGTGTGTCGAGACCGAAGATACCCTTCGAAGACTTCGACGTGGAGTCAGTCTCAGGTGCATGAGCAGCCGCAGCCGCAGAGGAAGCAACGCCGGATACGAGTTCGCTGAGAGTATCTGCCTGGTGCGGTTGGAGCCTCTTTCTCTTTCGTCTTCTTTGCCTTTTTGGAAGCAGCAAGTGGGGCAGGAGTCGAGGAGGTACCATTGGAAGCGCTGGTGGCACCCGCTGGTGCAGAGGGCTTACTCTGCTCATCAACGTCAGGCTCGATGGGGTCTAGGTAAGTATCAAGAAGAGACGATAATGCAACCGCGGAGGCCACACAGACGACAGGCGTAAGCGTCAGCATGAGTCGGACCATAACGCCAGCGAAGTAGCTCGCCATTACAGCATAGATGATCACAAAGATGTGCTCATCACGAAGAGCACGGAAGCACATCACGACACCAGCTGGGAACAGGAAGATAAGGAAATGGAGATCCATAAAGAACGATGGCCATGCTGTGGGCTGGTGCTCGGAAACGGAGGCAATGATGGGAATGTACCTGCGTTGCATTACATATTGTGAGATGGGTGGGTACTTGAAAGAGGAAAGTAATATACAAACTTTTTGGCGTAGCCAGTGTCCCACAACGAGTAGAAACGACCTGTCCACGGAGCGATCCAGCCTTTGTACGTGAGCCCGACGATAGCAAAGAAGCCAATGACACCGGTAGACACGACGGCTGCGAACAAGAGTTCTGGAATTGCTTTGAAGAGACATGCGAACGAACAAGCTGTGCGAATGCAACGATCTGCAGCAGTCCAAAGACACCTGTCAGAGGAAGATTAATGAGATTCGTTTGCGACATGGAAGATTAGTATTCACCCAGAGCGGCCATGTGTTCACTTGTGCTAACAGGCTGGAAGCCAACAAACGGAACTTGCATACTTGCGAGTGTGCCAATGGCATACCACGTAGAGTACGCGACGTACAATCGACTGGAGAATCTACCCATGAGGAGAAGCACGAGTGCGTGCAGTGGAATCATGTTGGTGATGAACACGTAGCCACCTGTGTCAGCCCCATGTCAGCCGCAATGGTTTGAAGTATCATTGAAAACATGGTACACACCCCATGCAGCAACCATGTAGAAGTAGAAGACAGCAGCAATGGTCCCGAAGAACGCGCTACCCTGCTTCAGTGCTTTGATCCAGCTGAAGAACGTGAACATGAGGAGGAAGATAGCGATAGCTTCGTTGTCATATGATCCCGCGACGGAACGCGAGATGTAGCCAGGCACAATGCCGATGAAAGCTGCAGCCAGGAGACCAGCACTCTCATCCTTCAATTCCTTCGTGAACCTACACATTCCCATCAAGAGATCACGTTAACCAAAGACCACATCCCTACTTACATATAAGTTGCCCATGCAGTTAAGGCGCTGAATCCCGGTGCAAGGAGCACGCAAATGTTGCGAATATCGACAGGAAGGTGCAAGGCGTGGAGTAAATTGTATATCACACCGCTTGTGGCCATGAGACCGGGGTAGATGGTACCGCCAACAACACGACCAAGAGGGTACCATGCCGTAGGATCAAACCAATTCCAAAATTCCTACAGAGACAGAATGAGCGCCTGGCGTCGTTAAACAGGTCGCTGAGTGGACGGGCTCACATAGAAGCCTTGTGACGCAAGGACTTTTGTTGCACGGCTGTGACACGTTAGTATTCATTCTATTTCGTGAAACCGATGAAGCTGCGCGTACTAGTTGAACCATGGATCACTGAAAGGAACCATAAGCAACAACCAGGTGGGTACTTGAGTGACAGACGTACAACTCGTGAATGATACTTTCAAAGTTTATGACAGCAAATAGACGTGAAGCGATAGCAGCACCTGATATGAGGCCAAGAGCTATAACGCGAAGAAGGGAAGCAGTGTTGGTGACAACAGCTGGGGAGATATTTTCAGGGAGCGGGTACGCAGTCGGCATGGCCGCTGCTAACAACAGACAGGATCACGGTGTAAACGTTGTCGACCACTGGAAGTAATACCAAGCCGAGTGGTGGAGAGTCAAGGGAGCGAGTTGAAAAAGTAGCAAGTATTGAAGTCGACGTGTCGAATTCAGCAACTCAATTAAAGATAGCTTAGCTTATGTCAGGCACATTAACCCACCCCCCTTTAGGTGGTCGAGGTGCTGCGATCATCTCCTGGCTAAGCAGTGCTAGAAGCGCAGGTCATCTCAGCATGGACTACCCCCAAGTACACATCGACGGGAGACGAGGTCGCGGTACTTCCGAGGATCCACTGGGTTGATGGATCCAACAGACAGTGACACGATTTAGATTCGGAACAGGCACTCGGATTAATATTTACTGCTACTATACACTGTGTCAGAAGTTCCTTCAAGATGCCCTCACACGACTTTCATTTCCCTACTCCATCCTTCTGAGACGCTAAGATATCACTGCAGGCTTTCCAAATAGAATCGCCCCACTTTCAAGAGGAACTCCTACCGCGGACATCCTGCGTTTATCTGGCCCACGCTTTTGACGTCCTTTGTCCAGACCCGAACAGAAATGCGAGATAGTCGTGATAGACTGCCAGTGGTTTGTAGCACCGACATGGCACTCCTTACACAGCTCGCCTATGAAACGCGCCAGATGTCCTGGAGGCTGTGGCGGGCGAGCGATATTATAGGACGTTTTTCGTTTCGGCTACCTAAAGTGCAAGCCAACACGTGGATCTCACGACCCAACTCAGGCAAGTCACGACGCACGGAAGCCTCGAGGATGTCACTCGTGCCCTCATCATGTATCTGCGCCGCTAGGCCATATAAGACGGCGTTGATCATCAATGTATCTACCCGCTTAGCATCTGTTTCGTCTTGCCCAATACCCCTACGAGGTTGATAATCAGCCAGCACCCTCGCCCGTTCACTTCCGTGTACCCTGGATTCCCTTAAATACCCAGGATTTCTAGCTCGCCTCCCACTTGCAATTGCACTGACTCCCCGACGACTTCATACACCGACAATATGCTCCCCATAACCGAGTTCCACTTTGCGTTTTGCGGCATAGCCACTGTCGCAGCGACCCTCGGGTATGCCTGTGCCCGAAATGCTGCCCTTACCCTTACATCGACCAAGGAGACAAAAGCGTAAGTCTCCGCAAACCAACCTCGCCAACTTGCAGTAACGTATAGCGGCCGACAGCGATGTCGAAGTTGGCCCGCTCGAAGAACGGTCGCTTAAGCGGAAGCTCGACGACTCTGATGGTGGTGGATCCGACGCAGAACACCAATCGCGACCGATGAAACGGAGCAAGACTCCACCTACTGAGAAACGCGAAACAGACGAGGACGTAAGCACACTTCGCATTGGCTTCGGCGCTTGGCATCATTGCATATTCATTTGCTTATCGTGACTAACCTAAAGCAGGAATGGGAAGTGATCGTGGCTCCACCCGCTTATGAGGAAGTTGAAGCTGTTGTGCTTCAGAAAACAAGTGAGCCTGTGCAGGACACTAGCGCGCCTCCTCGGGACGACACTCCTAGCCACCAGCGAGACGCCACACCTATTCGGGAGGTAGGATTACATTCCCACTGGACCGAACCAGCCTAATACAACAACCCATTGAAGACCACGCTTCCAGCTGATATCATTGCCCCATCGCACCCTGAACAACAAGTGGCTGAGGAAGAACCTCGAACCACTCCACAAGCATCTCCACCGAAGCTATCGCCCAATGAGCCTGAGACCCTGGTGGTGGTGCAATGGCGCCACCCTCCATGCGCGATGCTGCAGTGACACCCCGAACCCCGAACCACTTTTCCGCATTCACAAGCTCCACCTCTCCATTTGCGTCATATTCCAGCGGCACCGGAGCCTCGCCTTTTGGACTTGCCGGCCAGACCGCCAATTCCACTCCCGCATGGAGGTGTGGCAAGGGAAAGGCCAACGATGTATTCGGTAGGGCTAGTCCCGCAGATGCACTAGCGCCAACCTCAGCTGATATTCCCTCATCCGTGATGAGCGAATCATCATCTGCTCCCGCCCACGATGAAAACGTTATCAAAACTGCCAGTCAAACGCAAGCCCTTACCAAGCCTTCCTCTTGTAAGCCATTTCGACTGATGTTGCGCTCTTGGGCCGTACGTTCTGATCCATCCCCTAGGTATGACAGGCGAGGAGGATGAGACCGTCGTCGCCGAACTCAAGGGCGTTAAACTCTTCATTAAACGCGGGCGCAAAGAGTTCACTGATGGTATATATGGCCATATCAAAATCCT
The DNA here is from genome assembly GCA_014904935.1 of Melanogaster broomeanus. NCBI lineage: Eukaryota > Fungi > Basidiomycota > Agaricomycetes > Boletales > Melanogastraceae > Melanogaster > Melanogaster broomeanus. The sequence goes on along the minus strand of MU123711.1, from coordinate 394,643 downwards.
CTCCCTAACCCATGCGACGTCCACAAAAACAACCGAGGTGGCCTCGCAAGAAAACAAGACACAAAAACCTCGAACCCGTCTACGTAAGTCACCGCATCACAAGCTTCCAATGCAGGCTCGTTAAACCTCGCTCTGCTCGTCGTGCGGCATGTATCCCTTTTCCACGTTCTTCACGGCACACGACTTGCCATGCGCAGTTTTCCGCCGTGATCCATTGGGACAAGTGTCCATGAACGTCGGGCTGCGCTCGACAGTACGGTGCTACTTTGATACAGCGGAGAATATCCTACGTGTCATTCTCATGGAACAGGTAGCCTTGGACGGCAAGGAGTCGAAGGAGGACGTGGTCATTTATGCCTTAAAGGTCAGTCAAACCCACCGCCACGAATCCCACACAGCGCTCTCACTCACGCGTCGTCAACACAGCCTGGACGTTCCCAAAAAGCAGACTTCCAGTCCTTTGCAAAGACGCTGTGCGATAGTCAAGAGCTCAAGTCGAGGGCAGATGCTGTGACGAGTCCCTCCTCCAGTGATGCCACAGCGTCATGATGTATTTTGCGCGGGAGTCGTTTTTTTTCGGACCAAAATGCGCCTCTACACCGCTCCTCATGCGATCAGGAGTCAGGACGCGGGTCGTTCCGATGACACGAGGGCAGATGCGGGGTATGAGATATTGGGCATGTTGTATGATGAGATGTACGTCCCGCGTAAAGATTCATGCGTCGACGCAGGGCCGTCGCTTGAACTTGAGTCTCGAGATCCATAGGCCGTGGTCTCGGGCTGTAGGCGACTTTGGCCACGGAGAATATTTGATAGTTAGGACTGTATATGATGTGAGGGAAATATGGACAATGTATGTTTGCTGGAGACATCCGCGAATGAATTCATAGTGACATCATGCTAAGTCAGAAGTCGAAATTATTTGCATCCTGGGTTGTTGATGCATGACACGTCTGAGGGCCCCGTAAGTTATAGCTGTCGATTTGGGGCATTTCTCGTCAGCCCATCAGTGGCTTTGAATGTTTGAATCATCCTAAGTTAGACTACATATCGCAATTACGTAAATTGCGTCCCCCGATCATTACCACATAGGGTAGTCAACCCCCTTCCAAGTTCCCACTTACTCGTCTAACGGTGCGGGTATTGTCACTATTGTGCCTCCTGTTCCCCAGGCTAGGCGGGGCTGTATTCATTTTCCTTGTCAAACTTCTCGTCTCTAGTCACCAGACATGACTCGCGGTTTCAAGTCTCCTGGAGCTCAAGTTCCCCTGCCCAAGGTTTCGTTCGTGCTAGTACAAGACGAGGATTCTGCCCCTGCTGGCGTGCACGATCAGCAGGCAAGGTCATACGGATGTGCGTTCCTTTGACCGCTCGTGCAAGTCTGTTACTGACGGCATCGAAGACAACGACTTCTCGGAGTTCCAGAAACCAGACCATTACATCCGGTACATCGGTAGGTGGAACTGTGCGATGGTTTGGCGACTTGCTCATGCCCAGCAGAGCCTTTGGAGAAGGATCTGGCTATTCAGGTTGAATATGATATGGACGAGCAAGGTCGGCCGGCTTACTGTCGCATGGGAGGCCCGTCCACTTACATGTACCTCTCGCAGACCAGGAATGGCTGGATGCGGTCAATACCGAACGCAGGAAGGACCAGATCAACCTGGTCACATATGAGACGTTTGAGATTATCATGGACCGGTTGGAGAAGGAGTATTTCGACTTGGTATGTCTCGTGCCTCGGTGGAGCTGGCATCCTACATGACGAAACCCAGACCAAAAATATCCCCAAACCTGACTATGCGATGCCCTCCGAAGACTCGACCTGTGCCATATGTGATGATTCAGAAGGAGAGAACAGTAATGCAATTGTATTCTGCGACGGCTGTAACCTTGCTGTTCATCAAGGTATGTACGAACTCTGAAGTGTTTACACAGACTACTACTACTGAGATATCAAGATTGCTATGGCGTTCCGTACATACCTGAGGGACAGTGGCTTTGTCGCAAGTGTACTGTCTCCCCTGAGAATCCAGTGGTAAGTATTTATCCGCCACTATGGACTCATGCTCTCAACTACCTGCGCAACACTTTCAGTCATGTATACTTTGTCCCAATGAAGGTGGCGCATTCAAACAGACAGTCCTCGGTGACTGGGCTCACCTGTTGTGTGCCATATGGATTCCCGAGACCAGAGTAGCCAACGAGGTGTTTATGGAGCCCATTACAGGCTCCGATAAAATCCCCAAACAAAGGTGGAAACTGGTAAGCCCTGCAATCGTAGTCGTGGTGAAAATTACAAAGTGACGACGTTCTCTTTAGAAATGCTCCATATGTGGTATCCGAGAAGGAGCATGTATCCAATGCACCAAGACTTCCTGTTTCCTTGCATTTCATGCTACGTGTGCAAGGAAGGAAAAGCTCCTTATGCCAATGAAAAGCACGCAAGGCTCGGAACCAGTCACGCTTACCTGCTATTGTGAAAAGCATCTTCCGGTACGCTACACACGTGCAAATCGCTTTGGCCCATTAAACAAAGAACATCTACACAGAAAGAACAAGCGGAGGCACGACTTAATGCTCTCGCGCATGACGGTGTCTCATCCGGCCTAGGCTCAAAGCTGTCCAAATCTGCCAGGGCGTACGCCAAGACATACAAGACTGGTCCTCCCTCTGTGCCACAAATCATCGTCGACCGCATCCTCAATTACGTCACCAAGATCAATGTGCGCAAGAAACCCGAATTTGTTCATATGGTGTGTAAGTATTGGAGCTTGAAGCGCGAGGCGAGGCGGGGTGCACCGTTGTTGAAGAGACTGCATCTGGAGCCGTGGACCGCTTCGAATGTGGGGAAGATGCAGACCGAAGAAGAGAAAACGTTGAAACTTGAGGTATGTCAAAGGTTCCATTGTCATCATCGTATTACTCAGCCATGTCCAGCACCTGGAACGTGTCCGGAAAGATCTTGAGACGCTTCGCGAGCTCACCTTGCTTTGCCGCAAGCGAGAAAGTCGAAAGCTGGCAGAAGCAGAGGCCATCCAAAGTGTGCTGGAGGTAACTCTGTTCCCCCACGAGGCGCCCATGCGCCTCGCTTTCGAGAGGATTCTCGCGTAAGTAATACGTGATCGTTGACGAGATCAAGATGTTCACGTACTCAACAGCCTCGACCGTAATGGCCTCTTCAAACACCCAGTTTCTAGAACCGAGGTGCCCGACTACTACGATGTAGTTCAAAACCCCATGACATGGGACGCTATCGACAGGAAATTGGACTGTCACGAATATTGGGATTTTGAAGCATTCAAGGTAAGGCTACAGCTAACCGTTTCCAGAGAGCATGATCTTAACGCTCTACACTCTTCAGAGTGACGTTGAGCTTGTGTTATCCAATGCGGTCCTATACAACAAGCCTGGAACATCCTTTTACAAGACTGCTCAGCGCATGCAAACGACCAGTCAACCCATCCTCCAAGATCTCGTCTCGCTCAGGCACCAACACCCACCTGTCGTCTTGCGCACTTCAGCGAGCTCCCAGGCTTCCATCGGCGACTTCGAAGCCCCTCTAGAAGCCCTCCAGCTCCTCATATCCCAGGAGAATATACAAGATGATATAAACCTCGTTCTTGAGACAGACCCTCTCTCCTCGCTATTCGCCTACGAATTGGGACGGATGAAACCTCCGCCGCCGCCGCCGCCTCCGAAACCAAAACCAGCAAAGAAGAAGCTCGGAAGACCTCCCAAAGCAGCCGCACCTGGCTCCCTCGACATTTCACCCGGTTTCCGTGCTCCTCGTACGCGGCGCGCACTCGCAGCAGCGGCCGCCTTCGAGGCAGAGGCTGCAGGCGGTGCCATCATTGATGAGGAATATCACGGACCTGTTATCGAAGAGCAGCCCAAGAAATCTGCTAAGTGGCGTCGTGGACCGACGACCTTGCCCGGTCAGTCAGAGGTACCCCCGATGGTGGAAGACGTGGACAGTCAGGGCTCGTTCAAGATGTTCGACGCTGGCTGGATCTTACCTTCGGGACAAAAAGCGGGGAGGAAGGCAGACTGCTGAGAGACCATCGCTACCTCCTCCGAAGAAACGAATGCGGACAGGTGTGTGCGGCCAATGATCTGTTAGAGGTCTGTTGGTGACTGAGCTGTCGCTTTAGCCGAACGCGAGATGTCGAAACTTTCGACGGTCAGTATTACTGCCTCTGAGTACCAAAGGCAGCAGGGCACCATTGCCTCCTGAAGAAGTTGCTGGACCTTCGGGTCTGTCTACTCAAGTGAACACAGAAGTAGAGGTTCTGATGGACGTCGGGGGTCCACCACTTGAACCCTCCGTCCCCGCCTCCCCGCCTGAGCGCGAGCCAGAAGGCGAGGAAGAAACACAGTCTCAGCTGGAAGCACGCATCGCTACGATCCCGAGAGATCCTTATACAAAGATCATTGCGGAGCACGGGCGGATCATTGTTGAAGAATTAGATACGCCAGCTACACGCCGAGAGAAAGCTTGGCGACGGAAGGCAGAGAAAGCGGCGGCGGCTTCACAGTTCATTCAGTCAGCCCGGGTGAAGACTAATGACCATGAGTCCGATTTATCCTCTCTTAGCGAGCTTGAAAGCGAAGAAGGAGACGGAGACGACGAAGCGGTTCGGAGGGATCCGCAAACCACTGGAATTATCCAGCTGAGTCAACCGATTGCGGGTCCCTCCACGGCACCGCAACGCACTGAACCGGGCGCCGTTATCCTCCCGGAGGGTAAAACACTAGAAGGAGGAACGCTAGGTGGGTAGCCTAACGTGATGGATAGTATTTCTGCTAACTCTGCTGTTCCTAGTTTGGGGCAAAGCAGGTATGTTTGGCCGTTTGGCCCCTCCTTCGACACAACTGACTTGTCCAACTAGACACCTACCCATGGTGGCCAGCGGTCGTCTATGAGCCTGATGACGAGCGCATTCCTGTGGCCGGTCCGGAAACAACGTGACGTGGCACGCAAAACTGGCGAAGGGTCGTTGCATCTGATTCAATTCTTTGACAAGGCGTCGCAATGGTATCTTTTATTTACTGACTGCCACGTTTCCCCGAACTAAAGTGTGACATTCACAAGGCAATGGATTGGAGCAACTAGGCTCCTTCTGCTAGGTGAAGATTTGGGTAAGTAGCACGTATTGATCTAGGGCTAAGGTATTAACCACTGGTGTCAGCATTGGACGCCGAAATGCTAGCACCGACTTCACGTCGTCAACGGTGGAAGACGGCAAACATCAGAAAGGACTGTCGAGATGCATACGCGTACGTGGACTCGATCGCTTATTGAGTAGCTTGCCCTTCATTCATCGTACTTCTCTGCTAGACGCGCAATCGCCGAAATGGAGACCGAGGCTGACGCAACTGCAGAAACGGCGGATGCGATGGAGACGGAGGAGGGTGGTGAAGTGGAAGCTTCAGTTCCCACGAATGAGATCTACGATACAGCTACACTGGCAGTAACAGCATGAGAGAATAGTTTCTGGTGTGTATGAGATTCCTGTTGACTCAGACCGCACGGAACTACACGGCCGCGAGGTGTGACGGCGCTGTCTCCCGTTCCAGCTGCGCACAAACACGCTAGATGCCTAGCGAATGCGAGTAGACTGCTGCTTCCCCCAGTCCCTAGACCTAAAAACGCTACGTTCCGGGCGCTTCCAGCGGTACGTCTTAACTGTAACCGACTTCCTTGGCGGTGATGAGGAGATTTACGGTCAATCAGCTGAGACCACAACGCAGAATAACGAGTTGTGTTGCTTGTCGGACTGACTTCCTTCAGACTAAGATTGGCGGCTGAAGCCTCAGTGCTCAGGACTCAGTACCCACTCACGATCTGGTCTTAGAGCAAACGAAGCTGTCGGCGTCCTAACTTTGACAGCCAACCTTAGTGTGGGGTACATGGATGGCCAAGGGTCACTGAATCTGATGTCGATCGAATGCAGCTCTGTTGTTTCCTCGATCGTGTGACTAGCTAGTACGTTCCTTTTCCACCTTCCTCGCATACACTCGACTCAGGAAGGCACACTTAGCACCTTCAATAATCAGTTTAGCTCTCGAGTTTCAGTGTGCAAATGAGCCAAGAGTATGTCCAGCTCAGGTCTAACCTTCATGAATCCGATATAATGGTCAACGCGGTAGAGTTGGACTTTTCGCGGGCCTTGACCAACCTATTCGTAGTTGTGGATCTCAAGTATACATACTGATGCTGGGCGACTGTTGTTTGAGTGACAACATGTAACTAGGTATTTATCGAGCGTGGTTGGGGTCAAACATACAGTATACATGGCAATGTCTAGTACAGGCATAGGGAACTTTAACGCTAAATGGATGGGAATCCCTAGCGCATACTACGAAGGCAAGAGTTCGTTTGGTGGAAGCAGAGGAGGGGGCTTGCCGGGATGTTACAACAGGGTCAGTTTGGAAATGAGTACAGACTGAAAATTGTAAACGCGCCAGGGCACGGAGGTAAAGCGGACGTGACGTCGCGCGTTTCCTTTACATATAACTTATGTCGCGACCTCCAAGCTGATGCGACAATCACGACAAAACTGAGATATCCACAGGGAAGTGAGACTAAATGCTGGGCATGGGGAGGTTCGCTTTGAGGACCTGTGCGACCTGTGCTATGACTTAAAGACTGTTAGAAGGATGCTGGAAAGCACATCCTCTTGTGTTCCGCCCAGTGTTGCCGCTGATGCAAAACTCCACACTGATAGAGAAAGCTATCAGTTAACAGTCTCAGGCGAAAGACGGCTACCTCACATATACTACCGACTTGCACCTAGAGCAGCACGTGTCAATTCATTGGTGCGATCCATCGAAACAATATATTTACCTGCTGCATTGTTTGAGCTCAGGACCAGCCGCTTCCACTCGACAGTTGCATCCTTGAGCGGCGCACTGGTTCAAGGGCTTTTCAAGGATTTCTTTGAACATTGGAGCCATTTGAGTCATCGCACTATCGCAGATCGAGAAAAAAAGAATGAGTCCCAAGCACACCGAGAAAGATTGCACCTACCGATCCCCTGTCAAAGAGTCGTAACAACGTCCAGAGGTCTCTCCTGCAAATTGACCGTCATAGCGACGCTTCCACGTGTTGAGCTTTTTCACAAGCTTCTGTTTAACATCCGGAGGGATGGCGGACGTCCCCTGGAGGACGAGAAGCGTCGAGAGGAACTGGCACGTTTCCCCGATTATCTCCGGATCAGAGGGATCTGTTTTTGCGTTTGCCATTCGAGTTGCTTGCAGAAGGACCAAGTTGGAACATTCGGGGGCCTTTTGGAAACGGACGAAGTATGGACTAGAGGACGCCCTCTTGTTTGGTGAGACTATAAGATTGACTGACTTGGGTGCTTACAGATGACAGACAACGTTGATCATAGACACAGCCAAGTTATTTGGAGCTGTATACGTTTTGTACAGGGCGACTAGAGAAGGCAGATACTTTGCGGAAAATTCGCTAATTGTCATGAGATTAGATGCCTCAGGTTCCAAGGATCAAGTCGTTACCCGTATATTACGTTTGCTTGGGCAAGTGGCCTTGCCTGTAAAATGCCCAGCTATATTCCGGCGAAGACGTTGAAACAGTGAGTTGGTTCCAGCGTGATTGTCGACATACCTGTCGCTTGAGCTTCGTTAGCCTGTCCCTTCGGTGGTGTCCGATTGATAGCCTTCTAGCCCACAATGAGTGGCCAGCGAGTGAGCGGTGACATTCAAAATCGCCTGAACTTCAGCTGAGTCCAAAAAAGACATGCTTCAGAGTGAGAATGTGGACGTAGGGATGAGTAGTGCGCCAAGAAGGCTGAGATCAGTAACTGGCAGCCTGAGAAGCTAGTGACTAGTACTTTGATCATGAGCTTTAGACCAAGGCGCAGCACGTGGCGCGGCGTTCAGTTGCAGACGCGTGACGTCACGTATCAAGATATATGATCAGGCACTCGCTGACCTGCAGATCTTACTGTCACAGTAGCTAATTGTGCATGTTCATTTTTGATATACTAAACTGCAACTATCATTAGGGATCGATCAATGGCGTCCACCACATCACTCTTTTGTGTCACGCCACAATCATAAACACAGCAGTCATGCATTCATGTCGCATCTGGCGTAGCTTAGACCCTAAACACGGGTGTACAGCCCCGATAGGCACTGTCAGTCACAATGCCACATCCCCACATTAATAACGTATATAGTACTCTCCCAACAGCACCGCCTGCCCCCTGCCCAAGCCAAGAACATGTATCTATGACGTCCCTTTCCCCACTCATCCGAAGCCAAACCACCAAGTCATTGCCAAACGGTGAGTGTTATCCCTGTTTCATGCCGCTCTAAGCAGCCTAAAGCTCGCTAGCTCGAGCGCGTCTGCTGTTTATTGGCGAACTGGTTCGATCACTCCAGACAGACTCCAAGCACAGCAGTTTTCAAGTTTTGGATGGCAATTTCAGTGCCAAGTGCACCAGCCACGCGCCAATCTACCAACTTAAAACCGGCCACATAGGCAGGTGTAGTATGTCACTGCGCACCAGTTCTCAACAACCCAACTGTGAGACGTACTTCCTCAGCTGCTCACGACACCATGAACTTCAAGTCGAAGCTCCCATTTGGACTCGGAAAGAGCACGCGGCGACGCAGGTAAGGGAGACACCTCGGAGTCTGCTTTATCAATAATCATATTCCGTTTTCTGTAGATACCAATGCAGTCCCACAGCGCCCAGGATTTTGGAGGTCATTGGACTGGAGATTGCTGCTTGTCCTGCTCTTCCCAGTGATGCTAGAAACGCTTGATTATACAGGTACGATTCCTCATCATTCCTTCGGAGAAGCCGCTGGAGCATCCTTTCACTGCGTCTTTAGTTGTTGCAACAGCACAGTCCCGCATCGCCGTAAGTCGTGGAAAATGCTACTTCTTCGTTGTCTTACTGTTTGGCACAATAGTCAGTATTCAATGCCCTTTCCCTGCAAAGGTTCGTATTGTCGTGGCAACCTATGGAGTAAACCTGACCTGTACTTCCAGCTATATCGCTACTGCATACCTACTGGCTTCTACCGTCTTCTTGCCATTCTTTGCTTCCATCGCCGACATATACGGCCGGCATTTCGGCCTTCAGATATCTTTGCTTTGGTTTCTCGTCGGAAGCGCTCTTAGTACAGGAGCAGTCAACATGCCTATGGTCCTGGTCGGAAGGGGCATTGCAGGAGTGGGGGCGGCCGGTCTGCTAACGGTTTGTTGTACTTCATCATCCCTGACTGTCTACTATGTATTAATTTCGCTCAGATTGTCCTCACACTCATGTCAGACACAGGATCTCTAAACGCCAACAATGTCCAGCAATCTGGATTGTTTATCTTGTATGGCACTGCTTACACTATCGGTCCCTGGATCGGGCGGCCTTCTGGTCTACTGTTAACTTCCGTTGGGTTTTCGGCATCAAGTAAGGGTTTCCATCGAGTGTGCCAAGAACGACGTTCATCACAATTCTTAGCCTGCCATGCACCGCCCTTGCGATGTTGTTGTGCTTCACCTTCCTCCGCAATAAATCCCGTGCTGTAAGAGAGGGTGAGGGTCTTCCTTCCAACAGCCCTGCGGACACATGGATATCCAAGCTCGTCCTCATCGACTGGATCGGCATGTTCCTGTTCGTCGCCGGTGGTATCCTCGTTCTACTGGCTCTGGGATGGGGCCCCGATGACAACTGGGAAACTGCGCGCGTTATCGCCAACGTCATCATCGGTGTTATCTTGATCATTCTCTGCTTGATTTGGGAGATCGTCCTTGAGAGAAAGCACCTGTCGCCTACTGGAGAGACAGGCGTCTTCCGTGCCCGTCTATGATTCCAATCGAAATGTTCACTTCATATGATATGTGTGTCACTCAATACGGGTCGTTCGTCTCTGGCGTGGTCATGTTCGTCATGTTCTACTTCGTGGCAATTTTTGCGACTATAGTTACCGGCCTGCCACCATCTGAGGCTGGAATTCAACTGCTTTACTTCGCGCCCGGTCTCGTAAGTTATTTTCGCTGTCCAGTCTTTACTTCCTCACATTTTCACCAGGGAGGTGGAAGTATACTCTCAATCCGCATGATTAAAGTCTTCAGACAGGTCAGCCTACGTTCCCCTAGGAAAACACAGGATATTACTAACCGTCAATTACAGCCCAAGTATCCTATCCATCCTTGGAACAGTGATTATGCCAGTGGGAATTGGCCTATCCAGATGGCTATGCAACGGAATATACAGGCAGAAGTGAACGGGTACGTGCGTTTCCCTCTTTCCTAAGAGCCTTTATTTACGACAATTAGCTTCATGGCAATGGCTGGTGTTGGTGTCGGCCTCATTGTAGGTCCTTTGGTGATCCAAGCCCGGTTCACAAAACCTAATCATGTCGCCATCGTGAACGCCATGTTATTATTCGTACGTCCCAAACCCAACAACGCTTCCCCGCGTCACTTACATCTGCCATTCCCTTCCCTAGTTCCGCTCCTTGGGAGGTACCGTTGGACTAGCGCAATGCTTCACTGTCATGAATGCCAAAGTCAAATCCTACATTCTGAACCAGATCAACACTGGCGCCCTCTCTGGATCGGATCTCGCCTCCCTCGTAGGGCTGATAGACAGCGGGGGTCTAAGCTCCGTGACTACACTCGACGGCCTCCCAACGGCGGTACAAACCGTTATTCGTGAGGCCTTTCAGAATGCGGTTAGGTGGAGCTTCATCTCGTTGATTCCCTGGCTCGGCGTGGCAAGTATTCTTTCGGTCTTCTTGTCGAAGATTCCCGATACCGATTTGGACCCTCAGCCTCAAGCTCAACCTGCGGACGTCGAAAAGAGTCCCCAGACCAGGGCCCCTGATGAGCCGAACGCCCTATGACTGAGGGTACAGTGGTGACATGCCAATTTTCCTTTTTTTTGGTTTCAGTTTTATCTCACGATAATGTCCCTACCAGTCCTGTCCTGTCTTGCTGCGAGATATGCCCCCAGCTACCTTATTTATTGTAATGATTTGTTGGTTTAAAGATAATTAAGATACGGTGACTATGATGTACTTCTGGAGGCTCCTAATTATGATGACGATATTTATTAAGCTTCAAAGCTTCATGGCTTCACTTGCTTTTTCATTTCTGTTTTGCTGTATATTTATTTGGTTAACTACGCTAATAAAGCTCATGTACATTGTCAAGAGAACTGTGGTAATCATATTGTAAGTGGGATGTTGGCCGGACTAGCACTCCACTATCTGAAACAGAACCACCGGTGGTACAGCATGAATGAGGTGATGAGATGGTGACACAGGCGAGATATTAGCCAGACTAGCACTCCACAATCTGCAACACAGAGTCACCGGACCAGTGACACGACATCAAACAGCAAAACAGGAATGAAAAAGTAGTAAGTGAAGCCATGAAGCTTGCATGAAGCTTGAAGACCAAGTGCAAGAAAACAGGCCCCCGGAAGCTCTCACATATGTCTGTCCGGCCTGACCATCGATTTTGGGCCTCAAATCTGCTATATTTCGAGGCTCAAATCTGCTATTCCGGACAAACCTGTCACGTGTCACGTGATAACGCTTGTGACTTTGTGTGATTCTACACCAAATTGTGACATCGCGAGTCACAACGTAAGCTTCAAGGCTTGCAAACACGATGAGTAGCTACACTTCGGCGTTATCCTACCTAACACAATGAAAAGTATACAAGCTAAATAATCGTCACTTTCCCGGCCGAAATCCTGAGTTTGGCAAGCTTCTGTTTCACGGGCGGTCTCGTAAGACTGACCCAATGTTTGGTTAGAGGCACGAACGACGAAAGCAGTGGCCCAGGAGCCCGCTACATGCACGTCACAGCCCAGAGACCCCAGGCAGCAAACCCAACAGCAGGCGAAGCATCCACTGACGCCGCGAACCCAAACGTGATGAACGCCGGGCTCACAGGGCCAGCGGGCGCATCGCACAAGCCGCTCGCAAGCCACAGGATGCACAAGCCACAGGATGCACCGCATGGGATAGCGGGCGACAACGCGAACCCTGAGGTTTGGGAGGTCGACGAGAGGACTCGAATGGCCCAGGGCATCGACGAAGAGGATCAAGTGGAGACGCCCATCGATGAGACCACCAACACGCACGCAAACGGCACACGCGCAGGTCAACGGCACAATGCAAATGCGCACGGCGAAGGACGCTGCGCGTGGGCAGAATGGCACACTGGTCACACAACGAGCGACCTCGCCCAAGTCCCAGACGGGATCATTGAAGACCCAGGTGGACGCACCGAGCCCAGCGACGGGACCGCCGCAAGTGCGCCAAGCGGTGGACGACCAGCAAGGGTATCCAGTGGCCGAAGACGACGCCGCATACCAACATGCGCCGTACGACCCGGGGGGCGACATACGCTGACGCGGACGACTCCAACATCACCAGGTGCATCGGAAATACACCCAGGATGCTGGGGGTCCGGGGAGCACCCTAGGGCTCCAGGACCAGAGCCGGAGGATAGCGAGCCCGGTACACGAAGACCGCGCGCCCCCATCGACTGCTCTCAAGCCCACATGCTCACTTCTGACCCTACCCGCTCGCTCTCAACTACAGTAGTTCATGTACCAGTAGTATAGTATTCATTCAATATATGTTTTTTTATGGGCTTATCATTATATGTATGATCAATATGTGATTCCCCTTACCTCCGCATGTCTGGCAATTTTGGTGCTGTGATGGCAAGCATTCTAATCCGCACGCATTTGGATGCCTATGCTAAACTCCTACAATAATTGATGTTATCTCCCCATACTGTTGTCCTTTGTATGCCAGTATCTGATGTTGTAACTAAGCTGGTAATAATTGTGAAGATTGTATGAAATATGTTGATTATAATGCCGTGATAAGACTGTTTTTCCATTCAGTGATGTTGGTGGGCCAAGACTGTCAGTATTGACATGACAGGCCGACCTCCGGCCGGTCTTAAATCTGCTATGCCGGACAAACCTAAGCCCTATCTATGACCCAAATCTGCTATGTCCGGACAGACATATCATATGAGGGAGCTTCAGGGGGCCTATGTGAACATCATGATGGTCATGGTGATCATCGCGTCTCGACGCATGCTTGTTGATGCTTGTAGGGCGGGCCGCCCAGGTCGTGAATGACCAATTTGTAGCTACAGTTTAGATATATGTAGTACAGTCTACTGTACTTCAAGTTACTGATGGCCCCGTCCAAAACTCTACATAATTTCAGACCAACTCACAAAAGCCAGAGAGCGAAACCACAGGAACCTATCAGAGTTCAATAACATTTCTGGTACATAAATGATTGCCACATCACAGTTTGGCTGGAAGGCTCCCAAAGATACAAGTAAGGCTTGGGTAAAACACTGTCCCGAGAGGGGAGTGCAAAGAATATATATGTGAATAATATATATACATTGAATTGTGCGAGCGCCGGGGAATGCAAGGAAATAGTGGCATTAAGTGGAAGTGAAGCATGAAGGATTCCCCAGTCCGTCCAATGCCGAACGTCCAGAAGTGGAGATACCAGAGAATATGTCTGAATACTTAGCTTCCTCTTCACCAGTATAGCCTGTTGTTCTTTATCCTCCCTCATCCAAAAGCTTTTCCATCCCAGCCGAATAACTCCAGAAATCCAGCTCAGACATCGAAAATACGTGACCGAGACCACCCTCCACATCTTCGATGAGCCCAGCACGTTTAACAAGGTCGATGAACTGTGCACGCGAATCCGGGAATACAAATGATTGAAGAATGGCGTCTCCCTGTACGTTATGCGTTCTAGTCAATGCGAAAGGTGAGTCAAACAAACGTACGTGGTTTCTAAGAATGGTAGCAAGATGCATCAACGGAGGAGGCCTCCCCCCGTGCATATCATTTGAGCGGCCTCCTTCTTCTGAAGACAGAGGGGCAACGTCTGCACTAGACTGTTTACCCTTACCTCTGACATCAGATGAGTGCCCGCGCGCATAAGGCCCAAGCCACATCCGCCACAGCTCAAGCTTGCGCCCATCTCGTCCAAGGTGTCTCAGTAACCGACGGACGCACTGCCAGTCTAATTCATTTCCCTCCCACGCATGTGCCGCTTCATGCTGCAACTCTTCTAAGGTGATTTCCGAACCAGGGTGCACGAGTGACACGACACTCGTCGAACGGCCTGCTGACAGCGGGCTCCTGCTCCGACTCCGAAGAACGCCGTTCGAGCTCCCCGCATGGATGCCCTCAAAGCCAAAATTCCGCTTCGCAGGCCGCATCATGAGCCTGACCCACCGCCTGCGTCTCACCCACGCGCCCGCACTCAGCTTCCCAATCTCTGCGTGCCAGTACTTCTCGCGGAACGCCCAGTTGTATTCAAAGCCGTCATGTTGGACTTCGCCGAGATCTGTGCGCATGTCGATCATCCATGCTTTGGAGACCCAACGCCAGGTGCCATCCGGGAAGGGATAATTTTCAAGAGTGACAGGTGACTGCTGCGAGCAACCGTTCCTGCAGGATGTTGTGAATGGCTGTGGATCTGTTGGCAAGAGAAAGAGACGAGAGTAGAAGGGTGTTGAGAATACCGTGATGCTATGTACTAGTGAGCTGGATGATATGCCGAGAGGCACAAGCACATACCCCCTTTGGTTTTCGTACAGGACGGCCCAGCGGTACACACCATTATCGTCCGGTAAGTCGGGCAGGTGATCATAGTCAAGAAATATAGAATGCGTGTCTTCGACGGGTTCTGGCAGACCGGTGGAGCTAGCTAGCCTCTCGATACTCTCGGAGCGTTGCCGAAATTTGTCTTTGGACGCTCTGTACCTTGAGCGGAGGCTTGACAGGGAAGAGAGAGGGGTAAAGCGAGATTTTCGAGCCAAACGGCGGCGTGCAGGGTCGGCAGCCGATGGGTCGTCTGCGTGCATTTGTGGTGGGGGAGATTTAGGTGGGGTGGTAACGTTATTCACATCGACTGCATCATCAGATTCGCCCTTGGTAGACATTCTTCGGGAGATACCAGTCTGTAATGTCAGGGACAACTAGCTCGTCGTGGGCGTATAAATACTATTAGATGTGGGGGAGCAAGCAGGTAGTTGGATCATGACGCGGAAGGAAACTAACTGATCGGGACGTCGGAAAAGGAAAACCAAAGCACTGGGGCATTTACCGATTACCGCCATGAAGTTGCCCTTCCAACTTGCAAGACTCCTAGTGTCCAGACCTCCTCAGCGTGCCATACAACCACGGAGACCGTCAACATCTCAGCTGCGCGCATATTCCCGATCACCATCGTCTACTCCGACGAAGCATGCAGTATTCTCATCGCTCACAAGTGCATGTCCGTCATGCGGAGCAAAGCTACCCACGGCACTACCCGTCTGTCCCAGATGCAACTACATAGCCAGGCTTCACGATTCAATAACATACCATGAACTGCTCGGTTTGCCTTATGAACCCAACCCGTTTGTCGTGGACTCTGCCCTTCTCAAGCGCCGTTTCCTCGAGGCGCAAAAAATATGTCACCCGGACGCGTGGGCGACTAAGAGCGAAGTAATCAATCCAGTTTTAGTGCGTAAATCAACTCTTAACCGTCACCAAAGGACCAGAGAGCCGTTGCACTTGAGGTATCGAACATGGTCAACGCGGCCTACAAGACCCTTTCCTCTCCGTTGGATCGGATAGAGTACCTTTTGCGTCGCAATGGAATAGAGACGGGAGAAGCAGACCAATTGGACGACCTTGAATTGATCACTGAAGTAATGGAAGCCAGAGAAGAAATAGAGGCTATTCAGTCCGAAAACGCTGATCAACTACACACTGCAAGGGAAATAAACGATGGCGCGTGTGCAACTTACCTGTCAACTAACACATGAATGATGATATCGATTTGTTTAGCCAAAATATCGGAGGTGACAAAAGCCATAAAGGATTCAGTTGGGAGAGAGGGCTGGGTGGAAGCCAAGGTTGCCGCAGTGCGGTTAAAGTACTTGCAAGGCATAGAGGATGCGGTCAAAAGGCGAATGAATCAGATGTGATCGCGACTTGAAGTGCTTAGACGTAGACATGTTCGAAACCCTGCTGACAGAGATATACAGTACTAGTACTATTGCTTGGAGCCCAAAGTAATATCTCGAACAATAGCCTAGTAACTTACTGCTACAGTAGTATTAGTACTTAGGTAGTACTATAGTACTATGTAATTGGAATTGGCCCCAGGGTTGACCCTGGACCGGAAGATGCCGACGTGTACTTTTTTGATTTTCTGAATCCAAGAATTTCTTGAAAGCTCTTTGGACTCAGTCAAGGATACTTCGACAGCTTTCCCTTCCTCCACGTCTTCACCGGCACTCAATTGCAAGGGTAAGAGTTGACGGCTTTAGATTATAATACGTCAAAGAACTCCCGCTAATTTTTTCATCCCAAACAGTCTTCTTGCGTTCATCACTGATGCGTCTCGCTTTTTCTCTACGACATAGGCGTCGCCTCGTCATGCAGTTTGACCCTTCGAAACATTTATCTTCTGCTGCAGGACCTCCTCTCAAAAGACCATTCGCCCATGAGGCAGCGGCAGTTGCTTTCAAGCAAACTCGGGATGTAGCACAAGCCAATGACCTGTCTCTGCATACACCATCTGTCCCGGAGGATCAGAGACCAGAAAAAGTTGCCAAGGTGGCCTCGGCCCAGTCTTCATCAAGACTTCGGCAACCTCAACAGACTATCGTGTCGTCCCCCTTCGAGATGTCGTCGTCACCAGCAAAGCGAGGGCCAATTCCAGAGCATCTCTCCGGCCGTCCTTCAACAAAAACGGGTCAGAGCTCTCAGCAGCCCAGCAAGCGACATCGGGGCGACAAGAGGGGTCAATTTCTGTTGTCTGCACTCCTCCCGGAGTTTGAAGGTCCATTGCATGACGCCCTATACATCGAAACGCAGCACAGCGCGAACATGGGCTCTCGACCAGAATTAAAAGCCTCATTGTTTGACAACGCTAAATCACCTGTGGCCAACTTCGCGCTTGCCGCTGACCTTCCTGTCAATTATAAGTGCACAGAGTACCTTGACAGCAGTAATGATACGGTGATTAACCGGTGCGTTTCCTCCCGTAATATTGTACCTCCGTGCTGCCTTTTTTGACACTTACCTGCGTCGCAGCTGTATGCTTATTCTGGACACGTCGCCACAGATTGTTGCAATCGGCGACCACACAGATAAAAGAACCGCAGAGAGACTATGTGCAGTTTCAGCTCTGCACCAGCTGCACGATAATGGTCTGGTGTGTATACTCCAACGTCCTACGACGGTCAGTGCTAACATCTTCCAGCTCGACAAACGACCCAAAGCGGCGAGCACGTCTACTCCACACCAGATGATCTTACAGGACGGCTCGGTAGTAACTTATGAACGCGCACGCAGCTTCATGGATTACTATTGCCGTATATATCGCTTCGGAAAACCAGAGTTGGAGTTGCAAGAGCTCCCGGCGGCGCGCGGAAATTCTGCCTGGGAAGCAGTCATGACTGTTGGCGGACGACGTATTGGCGTAGGTTCTGGGCCCAACAAGAAGCAGGCACAGGTGCAGTGTTACCTGGACGTTACGCGGTACCTCGAGAGTTGCGATTCTGGTCTGTGGAAGCGATTCGTCGAGGCCGCGAAGTTCGGGAAAGACCTAGGTCTGGCACCCAAAGTCTTTCTCCCAATCAGCCACGGATTGGGTGGTGAAATCGAGGACCTGTGTCGGGAGGTTAGGAGGAGTGCCTTGTACAAGAACAGGCCGGCTGTTGCGTCGAACTCGCCTGGCTCCTATGCACAAGATGCACATCCCGCCTCGACCACTGCCCCACGTGTCTCTTACCCACGCCATTACCCCACTCATCAGGCTGTTAGCAGGTCTGCAGAGCTCAAGAGTCGGCGAGAAGCGTATCTCAAAAATCCTAACATGGAGAAGATGCGGTCTACGCGGGCTGCTCTGCCCATTTACACTCGCGCTGAGGAACTTATGTCCCATATCACGGACAATGAAGTCACGATTTGTATGGCAGCCACGGGGTCCGGTAAGACCACACAGATCCCTCAGCTCATTCTGGACGACTACATTGATCGGGGTGAGGGAGCACACTGCAATATCATCTGCACGCAGCCTCGTCGGTTAGCTGCGCTCAGTGTTGCGGATCGTGTGGCGAAGGAGCGGGGGGAAGTGGTCGGGAACGGTTCCATTGGTTACAACGTCCGCTTCGAGTCTAAACCTCCTGAAGAGCACGGTTCCGTTACCTTCTGTACTGTCGGTGTCTTGCTTAGGCGCCTCCAGACAGCCATGTCGGAGGGAGGTCTCGCAGCTGCCAGGCTGGACGAGGTCACGCATATCGTGGTCGATGAAGTACATGAGCGGGACGTCGACACGGATCTACTCCTCGTCGTACTGAAGCGCGTGATGGAGGACCGGAAAGCGCGGAATATCCCGCTCAAAGTCATACTCATGAGCGCTACCATTGATCCACGCTTATTCCAGGAATACTTCCCTGATGCGGCCGGGAACAAGGCCAAGGTTATCGAGATTCCCGGTCGGACCTTCCCTGTTACGAAACATTATCTGGACGATTTTCTCGGGGAGATAAAGCGACAGCCGGGGTTGGGCTGGGTCTTCAGGGAGGAATCAGTCTCGAGGTACCTCACCCAGGAGGAAGCATACACACCACACCCTCAATCACCAACTTCACATACGCTGCCTGACGAGCAGCTGGATCTACCTGCCCCCCTCGTGGCTGCCGCCGTCTCTCATGTCCTGCAGAAGTCCGACTCGGGGCACGTCCTCGTCTTCTTACCAGGCTGGGAGGAAATTTCGTCTGTGGAACGATTCCTGATGGGCGGACAGCTCCCCATCCAGTTCAGCGATCAAAGCAAGTACAGCCTCCACGTTTTACACTCGACGATACCCCTCGCAGAACAACAGGTCATCTTCGACCCCCCTCCTGCCGGCGTTCGTCGTGTCATCTTGGCGACCAACATTGCCGAGACGTCGGTCACGATTCCGGATGTTGTCTACGTTATCGACACCGCCAAGATCAAGGAGTTGCGGTATGATCCGGAGCGACATATGTCTTCGCTTGTATCTGCATGGGTAGGCTCATCGAATCTCAACCAGAGAGCTGGACGTGCTGGCAGGCATCGCTCGGGAGAGTACTACGGTCTCTTGTGTAAAGACCGCGCTGCGAACCTCCACCCACATCAGACAGTGGAGATGAAGCGTGTGGACTTGAGCAATGTCGTCATGCACGTGAAGGCTTTGAGCTTCCCAGGCATGGAGGCCGAAGAAGTACTCGCGGCAACAATCGAACCTCCGGAAAATGACCGCGTCGCGGCTGCTATGAAAGCCCTTCAACTCGTGGGTGCTTTGGACCATCAGAAGAACCTGACGTCGCTCGGCCGCGTCCTCCTCCAGCTTCCGGTAGAAGCGCAAATGGGCCGACTCGTGCTTTACGGCACCTTTTTCCGGTGTCTAGACAAGGCTTTAACCCTTGCCGCGATCCTCACGAACCGAGACCCATTCGTATCGCCTATGCACCTCAAAGCCGAGGCAGCAGCTGTTAAGGCCTCATGGTCACCTTTGGAATTTAGGTCCGATGCATTGACGATTCTAAACGCTTACAATGCCTGGCACGAGATGTTCCAGGCAGGCGAGTATGCACGTGCCAATCGGTTCTGCAATGACAACTTCCTCTCGAAGCCTACTCTATTACTCATTACGAAGATTCGGGGGCACTTGTTGCAGTCTCTGCATCACGCTGGGGTCATCAATATGGCTGAAGGTGGTGTTGTCTCTGGTCGGGGACGCGACCGTGAATGGACGGTGCCACCCGCGCTTAATGCGAACGCTGATTCTCAGCCATTACTTGCTGCTCTCGTTGCTGCTGCATCGCAGCCTAAATTCGCCGTCCAGACTGGCGAAATGACGCTGCGCACTCAGTATGACAAGGTCCGTCTTGTTAGCTCTTTCGTCTTGGGTTTGCAGCTGATTTCTTTTGGTAGATGGCTTTCATCCATCCGAGCAGTATGAACCACCGCAAGCACATAACATCGCCCGAAGATTCTTCGTCTCAGGGGGAGAAGCAAATATATGCATTCACGGAGAAACGGCAAAATCTCACCGTCGCAGGCCAAACTCCAAACCTGTATCTCATCAACACGACTCGTCTTGACCCTATGACCTACTTGCTGTTCGGCGCAGACAATATTCAGGTCACTGAGCGCGGCCTGGAATGCGATGAGTGGCTGCCCATTGCAGGGGACATGCATGCTCTCGACAATATCCAGCGCTTGAAGGCCCTGATGGAGTCGAGCATGCTACGCGTATTCGAGGGCATTTACATGGGCAGGAGCCGTGCACGAGCACTGCAAGCAGGGATTCCTACACGGGAAGAAGATGAAGCCGCGGAAGAGATACTGAATGAGGACCTTACCCTGTCTCCTCGGGAGATATCAGACTTGGACGTTCTTACGCGGGACGTCGTGCGTATCCTGAACCGCTCCAGCAATGAGCGGATGGCGGCCCAGTCAACAGCTAGCTCTCGGTACGCAACGCCAGCAGCGTCACCCACATTCTCGACGAGCAGATTATCGGGGTCAAGGTCGGGTTTCTCGACACCTTATGGTCTTGGTTCTGGATACAACTCGCGATCTGGCACGCCAGTTCGACTTTCGCGCCGTTCTTGATTCATGGCCATCTGTGCACCTGATGTGTACAATGCTTTTCGCTTATATAGACACACATCCCCATCTCACTCGCATTTCCATTTCATGTACCCTATCTTATTTCTAATGCATTCTGGCGGCGCATAATGATGGCTTTTGGCACTACAAACAGTAGCACAATCACAACTTAACAAAAGACGTCTGCTGTCATATATAGAACCATTAAATGCTATTCCAAAGATTCCAAAGGGCTGTCTACTTTATCTGACGAAAAACCACGCAGAACTCGTCTGGTGGTCCACTGAATAGCCTAGATGCCCATGCGTTCATGTAAACAAGTTGCCGTAATCAGTTCCCATGCTTTGATCAAGCCGACTCCGAGCCCTCAAAGTACTGCTGGTCAAACTACCAGTACAACTACTAGGCGAACAAGTTTACCTGGAAGCTGCCAATCAAGACAAGGTCCCTTACCGTCACCTTGCAGTCGAAGAACTCCGTTCGTTACCTCTCGAACACCAACTCGCCTCCCGAACTGTGTGAGGGTAAGGAATCAGGATGGCTGCTAACATGCGTGGCTTGACCCAGGCAAGTAACGCTGGTCCTACATATGCGACCTTCAACTGACGCTGTGTCAGTTCATCGCGGATATCCGCGGTGCAAGGGTGCGAGAACTAGAAGAGAAGAGGATAAACAAGGAGATGGCGAATATCCGCAAAAAGTTCAAAGGTCGGGCCCCGCGTCTAAGCTCGATCGCGTACCCCTAGGCTCACAGAGTATCCAGATGGGAACCTCGATGGATATCAGAAAAAGAAGTGAGCACGCAATTGTCCACGTTCACCGCCCGCCCGGTCTGAACTTGCTTGTCCCCAGGTATGTTGCCAAGATCATCTTCACTTATATACTAGGCTACAAGGTCGATGTCGGCCACATGGAAGCCGTAAACCTCATCTCGAGTACAAAGTATTCCGAGAAGCAAATCGTATGCTCCCAGTCTTCTTGATTTCGGATGACACCTCACGGTTTAGTAGGGATACCTTGCTGTCACATTGCTCATGCACGAGAACTCGGATTTTCTTCGGTTGGTCGTAAACTCGATACGAAAAGATTTGGACGAAAATAACGAGGTTAACAACTGCCTTGCCTTACATGCAATAGCAAATGTTGGGAGTAGCGAGATGGCAGAGGCTCTTTCGGAAGATGTACACAGACTTCTCATTTCACCGTAAGTCATAGGACTGCTTTCTTATTGTAGCTGAATGATTATTGTATTACAGAACATCTCAGACATTCGTTAAGAAGAAAGCAGCTCTGACGCTACTGCGGCTCTACAGGAAACGCCCCGAAGTCATCCCTGCCGCTGAATGGGCATCGCGCTTTGTGTCCATTATGGATGACCAGGATCTGGCACGTTCCCACAAACGCGATTACCTATGTATTTCTTATATTGGAATTTCTAGGGTGTCGTAATATGCGTTACCAGTCTGATCATGGCCCTAGCGCAAGATCATCTTGACGCATACGCAGTATGTTACACCTAAGGCCGTCGACCGACTATACCGTGTAACTACATCATGCTATTACTGCGCGAAAAGGAAACTCATGTTTTGCAGTTGGTCATACAGCATGAATACTCGTCAATGTATGCATACTACAAAGTTCCATCACCTTGGCTACAAGTCAAGCTTCTACGACTCTTGCAGTATTACCCGCCAACAGGTAGTGTCGTCTGGATCCTGCGAGAACCATCGCTCAACAGAATCCACAGAGGATGCTACACTTCGGAACGTGCTGCATGAGGTGCTTCAAACAATCATGAACAACAGTGCCGAACCTTCAAGAAACGTGCAGCATAATAACGCGCAGCACGCGGTACTCTTTGAAGCCATCAGTCTCGCCATCCACCTTGACACCAATTCGCCCCTCGTAGACACAGCTGCTGTTCTCCTCGCTCGCTTCATCTCTTCTAAAGAGACCAACGTGCGGTACCTAGGTTTGGACACTATGGCTCATCTTGCAGCACGTGCGGATTCCCTTGATCCTTTGAAGAAACATCAGGGCACTATAATCCTATCCCTGCGCGACAAGGACATCTCCGTTCGAAGGCGTGCACTTGACTTACTCTACAGCATGTGCGACGTCGACAACTCGGAACTGATCGTTGGAGAACTCTTGCGCTATCTCAAAATTGCGGACTACGCGTTGCGGGAAGAAATGGTGCTCAAGATTGCTATTCTTACCGAAAAATATGCGAGCTCGTATAAATGGTATGTTGATACCATACTGCAGCTTATCAGCGCTGCTGGCGACCACGTTGGGGATGAAGTGTGGTATCGAGTGGTACAAATCATTACGAATACGGAAGACCTCCAGGAATATGCTGCAAGGGTTGTCTTTGAGCATCTAAAGACGCCTGCCGCACATGAAAGTCTAGTCAAAGTGGGAGGTATGGTATGCAATTCTTGATTATGACGCATTACCGAACTTTGCATATAGGCTACATCCTCGGCGAATACGGACATCTCATCGCGAATGAAGTAGGCTACAGCCCAATTGAACAGTTCCAAGTGCTGCATTCGAAATCACAATTCTGCACAGCCCCCACACGCTCCCTCCTCCTCTCAACGTATATCAAATGGGTCAACGTCTTCCCAGAAATCAAACCACAGCTTGTCAACATCTTCGAACGGTACCGACACGTTCTTGATGCCGAACTCCAGCAACGCGCTTGCGAGTTCTACGCACTCGCATCTCGACCTGACGACGACGAGATGCTGCAAAATGTCTGCGAGGAGATGCCGCCATTCCCTCCCAGAGTTAGTGGACTGATGAGTCGTTTGGACCGGAAGCTTGGTGATACGGAGGACAAGCGGACGTGGATACACGGCGGGAAGGAGATGAATGTTGACAGGCAACTGACGAGACGTAAGACGAGCAAGGGTGCAGGGGCGCCGGCTGTCAATGGATTGGCTGTAGCGCCAGGAACTGCGGAGCCTGAGGGAGTGACGAACTCGCTCGCAGGTCTTGATTTATCTGTGTCCAGTCATCCCCCAGAGTCCGAGGCAGTTCCGCGTGTCGCTGTTGGGCCCAGTATCGACAAATGGTTCAACAAACTAACATATAGCGCAGACGGGGTGCTTTATGAAGACGTCCAGATACAAATCGGCATCAAATCAAGGTATCAAGGTCATCTTGGACAGCTCGCAATTTACTTTGGAAACAAAGTATCTGCTCCTCTCACATCGTTCACATCTACCATTTACGTCAGCGACCCTGAGACAATCTCTGCCTCCTTCGCTAAAATCCCACCGAACATACTCGCCCCTCGCACTCAGAGCCAACAAATCCTGCACGTTGAGTGCAAAAAGGTGTTCACTTCCTGCCCCATCCTGACGGTGTCCTTCCTGGCCGGTGCACACCAGTCCATCTCCATTCGACTGCCGATCACGATGACAAAGTTCTTTGAGGGGGTGAAGTTTGGACAGGCAGATTTCTTTGAGCGATGGAAGTTGATTGGGGGGCCACCCAGGGAGTCTCAAGCTGTCTTCCCG
Source organism: Melanogaster broomeanus (assembly GCA_014904935.1). Lineage (NCBI taxonomy): Eukaryota > Fungi > Basidiomycota > Agaricomycetes > Boletales > Melanogastraceae > Melanogaster > Melanogaster broomeanus. Next base: position 370,423 of record MU123711.1, on the reverse strand, counting down.
ATATCGTTGGACAGTACTGGACACATTGACCTTGCGCGCAATCGACAAACAGTATCGGGGCACCACTTCGAGATTCTGGAGGAGGTTGATCTCAACCCGAGTAATGTGGTCGGAGCTGGGGTCCTTCATACGTCTGGTAGAGGGTAAGGTCGGCTGCTTGCTCCGACTTGAACCGAACCGCGAAGCGAAGGTATCTCACTTCTAAGCTGGATAAACTACCTATTACTGACTAACTCTCAAAGCTATGTCGGCTCACAGTAAGGAGTACCTCTGAAGACGTTGCAGGCGAGGTAAGGAAGCTAGTGGAGAGCGTGCTTAAAGCAGAGTCATAGCGGACAGTTTATCTGGATACCATTTTTGTTCATCGAACCTCTTCCCTTGGATTATAAAACTTTCAAACATATGTAATACAGACATAATACATTCTCAACTACAGATGGAGGATGAAAAATGGTGAAAACAAGTGTTGAAAGAGAGATAGAGGTAGAGACTACGGCAGCGAAAGATCATCGATCATCGTCGAGTAAGAAACCCGTTGAAGATATTTTTCACTCTTCTACCAGATTCATCAGACGTACCCACCGACGTCGTTTCTTGACTGCCAAGGGAGTGCGTGGAAGGCGAGGGGGTATGTGCCTCCGCAGCACGAGCAGGGAACGTCGTCGAGATTGGATCGGCTGATATTGATTTGGGTCGCAAGAAGCGCGGCGTACTTATTGTGCGTGGTTCGCGCTCCTCGGGATATGGGGGAAGCTTCTGCGAGTACAGTTCGGGGACAGACCCTCTTCGCAGTGTGGAGAGCCTCCGGGGAGATGGGACTGGGGGCACTACGCTCTCAGGGAGCGAGTTCTTTCGGCCGCTCAAAACAGCCTGGTCGGATGGTGTTGGAGCGGTAGCTGGCCGAGGCGACCTTCGACGCTCTCGGCTGACGGGGGATGTGGGTGAGGGTGGTGATTGGGAAGCCTCGTGTATTACAGGGGGCCGAGGAACATCCCACTTCAGAACAACGGGATGAGAGCTGGTGGTTGCTAGCTGACTGACGCGCTGCAGACCTATTTCCTCCACTTCAAAACACCGGGCACAGAGATCAGATAAGTGGTCTCCTTTCTCGACCGATTTCGCCTTGGACCCAGCGGCTCTTGCGCTGCGGATGAGGGACGAACAGATATATGCTAGATGCCTGGGTATGTCGAGGGCGTGGGGGAGAAGAGGTATCGCTTCTCTCTCGAGGGTGGGCATGACCGACCCACGTTGGTGCAAGGAGTTCACGACTTTCAGTCGTTGATGACTAAAAGTGGGGTGGCCGGAGTGTGGGCTGTATGTATCGGGGATGGGTGTGGAGACGACCAGGATGTAGTCCACCATTGCAGGGATGTTCTGCTGGAGGAAGTCCTTAATCCCACGCATGTACTCCTCCTTTTGTACAGTCTGAAACGAACGTCTACGTAAGCAACTTTTGATAGGTTAAAAGGTTGTGATCGTACGGCATTGAGGTTGGCAAGACTCTGGACAACTTTGGCGATTAGCGTGAGGCTGCGCTGAACCGTGGCGCTGGGAAGTCCTGTATAACATAAGTTGACTTGTAAGTAATTGGTATGATTAAAATACCTGGAGTCAATCCAAATAAGTGGGGATGGAGGATGGCGGGTACTATGAAGCGGAGGAAACAAAAGGCAGAGACGCTCTGCCAGGGAAGTTCTCTGTTCTGCGTGTCCTGTCCATCCTTCTTCTTGTACCGATTCTCGACGAGCTTGCGAACGTGCTCGAACAACCTCCGCATTTCACTACAAGATACCGATTGGTAGTGAGAATGTGCTTCAATCCATTCTTCTGGACGGACTTACTGGGGACAATTCCCTCTGTTGGCATAGATAGAGTCCCATATTGCCTGACACCACTCAACTAGCAGCTCAACTCCCCGTTCAACATCCTTTGCACTCTTCCCGCGATTTGGGTCGACTTCGATGGCTATCTTTTCGAAGCAGAGTTGACGAAGGATCTTTCCGATGCTGGCCTCCAAGAATTCCTTCCCATAGAATGCCATTGCCAGTTCCATGGTTTTGGTTAATGTCGTGTTTCCGCGGAACAGCGTATTGTGTGCTGGAGATTTCAATGAGATACTAAGCTGCATAAACTGGCAGCAGGACCTACAACTGGGAGTTCCGTCTACCTCACGGTCTGCGTACTCTGTAATATGTTCTACCAGTACATTCTTAGCAATGGCAAAGCACATCAACTGTTCGGACAAAGTATGCAGTTGGAGTTTGCGCTCAAAGTCGCTCATCCATTCCAGCACGTTAGCGTGTATGAAGTACCTGGCGGAACGGTGAGTTGGATCCACATAGCTTATTACTAGAGCGGGAGGTCTCACCGTGAGCACGGCTGAATAGCTTGAGTGTGGAAGAATGATCTCTCTGAAGTAACTGTTGAGTACTGGTTACGATAGATCATGTAAACCAGACCACTCACTCGCTGACCCTGAGCTTCATCCGTATCTCACCTACCTGTACACCAGTCAAAACTCCACTTGAGTGGGTAACAGGGAACCAGCCCTCGACTTCTTCGCTTCGGCGAAAATTGGTGAGAGCAATACGGACAGAACCAAGCAATGTTGGTTTCATGACCCGCTTTTCCTTCCACACCAAGACTTCCAGTGCTTCGAAGGGGGGGAGATCGGTGAACAGAAAGTGTTCGTGCCAATCCGGGGAGCCTATCCCTTTCTTCACGGTCGTACGACCGCATACATTATCATTAAGGATGATCTCGCAGAACACGTCCAAATCGACGGGGTCTGCTTCGGACCTGGATTCCTCGGCGAGTGTCACAGTACTCGCACCGACATCGAGGATGGATTTCTGGTTGCCAAGATTGCGTCCCTGCATAACGGTAAGCTCGGCCTGCCTCCACATGCGGTAGAGTCCTCCATCAGAAGGGATGAAAGTCTGTCCGTATATCTCGGGTCTAGCGTATGATCTAAGGAGGATTAGCCAAGTATTGCATGCGTCTGCGTCGTCAAAGTGAAGATATATGGGTTCGGAGCCAGTGCCAGACTTCCACCGTTGTCCACTGTCGGGCTGGTGTCAGTGGCAGAGAGGAGACGGACAGGGAACCATACCCAGCGGAGAATATGCCGATACAGTTTTTATGGAAAAACAGCGATGAATCAGCGTGACGAATATCGGTGTGGTTGAGCATGTGCAAGTATATTGTCTGGTATAGGATGGTCTCCTGGAGCGCTTGTCAGCAAACTAGAGGACAAGGTAGCGCAGAGATGGAGCTCACATCGAGGTAGATATTTAGCAGGCAAGTATCGTCTTCGTCCGACACCTTACATGTAGCTGGTCTCCAGTGTACTGTCCCTGCAGCTGACCGAGTCAAGGATATCCAGCTTGACTTCTCTGGGAGTGGGCATGACGATGTTAAGCACCTTTCGTGATGGATGTGTGGACGAGCTCACCCCTGATCCTCTTTGGCACGTCCTCGCCAGATTTTCTATATTCCTTGCGATCAGCTTTTCGATGAGAGACCGTGGGCTACGGTGGCACACAATGAAGCGACATCCGGAAGGGGAGGACTTGAAGTGGAAGCGCACCTTGCGAAGACCAAGACCAGCTGTTGTAGGGATGTATACTTCTACGGACACCATAAACTCGCGAGGGGAGTCGGTTGAGGTGCTAGCCTTGCGGTCGAGTACGGAAGACATTATTGCAGGGGTTGGGGAATGGAGGACTTCTAGGATTGAGGATGGACTGAGGGAGATGGGTCATGCAAGGCAGCAGTGAGACTGTGAATATGGAGGCTGCAAGGACCAATGGACGGTGTGCTTGTGGTGCAGGAATATCTTATGGGAAGAAGTGAGATAAAGACAGCGGGAGAGTGGGATGAAACTCTCAGGACAGCACTGGTTGCTGGTTGCTGCAAGGTACGTGGATGCTAACTTGTAAGTTACATATAAGTTAGTACGATAAGCACAAGCCAGCAGATGGGGACTGTCCACTTGTCTAGTATCTACGCTTTTAGAAGGGCTCGTGATTGACTTGCTCTGAGTATTTCCAAATCTCCTCCACCGTGTCAATCGATCACGACATCGTCTCAACATCGTCCACAGCTATCTCAGCAGTAGCGCTCATCTACGTACAGACTTGCGCTTTTGATCACATCCTACACACTATCAATCTCACCCACATTACGGCAATCCATAATGAATTCACAACGTGTTAATTCTTGACGTCCTTTTATATGGGTGATCATTTCTCCAATTAATTGCAAGGAACCATCGTCCAGTGATAACCCGAAATCCCAGCCATGAAAAGACAGAAATATCACAAGGAATGGTTGTGCGACCTTCGTCTATGTATTAGAGTAATGAGGGACACCATGATATAAATAAAGTTGAACGCTTGAGCTGGTCGTCGCTTTTCGTGACGGGGTATCCATTTAGTCCTGTTTCAACCTGGAAAGTATTCAGTCACAAATTCCACAACATGTTGGGAAGCCAAACATACACAGTTCCGTTTGCATGTCCATTTCCATTAGCAGAAGGCTTCTTGCCCTTGGCAGGCTTCTTATACGTTTGAATGTAGAAGTTGATGAAGAGGACAAGGTAGCTGGAAAGAAGACCGCATCCAAACAACGCAGCAGCCTCCGTTCCAGCGCAGTTGGCGACATGGGGGAGGTCGTGGAAACGAGAGTGAGCAAAGTGCTGGTAGGCTATCCCAAGGATGAGAATCGCTCCAGAAAGCCACATGCTTCGCACTTACTACCAAAGTAAACAACGAACAGGTCGATGATGAACTGGGTAATCTGCATGGATGTCAGGTATTTCTTCCACTAATTCACTCGAGTGAGAAAGGTCCAAATTGCTGTGACGACACACATACCCAGATTCTCGCACCACCGGCCGTCGCGTAGTAGTAGTAGTCTACTCTACATTCAGTGACTTCGCTCATCATTGAATCATGCACTTACACATGATGACATGAACTAGTAGATTCAGGGAGATGACAACCCACGACTGCGATATGAAAAAAAAAATTAGCAGAGAACGACGAGGGATGCGGAGGCACATACGACGCTCGTTTTTCCGTTTAGCTGTGTGAAGCATAACAAAGCCGTTGCAGAGTGATGGAAGACATGTAGGAAAGCTGCGTGCGTGACAATCATGAATTTGCTACTGGTCAAGGGAATGGGCGCGTACCAAGCGGCTTCTTCTTCGCTGCCAGGAAGACCGTGTCGAGGAGCTCAATATACTTGAAATAATAATTGATCATATAGTAGAATTCGAGTCTCTGTTAGCGGTAACTTTAGCAGTCAGTCAGACGTGTCTGGTAGGGAACATACTGTTGTCCATGAAGCCTCGTTACACATTGTATCGTAAGTGCCAAACTTGAGCCATAACGATGCGACCTCTTCTGCCATCAAAGCCAGGAGGAGAGCACTTCCCAGACTCAAGAAAGCATTATGAAAACGAAAGAGTGTGTTCAGCTTTTGGGGAGGGCGATCCTTCATGATTTCCCGAATGCCAAATACTATGGCAAGGTAAGACACAAGGGCTGTTGATACGACAGGCCAAGTTGACAAGGGGGTTACTCCTGGGACATACTGAGTGAGGTACTTTGGGAGAACGTCGGCTGGAAGGACGCTGAGGAGGAAGTCTGCGAGAGGAGCCATGGCGCAGGAACAGGTTGGAAAAAATTGAAACCCGTTCCGCTTCAAGTTACTGGACGTGACACGTTTGTGTGTGACCCTCGCAAACTACGTTTATTGGTTGATGACAAAGTTGACACGGCTAACAGCGGCTAACTTGACTTGTTGGGGATTTTCACATTGTTCACGACACAACGGCGGTATCGGTACATATTTTAAACCTGTCCTACAGCTATAGCTAGCGGGTGTAATAGATGCAGTGAGGGCACAGTCTAGTCTAAACTTAAGTTTAGTACGATTTCCGTCTTTCGCACCACATGCACAGTTAGTCCAGTCCTCGATATTGACGAGCTGGGGTACCGCAAACCTGTCGTACTTGGATCACATCGATCACAGACCATCTTTCTCTAAACGAGGGCAGGTTTTGTCAGACAAACGCACATACTCATAATACATTTAGTACATGTAGTTACACAGAGCGATGCGAAGCATTGGAATGGTTATGGACAAAGCGTATGATATCATGATGCATGACGCATGATGCATGGTTTGAAACAACAAAAAGTAGAAATAATGACTGTCCCAGTGAGGAAAGTATGATGGAATTCAAGAAATGATCAGTGCGGGGCCGTGCTCGAGGTCTGCCAATAATACTTTTTCCCTGTCTGTGAGTGAGAATTTTGCGGTAAGAATAGCGACTACAAGCTTCAGTCACCTGGCGTTGATTTTAGCGTTCTGCAAAATTTCAACAGCCGCAGTCCTGAGCTTTGGCACGCTCAGTTCAGTCGGTAAGGCACATATGAAGCATAGCGACGAATTGGATGGTGCTAGGCGATACGAGGCAGATATCTACAAACACGTGTTAGTGTATTTGTTAAGAAGAAAGAAAAAGCGCCCCGCCATCCCAAAAACTCACCCCATTCGATCTGAGAGATTCCAGGAGGTCATGGATAAAGAGAAGCGATCGTGATCGTAAATCATGGAGATCGTGAAGGTCATAACCTAGAAAGGGAACACAATAACTTGACTGCATCATATATGGTATACGCGCAACTAACAAGTATCAGAGGGGCACCACATAGGAACGGAGCAGTGGAGGCGAACTGAGCGGCCCGAGCGACTGACAAGTCTACCCACAATGATGAATGATGGTAGCGTCAGCATGCGGTGTGATAAGTGCCAGGGAACAAAACAAATATATTACCTGGAAAATGGTTCCACGGCGTCGGTCAAGTTACCCAGCTACCAAAGGGCAGACTAAGTGGCTGGAAGGATGATATGAACGTGGAGTGCTCACCTCGTTGAACTTGAGGTCCCGCTGAACAACTTGTTGAGACATCGAGGACATGGTCCGACAAACAGTACTCAGAAGGCGCCAAAGGCAATTGGGGAAAGGTCAAGTGAGGGCTCTGAGGTAGGCGATACTCACACGACTGAAATACTGCCTGTGCACTAGTCACGCGGATAGACCCGGACGGAAGTGAACGGGAAAACGGCGTGCATGTCAGAGTAAGTAAGTACTAAGCTAATTTACAAGCAAGGCTAGATTCCTGTAGCATATATACCGCACGAGATATCGAACGCAGAAGACGGCAATAATACTGCGGCCCCAACCATTGATAGAACCAGCTTTACTAACCTTGAGGACTGTGATGAAGTTACACAACGTTAACGGAATCAAAGATCCCAATTCCTTACATAAGCCCGTTCTAATTACGTAATCAAGCACACTCCGATCCCTTTCTGAGAAATTAGTCGGGCTCCGCAAGGCCTGGCTCCGTGCCAGAATAAAGCCGTTAGTCACGTGAGATGATGCTGTAGCTGCCTTTTTTGTCAATGCCCTATTACTCCTCGTCGAGAATCGCGGGCACGGTGGACTCAGCCCTCATTGTTTAAACTGCAACTCGTGAAAGTCAACGAATACAGCGGCAATAGAACAGTACCTGACCACTATGTGGTGGTTAGATCCAGGAAAAGAGGTCTTGAATGTTGTGCGTTCTTGTTTCCCGTGGTCGTACGATCCGTAGGTTTGACTCCAACATGATGCATAGTTGTTCAATAGGATTCTCGCTCCCTATGTCGAAAACCTGGATATGAATCAGGTGAACTATGGCATTGGACAAGGTCAGTTTTTGTGGAATCGAGTTTAGCGTACTATGGCGAACACGACGTATTTCCAGGACAACTAACGTTGCGCAACCTGCGCCTGAAGAAAGGTGCTCTTGACAAGTTCAGCCTTCCTGTAGACGTACTTGAAGGTTTGCAGGTATCCTGCTTCGTAGTATCATACGAATCTCATGCACCTCCAGGACATCTCGGAACATTCACATTGTCACTGCACTGGATGAACTTGGGTAATCGGCCAGTGGAAATACTTATCGAAAATGTCTACCTCCTTGTCGTACCTTCACCACAAACCGACATTGACCCGGAAGAAGAGGAACTGCGAGCTCTAGTCGCCAAGAAAGAGCGCCTCGAGAACGCCGAATTGCTACACATGCGCGGGCAACCGGAACTTTCTTCGGGTGCGCCACTTTCCGACTAACATCGACAGCCTGTCCGATGACCGAGTCCGTCTCACAGATACTTCACCGGAGTCGCAAGGGCTTTGGGCTTCTCTTACGGCTAAAATCATTAACAACTTGCAGGTGACCGTCAAGAATATACACGTGAGGTACGAAGACAAGTTGAGCGTTCCGGGTGTAAGTACCGGTGTCGCATTAGATCAGATTGTCGTCACTTAATCAACCTCCTGTAGCATCCATTCGCTGCGGGAATCACTTTGGCTGGCTTTACTGCCCAGTCCGTCAATGGGAAATGGGAACCCGCGTTCATCGAAAGCACGGCAGGAGCAATTAACAAAGTTTGTGATATCTTTAACTCCACATAATCGTCGCTCAGTGTCGCTCACGTAGCTCGCGAATCTGCAATCACTGGCTGTCTACTTTGATACTGACTCTCCAAGCATGGCTGGCTTGCCATTGCAAGAAGCGAAGGAGCAGTTTATGAATATGGTAAGTCATCCACTGACGTCACCACTCATACTCACGCTTCCGGGTAGATATCTTTGAAAGACCAAACTTCCGCTCACCAGTTCATCCTCAGCCCTGTTTCAGGGGAAGGAAGAGTGAGTAATTTACCGATAGTCACGATCTGGATCTTGAAAATTTGGGCAGATTGTCGTGAACCGACCGGTCGGACAACAAAACACCCCACTTCGACGTGCATCTACTTCTCGACGAGATTGCCGTAGCCTTAGATGACAACCAATACCGGGACACCATATCTCTTGTGGATATGTACCACTTCTACATTCGGCAGCATCAAGTATGTTTAAAGATGAAAAATGTCGCACAGCTTATACATATCCCCATAGTACCGCAAATTCCGACCCAGCGATGAGGATTTTGCGAGGAATCGTGGAAGAGCCTTTCTTAAATTTGCTGGTGCTGCTATCTTAGACAGCGTCCGTGAACGCAAGCGCAAGTGGACTTGGGCTTATTTCGCCGAACGCCGCGACGACCGGAATAAATACGTGGAGCTTTTCGAAAGGAAAATTAAGAACATCTTACGAGACCAAGTGCGTTGTCTCATTATTATATGCTCTTATATCCTGGTTCGAATGACCTGGCAATAGGAAACTGCCTTGATCGAAGCCTTAGAAAAGAAGCTGAGATACGAAGACATCCGGTTTTACAGGTCCATCGCTCGGTCACGTCTCAGAAAGGACATGGCACAACGGAAGAAGCTCGAGGAAGAACAAGCCAAACAACAACAACAACGAACACGCGGCTGGACGTCTTGGCTTTGGGGATCCTCAGACGCCGATTCTCCACAGGAGGATTCGGCCTTCGGTGGCCCAATGACAGAGGAACAGCGCAGGGAGCTATTCGATGCCCTTGACTATGACGAAAAATCCGCTCTCGCAGACTCCTTCGAAGCTCCTCGGGATGCTCCAAAGTTGCGAGTAGCAGCCGAGCTGAAAAGAGGATCATTTGCTTTGAGGACTGATCCCAGAGGAAAAATCACCGATGTTATATCCACGGTTTTCGACTGCTTTCGTGCCGATTTCCTCCAACGATCGGACAATTTTGAAACATCGATTTCTCTTGGAGGGTTCAGTGTGTTCGATGGGACTACGAAAAATACACTTCATCCACAGATTGTTCAAGTCAAGAGTCCCGTTGCCAAAGATGTCAAGCCTGAGACGCACGGCGAACCCGCTGAACCCTTCTTTTTCCTCAAGTTTGAGAGCAATCCCCTCGATCAGCGAGCAGATACTGCACTCACGGCTCGCATGCGCCACATGGAAATCATTTACCACAAGGGGTACATTGAAGCAATCGCAAAGTTCTTGAAACCCCCTGAGAGCCAGCTGGAGTCAGTGGAAGCTTTGTTGGTGAGTGTAAGTGAACAATGTTAGAACTCGCGACCTGACTTTATCCAAGAATGTTGCCAGCCAGACACTGGATGATTTACGGAAGGAGACTCGGGCTGGGTTGGAGTATGCGTTGCAAACACACAAGACCATCGACTTGCAAGTGGACATGAATGCCCCGCTCATAATCATCCCGGAGGAGTACGTGCTTCATTGGGGCTGACCACGCATGTAAACTGAGCACTCACGACAACAGCATCACTTCGTACGACGGTGGTCACCTCATCATCGATGCTGGGCATATCTCCGTGGTTAGCGACCTTGCTGATAAATCTGCCACGCGCGAGCTACAGGCAAAGAGGATCTACAGCGAAGACGACTACAAACGGCTGGAATCATTGATGTATGACAAGGTGGTACTCAAACTTGAAGCAGCGCAGGTAATTCGATTTCACACTACTGTTTCTTCCACTGACACTCTGTGGCACCACAGTTTGTTATTGGTACGGATTTGCAAGCTTGTCGTGATGCTCTGACATCGAAGACGCGCGATCATCTTCATCTACTCGAGCCCACCAACATTGATCTCCGAGTGCAGAATTCGATTGTGCCCAGTGCTCTCAATCTTGCGCGATTCAAAGTTGCTGGAAAACTTCCAAGTTTGCATGTTAATCGTGTCCGATGCGAAATACAAGATTCTCATGCGGTTGATCGATCGTTGCAATCCGCATCTCGGCGAAGAATCACACGAAACCGAGAAACCGTCGACTCAGCACACCGATGTAGCGTCCATTGCGTTACCTTTATCTACGGGCCTCTTCTCTCCAAGCGGACCAGAATACAACGTCGACGATTCCCAATCAGACACCGAAGACTCCTCGACCAACCCTGACGACCAGTTCTTTGAGGCAAGCGATGGAACCTCAAAGGTACCTCGATTTTGTTAGCAGCACGACCTTCACTTACATTACATCAGAGTCTCGAGATTCGGCAGCATATCTTCGAACTCAACTTCGAGGTTGACAATTTACGTGCGTCAATCTCGAGGTCAAATCACGACGGGAGCGAAAAGCTGCTCGGAGATGTTTCACTTGAGCACTTCCGACTGGCTTTTGTACTCCTTAAATACAACATGGTTGTGGATGTGAATCTCAGGTGAGCTTGAGTCCCGATGAGCCCGTGGTGAAGCTGATGACCTGCGAAGAACTTTGATCATGAACATGGTGCAGGCTGGCAGAGATCCTATCCGGTTGATGTCATCGGAAGACGCAGACGTTGGCGGAGACAACGACCTTCTCTCCGTCTCGTACACACGTGTTCAGAACAATTCGCCGGAGTTCTCTACAATTTATGAGAACATCGAGCAGAGCGTTGACGTCCGATTATCCACATTCATTTTCCGTGCCGTCCCAGAGCCTGTCATCTCTCTTTATGATTTCATTCATGACCACCTTCGTTCCGCAAGAAACCAACTCAGCAACGGTGCAGAATACCTCAGAATCTGCTGATGATACCGTGGCGCAGCTCTCGACTTCCCGCGGGGCCATTCGTGTTACAGTGAAGTTAGACAGCATACGAGGTGGGTAACACTGGTCCCCTGTTGTGCCGCTCGTTTTGACCATCGTGATTAGTCATGTTGATCAACGAGGTTGCCAGTCTGGCGACCCTGTCGTTGTCGACGGCTTCTGTCCTCATTATGGTCGGATCAAGCACTATGCGGATTACTGGCCGTCTCGGAAGTTTAGCCTTGAGCGATGATCGTTCGGTTGACGTCTGTCGACCTGAGTTCAAGCAAATTCTGTCTATTGAAGGCAGTAACTTCGCCGAGTTCAGATATCAAACGTACGATCCCGCGGACGAAGGCTATTCTGGCATCAAATCATCTGTTTACTTGGCCACCGGTTCTCTCAAAGTCCACTTTCTGGAGCAACCCCTCCGTGACATATACTTGTTTGTCACGAAACTTGCGAAGCTCAAGGTCCTTTATGATGCTGCTCGTGATGCAGCTGTACAGAGGGCCTCAGAGATAGAGCGTATGCAGTTCGAGATATCTGTGAAGACCCCCATTATCATCTTTCCTGCTAATCCTGCGCAAATTCCCGACATTCTGACGATGCGACTTGGAGAGGTCTTCGCACGTAACTCATACGACGGAGATTCGAGCAAGATTTCAGCGAGCCTCAAGGGCATCCAGCTTGTCTCAGACCTATATTACGATGGCAAACCGTCCACGCTGAGGATTGTTGATGATATCAATATCGTTGGAGACATTCTCCAAACTGCAAACGTCGATCGCTCCCAAGAAATCGGTCTTCCGGACACTCAAGTACGTTTGGTCCTCTATTGAGATATCCCACTCACGAGTCGCAACAGGTCGTCATCAAGGTATCCGACGTGAAGCTATCCCTCACCCAGATTCAATACGAGATCCTCATTGGCCTCTCCCAATCAATACCCAGAATTCTTGCCGGTGCTTCTGAAGGCAGCGCACAGGCTAGTTCAGCTGTAGCACCTAGCCCAGGTCCCAGCAGTGGTAGATCCAGCACTCCCGAATCCCAAGCGATCGTAGTTAATTTGGAGCCCGAACTCCGCGTTTCCCCTGTCGCCGACGGCCCTCGGCCCTGGACCACAGTTGACCTGGTGGCATCTGTCAAAGCCGTCAAACTTCACTTGTATGACGCAGAGGCGACCACAGAGGCAAATCTCAGGGACCATGGGATTGTACGCTTTGCCCTCAATGACACCAGCGTTCGTTACAAATCAACATCTGACGGTTCTTCCGAGACTCAGCTGGTCCTGCGATCGTTCACGATGAGTAATACCCGACCTGGCGGATCCAAGTTTAGGGAAATCGTTCCTGCTGCTGAGCATGAACGCAATCAATTCATGATCCTGTATACTTCGTCTGGGACCTCGGCTCTTGCGATCATAACCGTTGATTCGCCCCACATCATCTTTGCCGTGGAGCCTGTGATTTCTCTTTTGTCATTCTTTACTAGTCGCCATCCAAGTACGACGACCACCTACGAGCATGACGATGCAGGGGTTGGTCAGGAGGCGTCGTCACCTTCTGTGACTGATTTTCGCCTCGAACTTCACGATGTTTCCATTAGCGTGCTTGAAAACGACGCTGATGTCCATTCTCAAGCCATCAGACTTTATATCAATCAGATCCTGTTGTCTCAACAGGTCAGCACCTCTCGAGGTATTCCAAAGTATAGTTACTGATTGACGTAGGGCATCATGGCACTGAGTGTGAACCAGCTTGGGATGTCCTTGATCCGGATGGGAGCCGACTCCGACACAGTGCGCTTTTTAGACGATGTCGACCTGACGTTCTCCCTCGATAGTCGATCATCCAGGCGAGAGCAACACATGACCATTGAAATTTCTTCAAAGCCGATCGTCTTCCGCACTTCGTACCGTGATATCATGCTTATCACTTCTATCGCCACCAAAGCAGTCGAGTTGTATACAAAGTCTCAGAATGGCGAGCTCCCCCCTGGGAAACAGTCCTCGGATGCACAGACTCAAGCTGCTCAGTCTGTTGCGTCCAAAACCCCTGTGCGCCAAACACTTGGAAAAGCGCATATAATCATGTCAAAGGAGCAGGTACGAACCTCCCGGAGCACTTACTCAAAGATGGTACATAACTTTGGATTCTCAGATGAAAGGAAGCATAGACGGGTTCAGATTGATTCTTATTGGGGATATGCATGAACAGCCCATGCTTCAGTTCAACGTAAAGCCCTTTGTCGTGATTGCGAAAGACTGGTCGTCAGGGGTGAGATCTTTTGACAAAAGTTCAGAGTAGCGGTTGACGTGGATGTTTCAGCTTCAATCCTCTGCCCTACTCGAGACGCAGATCAGCTATTGGAATCTCACAAATTCACATTGGGAGCCGTGTATGATCGTCATTCTTGTTGCGCTTATTTGACAGCTAACGGTACTGACAGTAATTGACCCTTGGTCGTTCACACTATCGGTATTTTGGCAGACAAACTAGGGAATCTGTGTTGACGCTGATTGCTTTTTAGCTTACGAAAGAGGAACTTTCTAGTGGCCCAAAGCTTTCCTTGTCGGCTCGCGAGCGGTTGGATCTCAATCTCAGCACTACATTCGCCGAGCTTGCGACAACTTCAATGAACATGTGGGGAAAGGAGGGCGAAAGAGTTCTGCAGAAGGCTCGTGGAACCTACGCTCCATATCGCATCAAGAATCGCACAGGCTCTCCGCTTTTCGTCTGGTCAGACCACGACACCAGCACTGGGATAAAGGAACCCAATGTGGTCAAAATCAATCACGATCAGACTATCGACTGGCGATTCGATGACTGGAAGACAATGCGAGAGGTAGGCATACAATGGCTTAATATTTGGTCGCGGCCTGAACCACTTCTCAGCATGGCACAACGTCCGATCAACACAATATTGGTGTTCAAATTGTCGGGAAGCCATGGGAAGCCCTGCGGGGCATTCCTGTTGACAGGGAAGGAGAATTCACCTTCTCGTTGCGTCCCCGGACAACGCAATACACTGATCGTCTGTTGTGCGCTGTGGCCGTTCAGGACAATGTAAAAGTAGTGACTCTGCGCTCGACTTATCTTGTGGAGAACCAGACGTTTTACCCCTTGGAACTCATGTTGGTGGATCACACCGGACATCCTGTCTACTCATTAGAGAGAATCGGTCAGTTCTCATATGGTCCCGTCGTCCATTATGCTGATCATCGATGAAGCCCCTGGCCAGGATTATGCATTACCTATTGAGGCTGTCACCCAGAACAGAGTTAGACTCCAACCAGATCGTCAGTAAAGCAGTTTAGAATGATATCAAAACGAACTGAATTCAACTACAGAGGGCTTTGGCTATCGGTGGTGCTCGTCTTTGCGGTTTGAGGATCTTGTAGCAAAAAGATCCCTTACAATCCAATGTCCTCACAACGACCAGCGGGAGGCTCCCTTCCGCTTCCAAGCATGGGTACAAACAGACTCGGATGACCCTGGTGTTCGGTAAGTTTTGCAGGATGTCACACGACGACCTCTCACATATTATTCAGGAAGTCTCCCAAGATCAGGCTTAAGCTTCGTGCTCCACTTGAGCTAGAGAACCTCTTGCCGTACAATCTCCAGTACCGCATTTATGACAAACACGCAGACCAAAACTGGAAAAGCTATCTGCGAAAGGGTGGCGTTATGCCTGTGCACTCGGTGGAACTGAGTCATTTGCTTTTGCTAAACGTGGAGGTGCAAGATACAGGTGAATTCGCCCATTGGCCCAATTGAACATGACTAACATTCACTTTCAGTCTTCAAGCCCAGCGACTTCGCCATCGTTAACGCGGACCGTCACTCCGATTTTGATGTTGAATCTCGGCTGTCTCTTCGAGACCAGAATAATCGTAAACTCGACTTGAGTCTCAACTATGTGTATGTGATTTCGTCATCAGAACAGAACTTGATGATCTCACTCACTTACGCCTAGTCGATATCCTGAATCTGGTGGAGCGTTTAAAGTCCAGATCTACTCTCCATATATTGTTGTGAACAAATCGGGGAATGCCGTTCAGTGTGAGGACGGCCCGATCTAATCGGACCAGTTCTCCCTTGGAAGTTGCTGGCGATACCCGACCAGGTATGGCATCCCTTGATACCGAAGCCCTGTTGACTTAATAGTTTTTCGCAAGACATTCTCTCCCGGCCAATGCCATTTTGTAAGTTCTCGCACTCAGATACAGACCAATACACTCATAGCGAGTAGTGCTGTCTCACCCTCAGGACAATGCCCAAGCATTCGTGTTCAAAGTTGGAGGGTCGGGTTGGTCAAATGTATTAGCTGAATTTCTCCCTAACTCCCCATCTTTGCTTCCTGACCACTTTTCTTCTCGAAGATCTTCAGCCTTGAGGCTCCAGCTGCCGAAGCAGAAATGGTAATACCGTCCGTGAATCAGAAGAACGAGGAATACCATTTTGGCTTGTCGTGGGCAGAGGGACTGGGCAAGTACAAGCTCACAAAGGTTATAACGATTTCGCCCAGATTTCTATTGAAGAACGGTCTCCCGTGGGCCATCCAATTTCGTGAATATCAAGGGATGCCTCGTGGTCAAGCTGTGATCGATCCTGGTGAACGTAGTCCCCTACAGATTATGCGCGCAGGGGACGAAAATCTTTTAACCATTGCTCATCCTGGTCTGAATGCACGATGGTGAGTAGGTCCATCCAGAGCAACAAGTTTCTGCGATCTTGACTGCGGATGGCCAGGTCCACCCCAATCAATCTCCAAGACATCGGCATAGTACACTATTCGTGTGCCAAGTGCATCGGATGATCATCAGATGGACTTAGTCAAAGCCGACATCAAAATTAATGGCTCCACTATCTTCGTGACTTTCTTACAAGCGGATGGGTGGCCTTTTGAAATTGAAAACGAGAGTGATCACACCATTCATGTCTACCAAGCGGTAATTTGGTCTACATGAACTATGATGTTGGTTCCTGACCTTCTGTTAGGACTCGAGTCGGAATGAGGTTGATGCGATGAAGTCTAGCATCCCGCGCTACAAGGTGGCACCGCATTCAGTCATGCAATACGCTTGGGACCAACCTGCCGCAAGGGAGAAAAAACTCATGTTGATGATTAACGATGCACGTCGCATCGTTGACATCATGGAAATCGGTGTTCTCATGCCATTCAAATTTCACGTTAGTACCGATCGACGCTGTGTACCTTTATGCTGACAGACTTTCCAGGATCGGCAGCGCACACGGGCTGTATCGCTAGATGTGCGGGCGGACCGTCACAAGCAAGTGCTACGCATCACTCCTTATGTTGCAGAGCGCAGTCTCTACAAGCTCAAGCATCGGAATACAGGCTCGCTTTCGCGATCGGATACGGTGGCAAGTTCCGAGGCCTTTGAAGCCATATCGGAGGACGTCGCTCCCACACTGAGGGTCGAAGTCGATCTCGCAGGAATAGGAATATCCCTCATGAATCGTAAAATGATCGAAGTGCTCTACGTCACCATGGAATCTCTGAAATTTAAGTACGACAACAACCCGATTTCACAAGCAGTCACCTTGTCATGTGGAGTCTCTCCAAATCGACAACCAGCTGCACGATGCAATCTATCCTGTTGTCCTTCAACCCAGCCCCATTTCCAGGGAAGCCAGCGGAGTGGCAGCTGTTCACCCAACAATTCAGGCTTCTGTTGTCTGGCTGCAGGATCAAGGTAAGGACATAGTTACAACAATGCGTCTTGTTTATGCTGAGGACACGGTTGCAGAGCACGGCGTCCTTTTCGTCAAGTATTGTTCAATCCTTTTGCAGGCTTTGACCATCGAGGCCGATGAAGATCTTCTGTTTGCGATTTATGACCTCATCCAAGTCGCATCCTGGGAAGAAAGCGTAGAAGAGTAAGTTACTGTTGTGAGATTTGGAGTTACACAAGCCTAATCGGTACCAAGCGTCTTGATACAGCATCCCGATGATATTCCTGAACCACCACCCACTGCTCTCGGACAAGACGTGTACTTCGAGGTGTTACAACTGCACCCCATTCAACTGATTCTATCTTTTATGCGCACTGAAAGGGTCAACAGTGCAGACCAGTGAGTCCTAGCTAGCTCCTCGTTCTGGTCAATATTTTCATCACCCTTCTTGATGTAGGTCGAGTATCCGAACCCGCTGGCGGTTGTCGTCAATGCGCTGACCATGGCGCTGGGGAATGTAAATGATGCACCTCTTGAGCTCAATGCTCTTGCAATCGCGGACATGCGGCTGACGGTGCCTGAAGCTTCGAAGTCGCATCACGTACCACTACCGTCAAGATGTCCTACGGCAGCTGTACCGCATCCTGGGCTCTGCCGATTTCATTGGAAATCCAGTGGGCCTGTTCACCGAACGTTAGTTCCGGAGTTGCAGACATCTTCTACGCCCCGTACAACGGCGTCGTCATGCATGGGAACAAGAATTGGGCATCGGAATTGCCAAGGTAATTGTTGCAATAGCTTAGCTCCTCATTTCAAACATTCTGATTTGAAACCAGGGTGCGGCGAGTTTCGTCAAGAAGACAGTATTTGGTCTATCAGACAGTTTCACCAAGTTCACCAGCAGCGTGGGCAAAGGTACGACAGATCCCCACCACCTGAGACATGTCGTTGAATCGGTAACACAGGTTTATCGGCGGCGACGTTTGATGCCGAGTATCAAGCTCAACGGAGGATGTCGCAGCGCCGCAACCGACCCCGTCATGCGATGTAAGGACGCAGGCTCTCTTCTTTCTTTTGCGTAAATTCACAAGTTTTCGTTAGTTATGGTGTCACTGCTGGTGGTCGAGCATTCGCCAC
This sequence comes from Melanogaster broomeanus, assembly GCA_014904935.1. Classification (NCBI taxonomy): domain Eukaryota; kingdom Fungi; phylum Basidiomycota; class Agaricomycetes; order Boletales; family Melanogastraceae; genus Melanogaster; species Melanogaster broomeanus. Next base: position 352,055 of record MU123711.1, on the reverse strand, counting down.
CAGTGTTGTCAGCGCAATGGAGGGTATTGTGGTACGGAGAATCGCCTTTCTACTCCATCCAGATTGCTCAGGATATTTTAGACCAAGCCCATCCAGGGAGCAGAGACAGAAGGTGCAATTGGGTTCTTCAAGGGCATCGGCAAGGGACTGGTTGGGTGCGCCAATTCGTCCTTTTCATATGCAACTAATCTGATGCGTAACGACAGCGCTCTGACGAAACCCGCCGTGGGGGTATTTGATCTCGCGTCCAATGTTTCTGAAGGTCAGGATATCCACCGATCTGGTATGTGTCATGCGTCACTAATGCCGAATTTAGGTATACGAAACACTACCACCGTCTTTGATAAGCCAGAAAGGGATCGTGTTCGTCCGGTGAGTGATCACAAGTGATACTGCCAGTGCGCGAGCGATCCAAGTTCTTACTTTATCGAAATTCAGCCAAGACACGTCCCGCCAGACGGTGTACTGGTGGTAAGTGTTTTACCATACATATATTATTTCAGCCCAACGTTAAAGTACGAGCATTGTAGCCTTTCTCCACCCGTGAGGCGCTCGGTCAGTACTGGATGAGAGACCTGGAACAGGGCGCCTATCGCAGTGAATGCTACGTCGCTCACATCGGTAAGTCTGGATTTGACGAGGTCCTGTAGACGTTTGAATGTCTGGACAGACCTGCCAGGTGGCGACAACGTCGTACTATTGACCTCCTCGAGAGTGCTCGCATTCTGGTCCAAGAGGCTGCGTCTCGAGTGGGACCTACCCTGGCCATGGTGCAGGGCGTCACGACGGAAGACAACGGTATTCGCTTCTCGCACAAGTCGGGCAAGGATCACGACAAGTTTGTATTGATACCCGACAAAAACGCTCAAGTCTGGTTCTTTGGACAAATCTCATCTGTAGTGAAAGCTTTCAACAATCGGCGCAGAATGGACACTTGACGCACTCCCGAATAGAACTCACAAAAGGACTGATATAAGACTGATGTAACTGATTTGGATAGTAGCGACTGTATCGTGTAGCAACAATTCTTGCACTACCCTAGAAGTTAATGGCAATGTATGTACGGAAGGTAAATAATGGGATCCCTATGAACAAAATACGAGTGGGAATAGCAGTAGGTGAAAACGAGTGTGGTGAATCAAGGAAGGAACGCACGCCAGGTAGGCGCCCCAGTGATGATATCGAAAGAAATAACTAAGCGGTAGGGTATATGATTCCTGCCAGATATACTGATTAAACGGCTGACCCCTGACGGGGACGCGATCCAAAGGCGCGTCCATTCGGTGGGAGAGTATTCTCAGTCAGAGTTGGGCTGGGTATTATCGCTGTCGCAGTGCTCGAGAGCCGTTCCCTCGCAGGTGTAGGCATCTTGGTGTATTCCGTCACGTGTCTCTTCTCCACCCTACGCTCCCTGTCTGTGGACACTCCAGAACCGTCAGAGTCATGCTGCGCCACTTTCTCCTCGAAGCTACCGTAGCTGTCCCGCGGGCTTGCAGAATACGCACTCTGGAAGTCGGTGTCAGAGTCATCGGTAGTGCCAGTTAAAGCCGGCGTCAACGCGGGTGTGGTGGGTGCAGTTGTGGGCGCCTGGGGCGATAGTGCTGTTAGGGAAGCTCCAGATGCAATTTTCCGCACAGGTTGCCGTGTCTCCGTATCAGCAGGCGCTACTTCGGCAGACGTCGTCGGATCACTAGCGTTCTCGGTCTCCGACTCTGATTGTCCTGGGATCTTTTCCTCTCCCTGAGGAATTGGTACCACCGAATGGCGCGGCGTTGCTGAGGACGAGGCAGTGTCCAGGGAGCGACGCGTAATCGTGCCAGTACCTGTTTGATTCGTCGACGTGGTGTCGCTGCGTTCCCTGCGCTTCGCCTTGATGGGAGGGTTGTTGACGAGCTTAGCACCCCGAGATGGACGCGAGCGAACAGGCATGGCTGCGTCCGAGCTTTCATCGGCGCGTTCATCCGTGGCATAATCCGAGCTTGTGCCACGTTGTCCAGCAGATCTCTTCTTCCAGTCCTGGATACGCTCTGAAGCCAATGCACTTTCCAACTAACGAACGCCTTGAATCAGCACGAAAACACGACTTAAACGGGGGGAGGGTGCGTTCACCAACCTTCTGCTGGATCTGTAACACCTTTTGCGCGATCCTGTCACTGCGTTCACTGATACCCTCGTCGACGGCCATCATGCCATCCTGCACGACTTCTGTCTGCGTCGCTGAGAACCGCTTCTTCCTTGCCGGCGACACAGGCTGCGGTGTCTCTTCCTCCTCTGTGATGGTGTCTGTCTCCCTATCAGTCTTGCCAGCCACCAACGTATCATCCCCGTGCTCATAAGCCTCTGCAAGCGTCGATTCCGTGCCGACGCTACGTAAACGCGACGCACCATTTTCGCCAGTCCCATTCTTGAGAGCATCGCTAGCGCGCCTTGAACGCGTTCCACCGGCAGATCTCGCAGATGCCGACATGCGCGAGCCGGGGCGCGACGAGAGTTCGCCGCCGTAATCGGACTCGTCAACGTCGACAGCCATGGACGCGAGAGCGCGCTCAATCTGTGCTTCGACTTCTGCAACCATCTCTGCACGCTCTTGTTCCATGTGCTCCATCGTCTCGCGCATCCGCTCCAGCTCGATGATGGCGTCCTTATGGGCTTGCTCAGTGTCAGCAAGTCCTGGTGGTAGGCACAGCGATCAGAAAACCTCTTTCGACACACGTATCTCCTAATTTCACTCACGATTCTGCAACTTGGCCTTCTCCGCGGCCGTCAACGTGACAAGGCCGCTCAGCCGCTTCGTTTCTCTCTGCTCCTTTCCAATCTTGCCCCTCAGCTGTTCGGCCTCCACGCTCAGCTTCTCCGCATACTGTTCGAACGTCACGAACTTGTCCCTCCACAAATCAGCCTCGGTCATGAGGAAGTTGAGGCGGCGAGAGAGACGGCCGATCTTCGTCTCAAGGTCATCACGCGCGTCGACAAAAGCAGTGGCGCGTTTGCGGATGGAGAGTTGGATGTGTTGTTCAGCCGCAGTCAATTTAGGCGGGCGACGTGCAGCACCAAACGAGGAAAGGCGTTTGAGGAACGAGGGCCTCTTGAACTGCGAATGAATATTTGCGTTAGCGGATCCTGATTGTGATCAGGGACTGGATTTTACCTTGTCCTCAAGCACCGCGTCGAATGCTTGGATAATCCGCGTCGAGTGCCACCATTCGGGAGGTTTGATGGTATCGGCAACGGCCGCCATCTCACCACCTCTCTTGGCCTGAACCTTGCACACGGGTCGGAATCGACCTGCAGGGAAAGCTTCCTTAAACTCGCTGTCCTCAGGGTAAGCAAGAGTTGGTGTCGTAAGAGATGAAATGAAACCTACGATGGCACACCGTGATCTGGGTGGTAGTGCGGCTCAAAAGCAGCAAGTAACCGCTGCCTATACTTCTCTCTCTGATGCTTAGTCGAGACGATGCCGGGAGGAGGGGATGGGCAGCTCAAATAGTTGATATCCCTGTTTCATGGAACACCCAAAATGCTAAGCATCAACGCATGGACGAACGACAAAAAAACCGACTTACAAGTCAATCACACAGACTTCCGGTGCAGATCGCACACTGTACCTGGCCTCAGTTGCCAGACCCAGTATCCATGGGCCAGGATCATCGATGTAGATCTTGGCGTCACGTGCGTGCACAGCTGGCAGAGCAAACCCGTTCCAGCCGCGCAGCTCAACGAGGTATTTGATGGTAGACACGGCAATCTAAATCACGGATCAGTAAAGATCCACATAGGAGAAGAATATCAGAACTTACGCCGAGCATTGCAGGGTGCCGAGAATAGAAGAGGATGCGACCCGTTGGTGCCAGCGCAATCTGGGGAACATCAATCAGCCCCAAAAGACCAAGCCCGAACCACACCAACGTACCTCGCAAGCAGTCAACACATTGTCAATATTCAAACACTTGAACAGCGGCCACATCGTGAAATTGATATCCACCAATCCCCTACCGAAATCAAGACCCCCAGGGAACCTTGCGATGACCTCGAGACTCGTATCATCACCGCTGTTTCCAGACCCACCCCCAGAGCGACCAGTAATAGGGGCGAGGGAGGCATCGAGCTTGATTAGCTCTCCTGCACGTGGAGCGGGATGTGCAAGAATTTTTGATATTTGGAGGGTATGTGACTGGACGTCCTTGGAGAACCGGGCCCAGGAGAGGGTGAGGTAGTCCCTCATGAGGTCGTATATTGGGTGACGAGATACGAGCGCTGTTTTTTGTTATTAAAATCGATATATATATAAGGAGGAAAGTGGGAGCATATACTCACATAACGCATAGGGAAGCCAGAAGACGGTATCGCCTGGGAGGAAGAGCGTGCTCTCACCAGGGCCGTTGCCACCCACAGTACTAGCGACATCATAGTCGCTCTCGCTGATAGCACCACCATCGGTTTCTGCACCCTCACCGTCAGTTTCGCCATCGGTGCCAGCCCACGGGCCACGTCCATTGCGCTTTCCAATACGGCGGCTAGGCTCGCCAGGGGAGGTGCCTGCAGACCCATGGCCGATGGACGACCGGAGGACCTTGAGACGCGAAGCCACCAAAGACTGAGCACTTTCCTTCCTCGTGCGGCCTGCCTCGAGTGTCCTTCTGATAGCAGTACTCCTCTCGGCATCGGCGTGACTCCAGACGGTCAAGCACACGCCGTGGTAGGTGACAGTGCCGCTTCCACCCACGCCTCCTGATGCTTGTTTCTCGAACATGGGGGAGGAGGGGGTGGTGGGTGGTGGAGCAAGTAAGGATGGCGGCCCGAGGAACGCCGAGGAGGGACGGGCATTAGCGAAGGGATCATCGTTGTAGGGAAATGAAAACGTAGGGGCTGCTGACGAACGATCAGCAGTGAGGACTGAGCCTCTGAGAAGACCGAGCTCGGAAGGAGCAGGTGCGAGGGGCGTAGAGGGGGCTGGGAGAGTGAAGGTAAATGTATGTATGGTACTGGCAGGTTGAAGGGTAGAGGCAATGATCTCGACCTCGCGAGTAAAGGAAAGCTAAGGAAGAGTGAGTGAGTGAGTGAGATTGTAGAAGGAAGGAACAGCGAGTAGCGAACCTTGAGGGCTTTGGACAACATCTTGCCTACTTCAGCTTTTGAAAGTGCGCCTGCACCTTTGAGAATTTCGGTATGTTCACCCTTTCCGTTCTTTTTCTTCTTTTTACCGCCTCCCGCACCGGGGGAGACGGTGCTGCCGAGGACTTCGGGTCTCCACCAGCGGGCGACTGCGCCCTCTGAGTGATGGAGACCTAGGACGGCATCTGGGTCTGCGAGAGTCCATGTGTGAGGACTCTTTGGGAGACCGGATACGAGATAGAGGGAAGTGAGAGGGAGGGTTGGGACGTGCTGGGTTGGGGTGTTGGGGACCGAGCGCGTTGAAACGATAGAGGTCCTGTTGGATGCAGGGATTGGCTCCATTGACTTTCTGTGGGTGATGCCCAGTACGCGAGAAGCCTTATCAACTTGACGGGGGACCCTGATTGAGTCGCTCTTGTCTGCCGAGCCTCTTGCAGGATCTGAGGGGGGAGCTGATACGGTGATGTAGTCAAGCTCGTCGGCGAGAGCAACGTCGTCGTTGCGGTTGTCAGGAGTGGTAGTGGTAGTGGTAGTAGTGGTAGAAGAGAGGATGTTGTTGTTGTTTGCCGAGTTTGAGATGTTTACGGCTGTATTTGGAGGGCCGAGAGACTTGATGGATGATTTTTGGGAGAAAGACTGTTCAGATGGTCTACTTTTCATCATTTTTTCGCTGACAGAGAGGACAAAGGGAGAAGCAGAGACTGGGGGTGGTTGCACACTCGGTCGTTGAGGCTGTATGGAAAATTTCATCCTACAACACTGAGACTACCGTATACCATAAAAAAAGACGCGGGGAAATGAAATGCAAAGAAGGGGCGGAGGATAGGCGGGTCAATTGAGAGCCCCAGCGTGGAGGCGGAGGCGAACGACGAATGGAGAAGGAGGAGAGGATGGTTGGTTGAAACGAAAGGGAAGCTCTGAGACGACTTGTAAAAACATCACCATTCGGGTGCCTCCCGTCGCCTAAGTCATCTACAGGGACGACAGACAACAATGTCTGAGACTGCATTTACTATATTGCCCTCCTCTCTAGCATCGGACGGGGACTCATTCTGTCCGTCTCGCTGTGGCCGTCCTTGCCAGGGAGAAGTACTTGCACCTGGGTGAGTCGTCTACAGTGTCCAGCACGGTTATTGCAGTGAGCGACGTCTTGAAGGGAGGAACGCGTTTCAAGACGCGACCCCCGGAGATCGAGATCTAGTACACGAAAGGAAACTGTACTACCACAAATGGAAGGTCATATACGGCATCAGAAGGCGTTTCCATTTTCCTCAGGAACATTCCTATATCAATCATGTTCCGTGTTGCTGTGATCGGGAGCTGATACACTATACAGTATACATAGCATTGGATAAGCATCCACCTCCAGAAATCAAATCATAATGTTTTCCTGCAGAATTTATCGTCAAAAAATAGAGTATGTGGTTTCATCCCTTTCAATTCTCTAGTACTTACTTGCTGCAGGCGTCGCAAATCCTGCTCTGGATTAGCGCTCAGCGCTCAAGGATTGGAGCTTTATGTAATTTATCAGCCTATTTCTCCACCTCTGCGGCGGGACATGCGAACGAATGCCTCCATCTGACGCCAACATAGTGAAGCAGCGTCTAGTTGTGCTTCAATTGCGTCAACATGAGTTTTCTGTGCCACCTCACGAGCACGTATTGGTGGCGAGCGGTCGGCCCCGGGTATTCTCAATTTATACTATAAAGCGAAATCATGATGTGATCAAAGTCCATGAGAGAATCTCGACTAGGTACCGGTTGTTTCATAACAGTGTCGACCTCTGCCCACGTGCATGGCTGGGGCACACTTGGTCAACTGTATAAATCCGAGTCGCCAAGCCACGACACCATTTGCGTGTAATGTTCAAAACTTATCATGTTGCAACGTTGCTCAAGCAGTTTAAATCTTCTCGTATCATAGTATACAATGGAACTATTGGCACAGTACACTCGTAGTGTATGACTTCTGTGTGTCTGCATATATGTCTATATATCACATACGAATGATTATTATAAGATGTTCCTACATACTATCCTCAGGTCAGCGCGGCTATATGGGGCTGGCAAGAAGTCCGACACCCAGTCGCACTTACCGCCCCAGTTCGCTCCCTCTCGTAAGCGCTTTCCGGAGCCATTTCCACCGCAGACCAGCTGTCGGTGGATATACACTGCTATCCATACTTACCTCCACATCCCTATGGACTTCAGGGGCAGCCACGCCAGCACCCTCCGTCCCCTGTTCGTCACTGGTTTCTCCATCTCTCCTCTGCCTCCTCACGTCTCCTTCACTAACCGCCCGCCGCCTCTCCTCAACTCTCAAACCACCACCACCTTGCACATTCTCCACAACATCCGAAAAGCTTAGCCCAAGTCCCATCCCACTCATCCCACTCATCCTCCTCGACCTCCTCTGCCCTTGTCCCCCAACTGGTGCGCCTCCAGGACCAACTCCGAACCCAAATCCAGGACTCACAGGTGACAAGCCAATTGTCAACCCAGTAGGTGACAGTCCCTGCTCCATCACACCCCCAGAAACAGATGACGACATCGTCCGTATCGAGCTCCCTGGGTGTGGGAGAAGGTGATGGTCTAACAACGTAACGTGAGGTCTGCGCGAGGACCGAGTTAGACCGGGGGACAGAAGTTCGGAGTGGACATGCGCGGGCGTGCGTTGGGAGGAGACACGCGGGAGGGTGAGAGGCGACCGGAGGGGTGGCGAGGCGGTGGGCGTGGGAGTGGGGTGAAGAGTGTGCATGGACATTGATGCCTCAGGTCCAAGGGTGCCTATCCCGCGGTCTGACTCGGCCTTGTTCTTAGATCCAGACTTGGAGGGGGAGAGTTGAGGCGAGGAGTTCCTGAGGGAGAATGTATGTGTCTTCGTGGGAGACAATGACTCCCAGGTGGCGTCAATAGCAACGTCAGGTCCAATCTCCATTGCAGGAACAACCGTCGTGGCGTCGGTTATAACCTCCGTGATGCTTGCCTCTGATCCGTCCTGCTCGTCAGGATAGCTGTTGTCGATGCCGGCTTGTGCACTGACAGCCCATACACCTGCGAGGAGGATGATCATCCCAAGAACGACAAGGCCGATGTGTAATCCTGAAAGCTCGCTGAGCTGGTTGAAATACACCAGCCCGTTGAGGATAGAGGAAAAATTGTAGAAGCAGAAAGCAGCTGCGTCAATGACCTTGTGTTAGCTCTAGGCCTTGCACAAGGAAGGCACGGGGAAGATAGAGACACTCACAAGGACACACGAACGCTGGGTCCGCAAGCCTCAATCCTCGATTGAGGTACCACATCTGCCCGAGGGCAAAACCCACCAGGCCAATGACTAGTGCCCACGCTTCCCACCTATAAAACTGATTCGAGCCTCTTATCGTCACCACAAGTAATTCAACGCCCGACTTTGCAAAGATAAGACCAAGGCCGGAAAGGGTCCCAGACGCAGCAGCATATGCGAGCGCTAAAAGAAGTGGCGTGCGTCCTGATATACGAGGGAGCGGTGTAGGCACAGCAGCAGACGTGGAAGTGGTGCTATAAAGAGATGAAGGACGGGACTTATGGAAGACTGGGGGCAGGGAGGCCGGCTTCGGGTCGAGGAGTGGCGTGCGTTCGTGTGCATCAGTGCAACCTGTGGAGAGAACAGATGAATGTTGGTTTACAGGAGGTATTGACGTTGGAGAGAGGCAGGGGGACAATTCAGGAGAAGCGCATAATGACGATTCGCTGAACTCCCCATTCGCCTGCAACAGCGCGTGCGACGCGACCTCAAGTCTTCGGGTGAATGAATACTCCGCTGCATGTGTCTAATCGGACGCATAGATGAGTGAAACCTGAACGACCAATCGATGCAAGTGAAATGGCAGCCCACCACAATGAGGCACACGAGCACCACTGCACCTTCAACGCAAAACCATGCGATGAATGCGGGTCGTGCAAAGAGGGTCATAAGCTCATCCAAGCTTCGGGGTGTTTCCGGGACGATACCATACACGGCGATGAGTGCTGCACCGCCTGCAATAAGAGCCGTCCCGAGGACCAGCGGTGGGCGGAAAAGGAGTCCCGCAAAAAGGGCATTCCAAAGGAGTGAGACAGCGCCAAGGGGCGCTAAGATGACGACCGGGAGAGATGCAATCTGCACCAATGAGCCGAATATGTTTGATCCAAGGAAGATGGCTGACAGGTGCTAGTGAGCCAGTAGGCCAAATTAGGAAGGCAGTGGAGACACACCGAATCCGAGGAGCCACAGTCTTTTAGGAGGTCAGCGCGAGACGAGTTAGAAGGTGAACGATGCTACTCACGGACGGCGGTGTTCGACTTTCCGTTCCGGCTCGGGGAGCAGTGAATTGAGGACATGGCTCCGACGTTGTATCGCGAGACCTAGGCTCTGGACGAACGACGCCAAAAATCCTATGAATATCCCGAGAGGTATCGAGATGCCTGAGTTTACAACTGTGGCTGCAGCGAAAGGAATGAAAATTCGCTGTTGTGCAGACGGCATCGCTGAACGTGTTTGGGCCCGTACGTGAGAAAGAGAGTGCTGGCATGAGCCTGAGATGTGTGGAGTGAGTGGGAAGGACCAGTGGCTTTTCATTCAGAATCCACTAGTATTTGTGCACGAGCTCGATGTTGATTCCTGCTACTTCCTCTGAGATGCAGGACTGCTCCAGCCTCGAGCCCAACTTACCTGCTAAACAGCCTGTACTTCCTTGTCTTGTGTTGTACTTCTCCAAGTCTTCAGCCTCATGCATTGACCATATCAATATGATCATGTGACTGATACCTCCTATTATAGACATGCAGTACTATAGGTGGAGTTCACCTATGAGGATTATTCCACAAGCATAGCAATACTATTTCAGTCTGCGGCGCCAGGTACATGTAAGGTAGGAATAACCGTCAACTCGCCACATAGAGACCTCGGCGGGGGCATAGGTCCACGGATCAGTCCACCACCACCACCACCTCCTCCTCCTCTCCGGGGTCTGACATTGACTGCTCGCTCCTGTTTTATGTTGATGATAAGTGCTGCCCATACATGGAAAAGAAATAGCACTCACTCTTCCATTCCTCTTCACCCATTTTATCCCCCGCTCTTCAAAGTGCTTTGAGTAATGGTTGATCACAATCCGGGTGAACAATTCCAGGACGTCCCTGTCTTGGTCTGCATTCCGCCATTGCTTTTGCACAATACGCAAGGTCAGGTCCCCAGGGACGTCTTGCACATTTTCTTCCGTGAGGTTACGCAGGTCAACTAGGTACTCGCAGCCCTGCAAAGGACACCACCAACGGCTGTCTGCGTCTGGCACACGTGGCGGGACCTGCAACTCCCACGGGATGTTGGCCAGATCCGCTTCGTCACGATCGTCCGAATCAGATGATGCCTCTTCCGACGACACTGAGAAATCTGAGGCGTATACATGTGCCATAGCCTCATCACTGTCAGACCCGACGAGCTGCTCTCGATCACTTGTCCCGGAGGGGCTTTCTTCTTTCGTGCAAGCTCAATGGCACGAGCAACGACCCTGTTGGACTTGCCGATGACAGGGTTTCGCTTGACCAGTTCGTCAAGTTGGTCCTCTTCCTCGGCTGATTCTCCATCTTCATCAGACGTGGAAAGGTCTTCTGGTTTACTACGCTCCTCTCCCACGGGCCAACCCCATGCCACTCCCTGTCTAGCCGCCTCTCTCCTCTCCTTCTGGGCCTGCTTCCGAAATCGATCCCAAGATTTGAAGTTAAAGAGCTTCTTCCTCCTCACTTCGCCGTTCGTCACCAACCACTCAGCGTGTGCAGCAAATAGGCCGAGTACCTCGCTTCTATGAGGCCTAAGGGGTTGACGGGGTATTTGCGTTTTCCCGTCATCATCGACGTCAGAATCCGCTTCGTCAAAAATGAGTCGTCGATGACGGTCCTCAGGTGGAGATGCGAAGTCCGCGAGATATTTGGTGGCGAACCAGTCTGGTGTTCTTCTCTCTCGATTGATATAATCGTACTTCTTGACGATTTTTTCCATGAGTGCAAGTAGTCGCCAGCGCCAGAAGTAATTTTCAGAGTGCGAATAAGTATCCACATCCATGGTGGCTATCTGATATTTACGGAAGCTAGCAGAAGATCAGAGTCAAGAGAGAACGCCAGAGCATGCAATACGCGTACTGGTCTCTGGAGCTCCATAAGAGTCCATCAGACACATTGGAATCTAGAGGGAGAAGCTAAAGACCATGTCTGCCACCCAGAATGAATCGATTGACACACTTTGCATGAACACTGCTGGCAAGTTCTTCTCTCCTTGAATAAGAATTTTGAGTCGCGTTTCTTCCTCTTCACCTTCGTCGGCCCATGCTGAATTCGACTTCTTGAGGAGCTTGCTCTTGAAGAGCTCCTCCAATGTCAGCTGTGCTCCTTTCCGTTGTCCCTCCCGCAAAGAACGTTCAACTGCGCGGAGATTGAGCTCAGTTTCGACCGCCTTAAGGCCAAAATCGGAGAGCCAGCCAGGATTAGCGACCGTCAGGACGCCGCGGAAGCGAAACTTGCGATTGTCCTGACCGGGTCCTTCCAAAGGACGCTCGGACTCGTCGAGGCTTGACAGATAGTTCCATTAGAAACTTGATACTCAGCCACTGAAGTGATTCTTGGTGTACCCGATAACTTGTCCATCGTGTTCAAGCACGAAGGAGTACAAGACAAGTTCACGACCTTCCTTCATTTGACATTCTTCTGGATCGAGCACATCACGATCACGGTATGGTCCCAGGGGTTTGTGGAGAAGCTCGTTGAGGACCTTGCGGCTGATCATGATCCAAGCCCACGTCGCAGTTGTCGAGTGACGTGTTTGGTCATCCAAGTTCGGAAGCATTATATGGTTTAGGGTATTTTGACACCTACTCACCAACTCGCAGCTCACCGCAGTCACGGTCTTATTACCTACACAGACTCACTTAGAACGACGTTTCTTTACACTCTCACCCCCGTTTACAAGATGGCAGATTTCGTCGCGGTCTTGACCCTGCTAAACTTGCGCTTGGTGGAACCGTATGGTATCCAGACCCTACCCCTCCTTCCAAGTTCTGACGACGAGATCTTCAGGTGCTATCTTTTGTTATAAGTCCATTCGCCGCTCCTGTATACAACCTGCCTATCTTCCTGTTCGGAAATTTCGCCCAGGAGAGTAGCGACGCGGTGCAGTCGCTCAAGGTGGTACGCGCGTCGATCTCCAGTGCTGGCGGTCTTCTCATACCCCTCATTCATGTTCGTCACCACATAGTTTTCTGGTCTACTATCTGCGTCAATCGTCTTCGATCTCATTTGGATGATCAACAACGAGCAAAATGGCTTCGTCAGATTTCTCACCATCCTGTTGTGGTTGTTAAAGGTTTGTTAGCCCCTCACGTGCAGGCGAATGGGACATATGTTGATGTATGAACTACGTAGATCCCAACCGCCATCGCGTTCTTAACGGCTCTTCGCCAAAGAGGTTCGCAGTTCATGGGTATCGGTGATGACGTCCACGGCCCTACAGGTAAGAAATGCCTGTTTCCAGTTCATACATGGTTATTCATTTTCACTAGTCTGGTCGATGCCTGGTGGCTTCACCTCTGGTGGCCGTGAAGGATATCAAACAGTTGGCGACGAGCCACGCGCTCCCCCTCCCCCAAGGACAAACATCGTCGCTCCTGTTCCCCAGCCTGCTCCTGGCGTCCAACCAGGCGGCTACCAAAATGTATAGGCATCGGAACAACCTTCCCGTCTATTTATTTGGTCACTGCTAGATTATATGTTTCCCAATCGAAGATTTATCGCTTGTCATTCTGTATACCTGCTACAGAAAAGTGTCTACCCGCTCGAGGTTGTCGACGTTCTCGCTCTGAGATAAATCAAGGTCCTCTATCATTGTCTGTAGCCCCTCGAGGAAATCTGTTTTTTGTTCTGCTTTTTTGCGCTCGTACAACCAGGGACAATCGATGTTCATGCATTCGATGGGTTCGCCGAATGCTGTAGAAGTGCAGGATGCGCAGATGTGATGCGTGTTAAGGAGCTTCTGCTCGCCTTTTTGCAAACGCCGTAGGAGACTTGGAATAGTCTCTTCGGGTTGGAAATAACAGTCCTCACAGATGCCTAGAAAATTGACTCAGCAATTTGGCACTCTCTACGAGCTTCTGCCTACCATCTGAGGCGGGACCACCGCAGGCCAGACAACGAGAGCTTTGGAAGTGGTCATCGATCTTGAACCTGTTTGCGGTGATCCGCTTCGGCTTCTTAGGTGACAGTGCAGGAGCGTCCTGTTGGTCGACCTGAATAGTCTTGGGCATCTCATCATACCATGCCCGCACATCTGCTCCAACAAGATCGAAAATACGCTCCAACGGAGGAATAAGAACCCTCGAGATGTAATACGCTGCGTCAATGTGCAAATGCCTTCGATCCACTCAGTCTCGTTCACAATTGTCAGAATAACAGGACGTACTGGTTCGCCAGAAATTCCTCTGGAGTTACTGCTCTATCCACGAGCCGTGTTTGAGTGTTCCCGCGCACTATGACATAGGGAACACGATCTCCATATTGAGGCTCATCATTCTCGTCCTCCAGCATCCTTCGGCGGCAACTGCGACTCCAGGTGGGGGAGGCACTTTGTCGCTGACGATTGCGATTAATTCTCGGTCCGAAGGTGGCTCAGGGATCCGGCTTACCTGTACGTGCCCATCTTGACTTCCTTGGCGAAGATGAAGTCTTGCACGGACACTTTGTTGCGCAAGATCTTAGACCACGTTCTGCAACAGTATTTCTTGACCTCACTGAGGTCTTGTGTGCGAAATAATATCCTAGTAACTTGCTGTGAGCCCGAAAACCTAGCCGATGGATACGACGAACTTCAGACAGGTCTCAGTCATCTTTGACTGGGCCGGTACGCCATCGCGCCGCACAGTCTCGATTCCTTTCGCATCGAAGGTAGGACTAGCCTCATCTGGGGTTTCGTATTTGAAACCAACATATCTCTTCTTCGCCATGAGTACGCATGGTAGGTACACCTTTCGGCCTGGTGAGCTTAGTATACCAAGTGATCAGTAGGTTACCTCTCACCTTTTCGAACTTGAGCTTGACCGGGGCCGGGTTCATGGCAGTAATAGCATCAGCGATTTCGTAACCGATCTTGAAGGCCTGTTCCTTCGTCTTGCCTTTGAGGTAGATGAAGAGCGAGTCTGTGTCCCCATAAACGACCCTAGCGCCCCATTTTCCATTCGCATCGATGGTGCTGATAGCCTTCAGTGACAAGAGATGGTTGAGAACGAGATACTTCATTTTATAAAATAACATCACCGACCTTTTCAAGAGTCTCGCGACCACTCTGCACGATGCTATCCGCAATCTCGACCGCAGGCATCCGTCCAGAGTAAGTAGCGCTAGTATACCCATAGGTAACGTTGGCTATGTATTTTAGGCCAAGCTGCCGGGCATCTAGTATCCGGCTTAGTGCCTAAGGTAGGTTGTGAGTTGCATCCTATGGATCATCATAGAGACATTCGCACTCGGTCGCCCTTAGCACTCTTCATGGCATGCTTCACCATGACCCGCGTATCCAGTAGCTCTGTCAACATGCGACCTAGCAGTCCCTGCCTCACGATAGGCTTGACATACATGAGCCCATTGGGTGCGACTTCAAGAAGGTTGAGCAGCATACATAGATTAATCGGTGAACGGACGAACTGGTAATGTGTTCTTGCAGCTTCTCCAAAAGCCCGGGGGGCAGCTCGAGATCCGTGACGCCGAATTTATTTCGGCCTTGGAAGTCAGCGATGCGTCCAAGACAAGTCGAATAGCAATAGTTATACGCAATCATGATTGATGGGTAGAGAGATTGAAAGTCGAGGACGAGTAGAGGTCCATTGTAGAATGCCGAGAGGGGCTCCATGATAAGAGGCATGCACTCTGCAGCATTCTGTTTACCAACCTGCTTAGTTAGTTAGCTTGGATCCCACGACTCATGTAACAGCGCCACGCACATCCTGCTTACTCGGGGAAATAAGGACAAAACTCTCTGGTTTCGCAATGCGAAACATGAAAGACTCTACTTTGAATTGGGAGCCACGGCTAATGACGGAGTAGAAGTCAACACCGAATACGCGGGCGAACTCACTGGAAGTGACTGTTAGGTCTGCAGTGTCACTATCGTCTTTGAGAACTCACGCGGTCTTGGTGGTTGTCTCTGCTTCCTTTAGGATGTCCAGAGTCATCACGGTGCGGTCCTGGAAGTATCGCATAACACGAGAAGTGTGGACAGGAATGTCACTGTTATACCACTCGGTCAATGTCGACGGCTTGTAGCGAGGGACCCTTAATTATGAGTCAGCAATAACAAGTGTGTCGTCGTGATATGATCGAGCACCTTCTGTGTAACAGATGGAAGGCGACGTTTTCGAACGAATACATGCCCAACGTCTGCTCGCTACGCATGATCCTCCAAACATTGAACACATGGCGACCGACGACTTTGAAGGTAGAAGTCGTTCTGAGACCCCATTGGTCATTCCCACTCCCCGCGGAGTTGCTAGGAGCGCGCGAAATCAATTCACCAACGTCGAGTCCTGGGGACAATTAGAAATGTTCCACGAAATGGCAAATGACCTGCCATAGCAAAGTCCTCGGACACTTAGATATCCCCAAGACCCAGCTTGAACCTCCCAACCCAACACTATGTCCGGATCTAGGTCTACAACAATATCGACGATCCGGTTGATCAATTCGAGTTCGTCTGACACCGTTTCGATAGGAAAGCCGCGGAGACGACGAGGGTCCAGTTGCGCGTTCTTCACCGCAAGAATGCCTTGGTTGCGTAGCCCTGAATGAAAATTGTCCTCTCCTAATGCGTAAAACACTGCGACAATCTCATCATCGTTCGGATCGGGCAAGCGCTGGTCGCGAGAAGGTGCTGTGACGATATAGTCAGAATATGTTGAATAAGTCTTGCGAGCGGATTCACCAAAGACCTCCATCGAGAGCAAGGTCATATGCTGGCCCTCACGAGTGTTTGACTCGGAACGTTTGGTCGGCATTGACTTCATTCCGAATATATTAGCCTGCGTCCGCCCTTCAATCTAGGAGAAGTAAGTGAGGTGAACTAGCAACTCGGTATCAAAGGATGAACTACCTGCGATCGCATTCTCGCCTTCCTGATGCACTCTGCAGGGTTTTCGTCCAACCATTTCCTGACCTGTCGTACACTTGGGGGGCTGCTAGCAAATTCCCATCCACCGGAGCGAACAGAAAGTGGCGCAAGCCTAGTCACAGAAACTGGACAATTCCCGCTAGATTGCCACTCCTCAAGGACATCAAGTCCACCACCACCTTTGAGATGGTAGACAAGTCCTGCATATTCTCTTGGGCCATTGGGGACATCAGCCTTCTTCGAATAGAAGGGATCTCGATATACTCTGCTTGGCAACCCGAATGCCTCAAGGGTACTAAGCAGCTCGGAAGTCGATGGTGGAAGAGGGGCATATGCATATGAAGCCTACACCCCTTGATGGGTAATTGAAGGACTGAGGTCCAGCCAAAGAGCTATATGATGCCCGAGGTGGGGTGGTTTCGACGTTGACTGTGTTGGCTGGTCAGTAGTTCCGATCGATTTTGACTCAGAAATGCTAATGATATCATGAGCCTCATAACTGCCAGTACGACCGAAGCTTACAGTGCACATTCCAGACGGTCATGCTCTGAAGCAAGCAGGCCTAACTCGCTGCTAAGGATTGAACCCTGGGAGTGCTCCTGCGCCCTATCCGTACCTTGTGCGTCAGGTGGAATCAGGCTGGGTGATCAAGAGTTGTGATGTTGCGGTATGGTATGTTTCAGTGAATAGGACCGACCTGCGATCGTGAACTGGGGAGAAAACATGGAGCTCGGCGTCGTCTCTGGGCAGGTTGGTGAGTGGCTGTACTGGAATCGAAGTAGTGCTGTGTATAAGTATGTTAAGTGAGCAATCGACCACGGAGGGAGCCTCTCACTGGGGCGCTGTCAGAACATCGTGCATAGACGACTGGTGACGTGAATGCCTTGGGGCTCTAGATATAGTAGTAATATCAGAATTCCTGCGATATGCAGGTCCGACTCACTTGGTGGGTGTTGCTGGACCAGGGTCTGAATCCATAGAAATACTTCGCGATCGTTTACGTCTGCACTACCAGTGAGCAAAAGTCTCATAATCAATCAAATAATCGCGGTACTTGGCTTCCGCTAGTTGATGCCAAGCGTTCTTGAAAGGATTCATGACGCTGGACGAGGTTTCTTCCACTACGAACGGATTAGGTGTGCTGTATAGTATATTAGCCCAACAAGAGCTCAAGGAAACTGAATGTCTGTACCTCGCCCGGGCACTTTGATCTATAATCATGTCGTGATTGTGATCTTCCTGGTTGGGTGGAGGCCCCTCCGTCAAACGGTCGTCCGCGTCGAAATTTTCGTCCTTGTAGTCATTCTTCTCGTCGTCCGCAAATTTCACCCACTCCTGTTCCTCGCGAGCCACCATCTGATCGATATCCTGGCTTGACAGCATTGCCTCGTCGACATCCACGTCAACACTCTTAGGGGCACCATTGCTCATCCATGTCCCCGCTTGGCTGGCCTGGGCAAAAGGATTTGTGGCTCCCTCAGCATCGCGTTCCCCACCATTCACTTGCCCTTTCAACTCGTCCGGTTTAGATCGTTCTGGCTTCCATGTCCTCCACTGTGGGTCCCAGAGAGCTTCCACGCTTTCAAACGTAGTCATAACCCACTTATGCCAACGTTCTCCGTTCTCGACGGTGAGCGGATTATCTTCTTTCTCTCGCTGAATCTTCCTTCCGAGCTCTTCCCACCACTGTGCCTCAGCAACCCATTCGGCGCCGCTTCCTCTGGATGTCTTGCTTAGGTCGACGGGAACCACGGGTGTCGGAGGTAAGCCTTTGGCAATGCGGCGACGGCGTTCATCTTCCCAAAGTTCACGGACACTCAAGACGACTGGTTCAGACGACATGGGTGGCGCTGGAATAGCCAACTTGTGGTGAACATTCCGAGCAGAGAGTTGATGACGGTTCAAAATTTGATGTGCAGCCACATCTACTTCGAGCGACATGCGCGATTGTCGGAAGTAGGGCGAAACCTTGAATGACTCGGATTCAACTGTGATCAAATCTTGATCCTCGAGACCACGTTGCCAGACTTCGCGGAGATTGATCCAACCACAGCCGTACAAACCAAAGTCACACATGAACTGGAGAAGATAGCTCAGGTGACTCTCGTAGACACGAAGCTTTGTATGCATGACCGTGCCGGACTGCAATATTGTCACGGCACGGTTGACGAAAGCAGGATCTGCAACGAGAATCTTGAGGAAGGGCGTGTATGAAGAATGGAACCCGTAAAAATGTACGCCTTTGACGAGGATAACCGCACGAATGAACTGCGACTTTGGAGAGTGAGGGTTGCGCTTAATGGAGAGCGCAATAGCATGATTGAGGGATACAGATAGCTTAGCAATATAACGGTTAACTTGCGTATTGGTGAGTTGAATTCAGAGAACAAAGTATGCACTGTACTTACCGTGGTCAGGTGTCATCCTCCCGGTATATTCGACAAAGAAGTAAGGATACACTTGGTGAACATGTAGACAGGCCTTCTCGCCCGTGGAAGAGGCTCCATATATACGGATTACCGGTACACGAGGCAAAGTCGCATTATCGAGGGGTCCAGGGGGTGCCAGAGTGTGGTCGATTTGATGAATGAGGACACTCAGCGAGGGCTGTTCTTGGGTAGTCATTACTTTCGCTTTTATGTACACATGACAGAATTGTGAAGCTTCGAAAAACTGACGCCCAGAACTACAGTACTAAGAAAACCACAATCGTGCTTAGTCAGCATATTTGATCACATCCATAATCAATTCATAGCAAGTACAGTCGTTGCATCTTTGTAACTACCTTCAACCACCACGAGTTCCTCACTCTCCATCAAAGTTGGTTGATCCTTCGCTCATGGTGAATGACAGACATTACCTGTCGTCCGATCCACGTCTTGCCAGGCTCGACCTTCGCAAATCCCCTAACATATCCCGGCTCAACGCAAACGAATTTCTCCCTGGCGTCGAGTGAGTATCCATACGTTCGTTATCCATAGGTAACATACCATCCACCGTCCTCCATGTCTGCGAGTTTGATTCCCGCAACGAGTTGTGGGTTCCAGACGACCACGTCCTTCAATTCCTTTGCCCTGATCTCGACACCTCCGCCAGGCCAGGTAACCTCGTATTCTTGCGAAGCATCCTCGTAGACAGAGTCGGTAAATTTGCGAACGTCCACACCCGCTCTTGTCTCGACTTTTGCATTGTTTCGACCCTCCTCTGTAGCCTCTGTTTTGTCGTAATATTTGTTGTTCTGCAGTTTGAAAACGAGGATTTCGTTTGCGGGGGCACGGAAGTAATTATGGAAGAGAGCCTGGAACTCGAGATTGTCGGGTGGATACGCGGTTGATGCTGATGGGTTCGTCACATGGAGATCGGTGGTCAGCTGGTGTTCTGCCAGCGTAACCACGTAGGCGAGATGGAATGGTCTGTCATACTTTGCCCTGATGCTTGGCGTGGGGCCCAACGCTATTGAAGGTTTGAACACATAGAAGAGGAATGGAGAAAGGAAGGCGCCTGTTACTCACTCAATCGAACAGATACACCCGCAGCATTATCCATGACAATGCTATCGAACGTCCATGCTTCACTTCTCGCAAATCCATGTTGGCCGAGACGGGAATGCTCGGGATGGGTAGGAGCACCAAAGCATGGGAATACCACGGGGATGCCACCTCGGACTGGCTTAGAGCCGTCCAGTGCTGCCTTGGAAGACACGAACAAACGTTCGTTGGGTTCTGGGTTGGGAATCGTGCCTGCTTTCCAAGATATGACAGTGGCACCATAAAGCAGCAGCTCGACTGAGGAACCCTAGTTAAGGGCGACGAGATCGGCAATGAGTTACACGGCCATGGCATTCTGGAAAGTAGGTCGATGACCTTTACCTTGGGATGAGTAAGAATTACACGGCCGTTTGCTTGGTGCACAGGCATGATGAGTATGGAGGTTCCTTGTTAAGAGGCTGGGGACAAGCACTCAGGCTGATTTTGATGCAATGTTTCCCATTGCATCATCATACCATCCGAACACAACCGATGGCCTCCTCCCATGGCCAATGGACGTGTGTGTCTGTGACTGTGACCTTGACTGTGACTCATTGCAGTACCGCACCCGAGACGTAGAACTACCGCCCCTAAACTCTCAGAATTTCATAAAGGACCCCATCTGGTGATCATACTCCTTTCCGTCTTTCCTCACCTCTTCACCTCTCACCTCACTGTGCAAGTCTTGCGCTATGTACAACGCTTGTTGCTATAATTGGTTTCTCCATCTACCTCGCTTTGGACCGGAAGTACGAGGGAATGTTCACATTTCCTATCGGCTTCCCTGTGACACATGTTGCAGCCAGGCAGAGACTCAGATAGGCAAATGAGTTTTAGTCTCTTTTACTCACTGCACTTGGACCAGGTCATAGCCGCCTTCGAATTTCCCATGGTTGCGCTCAAGACCTGGCCATAACATCTATCTGTCACCTGCAATACTTGATCGATGCGTTCCGCTTTGCTCACATCAATCTAAACTAAGCTTGGCACGTCCACCTGCTTTCCTCGCACCAGTGACTTTACTGCCTTCACTCGATCTTGGACAAATGGGGGTAGAGAGGCTGTGCAGCAACGCGCACGAGGACGCTTCCACACGTCTATCGGCGCATTCGTGCATCCTTGCGCGGCACAGTCAAACTCACCCTGGCACAAACATCGTCAGGTTACTCTAGCAGAGAAAGACGAACATCGTCATTATGACTTTAACTCCGGTTCATGGCCGAGACAAGTCAAACAAAAACCCTATTCGGCAGCTGAACGAGCCATGCAGCGGTATACGAGAACCTTTTTAAGGGTTTATCGGTGCCTTCGTGCCTAGTGCGCGTCATGGTTCCGTTCATGTCAGGCTAGTAAATATCTTGCACAATAACTGCGGTTCATGACCGCGTTTTGCATGACCCTGCGATACGTGCGCAGAGCTGGCTTCGAGTTTGACGAGGACCTGCAGGTTTCGCTTTGGATGTACACCCCACAGCTGCGGCATACCTTCGTTGGCTTAACTATGGCAACGTCCAATTATGGTGATGGCGTCATTGACAACTTTTTGGTCTGCGTCCCACCTTTTCAGTGCGAGGTCTACTATTTTGGTGTTACCTCTGCCGTGTTTTGATGGAGTGGATCGACCTTCCTTTGCGCATGTACGTTCTTACTTTTTCAACGAGTTCGTGAGATTGACCTTGATTTTTCAGGACGACCAAGATCGCTCGTGCTACCTGGATGTATTCGTACTCCAGGTTGTTTAGATTACCCCAGCTTTCTAGGGGTGGTCTTTAATTTTTGGAACTCTTCTTCTTCGCGAAGAACTGGTCATTCTTGCAACACTCCTCGTGGACTGCTTCGGTGTTGTTGGTATGATTATGATTAAACTCATTATGTATGATCATGATAGACAAGCGTGTTCTTCTATTGGTGTTGCATTGTGTTTATTCTAGTCGAGACATCCTGTGCTTCGTTGTGTAATATACCTTGTCTCTCGAAGAGTGGTGTAGAAATGAATAGTTTTCATGCCAAAAAAATTACTCGAGCTCTTGTGTTGTGAAATTAGTCCGACTGTGTGGCTGTTGCCTGTCGCTCGCCCAAAGAAGTACATCACCATCACTTCCACAGATCGTTTTGCATTCCGCTATTCCGCTGTAGAGACCATTTCTTAGACTCGACTTTCATCATACACCAAAGATAAAGAAATAATCAGGATCTTATTCTGGTTTTCAGTGAGTCCATCGCATCTCGTGCTAGCGAACATCACACCGATAGAGTCATTCTACCAGCGCCACGATGGACCCAGGACTCAACTTAGAAGACGTTAGTTCTATCCCTGCAACCAGCAGAGTCAATATACTTATACGTTCCTTCCCCCAGCAGATCGCTCCGATTGCTGTCTTAATGGACGAGTTGCGGTCAGAAGATGTCCAATTGAGACTCAACGCCATCCACAGCATACCCACGATAGCCCTCGCCCTAGGGCCCGATCGCGCACGGGAGGAACTCGTCCCATTCCTTCAAGACTCCGTCGATGACGAGGACGAGGTGTTATTGGCGTTAGCAGAGGAGTTGGGCCGAAGTTTCGAGGAATATATTGGTGGGCCACAGCACGCTCACATCTTGCTGGGTCCATTAGAAAACTTGTCTGCTGTGGAGGAGACACTGGTCAGAGACAAGGTACATCCACACTTCCGACCGCATCTAGTTATTCCATGCTGATGTGGCGTTAAGGCCGCGGAATCAATCTCGAAAGTAGCTGGAGTTTTATCAACAGCCCAGATAGAAGAATATTACATTCCCTTGATAAAACGCCTATCACAAGGGGAATGGTTCACATCGCGCACTTCATCTGCTGCACTCTATTCGCCAGTCTACTCCAAAGTATCGCCCGCAGTTCAGGAAGAGTTGAGGAAAGGGTTTGCTGCCCTCGGCGCCGATGATACGCCCATGGTCCGACGCGCTGCTGCACGGTGGCTCGGGGTGAGTCTTTACATCTCCGAGGGCATTGCAGCCGCTGACACCGCGGTTTATGCAGCCATTCGTGAAGAACCTGTCCAAGCCTCACGTCCTCTCCGATGGTCTGCCCGTTTACCGCAGGCTTCAGTCGGACGATCAGGACTCTGTACGCTTGTTGACGGTCGAGGATCTAATCGTCATCGCCCAACAGCTCACGCCACCGGAGGTGAAGGAGCAGCTCCTGAAACAAATAAGACACAGCGTGGCCGATAAGAGCTGGAGGGTGCGATACATGGCTGCAACACACTTCAATGAGGTATGCCACCATCAAATTGTCGTAGTGATACATACTCATCATCTCTACCTCAGCTCGCGGAGGCCGTTGGTGCAGAGCTGGTTAGAGAGGAGTTGATCGGCCAGTATGTACAACTGTTGAAAGACAACGAGGCGGAAGTGAGGACTGCTGCTTCTGGGCAAATTCCAGGTACGGTTGTACTTTACTCATTCATGGAATTGCTGTTGACCTCCAACGACTCGCAGGCTTCTCCAAGCTCTTGGAGAGAGAGGTCATCCTGGCACGCGTCGTACCTTGCGTGCGTGACCTGTCACACGACACTTCTCAGCACGTCAGAGCCGCTCTCGCAAATCAGATCAGCGGACTGGCTCCGCTCCTGGGCCGCGAGGCGACTGTTGAGCACTTGTTACCTCTGTTCCTCCATCTTTTAAAGGACGAGTTCCCTGAAGTCCGATTGAACGTCATCAGCAAGCTCGAAACTGTGAATGGCGGTATGAAATCCTTTACTGCCCGCTCTTAACATTTCGGGTCCTCACGGGAAAATCTTTCTAGTTATCGACATCGAACTCCTGTCGGACAGCCTCTTGCCTGCTATCATTGAACTTGCAGAAGACAAGTCGTGGCGCGTCCGGCAGGCGATCATCGAGTACATCCCTCTTCTTGCGACTCAACTTGGGAAACCATTTTTCGACGAACAACTCGGAAACTTGTGCATGTCCTGGCTAGGGGACACGGTCTTCAGCATACGTGAAGCCGCCACCATAAATCTAAAGAAGTTGACGGAAGTCTTTGGTGTCGAATGGGCCAAGGTTGCAATTGTGCCTAAGGTCATGGGCATGGGCCAACACCCCAACTACTTGTACCGGATGACTACAGTGCAAGCCATCACGGTGCGTTGATGATTTCTGGACCTCCACTGCCCACTCACAGGATCATATAGACTATTTCACCTTCTTTGACTCTGCCCATCGTCCAAGCGGAGATCATCGCACCTCTTTTACAACTCGCTGTGGATCCAATCCCCAACATACGGTTCAACGTTGGGAAGGCCTTGGAGGTCTTGGCTACGACATTCGGAAACACCCCGAGGGTAAAGACTTCGTGAAGCAGAGAATTGTCCCAGCCTTGGAGCAACAGAAAAATGACAACGATGCTGATGTTCGATACTTTTCTATGCGAGCCCTGCAAAAAGCACTCTCAGAGTCAGATAAGTCGGGTACGCATGCGTGTCGTCTATGAATGATCTCTTCCTTACCCTTGGATCTGTAGGATGATGTAGAAATAATTTGTGAAATATGCGAAATACCCCGTCCTATCCCTGTCCAAGACATCCAGGAGAAGAGTAAATAGTATTGTACCTCCCATGCAGTTTGACGAATATTCAGTGGCATGGCGATTATACCGCGGTTCTGTATGCGACTAAGGGCTAACTTCAAGTTGGTTTGTCCTCAGCGCTCGCCTCCAACGATGCATTTCCCTGCCGCATTTACTAAAGTTGGGATCGAGATGTGTTGTCCACGCTAAATTGTGTAATCAAAGTGTTGGTCTACAACAAAAGATCGATCCCTCACAGGCCTCGTCAATGCCTCGCACGACGCCATACAATTGGCAGAGGAACTGCATTATGTAACACAAACCACGAACCACTGCTTCTCGCGTATTCTTAATCGAGTCGCTGTGGTGGCTGTTTCGGTTTTCCCTACAGGTGCGATCGCAATAAGCAATGCAGCTGGGAACTGTTCGTCACATGAAGTCAATCCCGACATGGGCTCGGTCGAGAATGTGTTCCATTTAGCGGCTCTACAAGTCACGCCGTTCCCCGTACGCCCATCTTCATGATGAAGGATTTGGGAAGATCGGAACTGATGCTATTGCAGCTACGGAATGGCGTGTCATTCTACCGACAACCGGTCAAGCGGTATGTTTCCATGTCCTGTCGAGAGACTTCCACGCTAAACCATGGATTCTTTGCGCACAGAACTGTCCTGCTGTTACCGTCACGTCCTGGAATGGATGCGTCCTCTTCGGACTTGGTGCCGTGTCCTAACTAGTACACATGGGACACTACCGCGAGCTACACTCTCGTGGCACGTCCGACCAAATATTCGAGTGGCTGTTGCAGTACGGAGTACTGGTAAGGGCGCATGTTCAATTAGTATGCTAATCTTAGCTTTTTTCAAGGTTTTTCGCGACAGGAGAACTCGAACGTGCTTACCACGCGGTGGCGTCGTATCTGCTACTCCTTCACCCTTTGGTCACGGTGTGCGGTGTGCATCAGTACTGGAGCGCTCGAAACTGTGAGCTCGTACCCAGAAGCACTCTTAGTTTCTCCGTCATGTGCGGGTGGTTTTACATGGCCACCCTTACGTACCGACATTCTAGTTCGCCGTCCGGTCTTTTGAGTCTTACGCCCTTCCAAACGACCTTCGCCATCTCCGTCAGCAGGCATTTCTCTCCAGGAGCCTTCTCAAGTCTCGTATTATCACCCTGTGTTCACCTGGACTCGACACATGTCCCATCTTACGGGCTGATGACCTAACCGACTACGACTAGTAGCACTGTGGGGGTTGCTCGATGGACGGTAGGGGACAAGATTGTAAAACCATCACAGGTGTATGGAGTGTCGCATGCCTACAAGCACGCTGTTCTGGTTGATATATCCACTCTAGTTTGTGTTCACAGTATCCTGACGTTTACTCGGTGGGCCCGTCAGTACTGACTTGTGCGCTGGCTTAACAGTACATCCTACAAACACCCTGGCCGTTAACTGACAATTGAGTTTGATCACGTGATTAGTCATCCGCGACATGTCGCGCCTCCATTGAACTCAATGCGACCCGCCAATGCTATGCCTTCTATCGTTCCATCGTCTGCATACATTCCATCTGGCCTCCAATGGCTGCGTTTTCTGTCATCTTTGGCATGCCGTTCACCGCTCAGAAACCCTGGCAGAACCATGCCTCGTCAGGGCGTCCGATTCTGGGACAATTAATGGGAACATGAAGACCCTCCGTAATGCAACGGAGCAGCCCACCCCAGCTGTGCCACCCCCACGGGGCTAGTTTCAAGTAATGGCGCCACGTCACATCACGGGAGCCGGGCCTTCCAGAGGTTCAAAGAAAGCACGACCGCATGATCAAATAGCAAGGGATGGGCTTGAAGCATCATCATCAGCAAGGCAGTTATCGTCCGGATCAATTGTCTGTGGACGGCGTCTTGAACATCCTGGCACCGACCTGAAATCCAGTATCGCTTCCCAATGGACATCTCCGCATAACATCACCGTCCTCGTAATGCCGTGCGCAGACGGACATATGTCGACAAGTACTGTAATTATAGGTTTACCTTGAATTAAGTCGGATCTAGTTATATTCCGGCCGGTTTCGAAGCTAGAGAACGGCAATATATTACAGCTGATTCCATGTCAGTACATGAAGACCCGCGACCTCGTGTCCCTTGGCCCTCAGCGGTTCACCAGAAGCTTACTCTTCAGATACCCATCGATCAGCAAGTGGTCCGAGTCTAGGGAGGTGATATCGAGAAAGTCCGCCTCTGGGAGGCACCTAAGAAAGCCAGAGTTCTGTGTGACACCGAAAGAGCGAGTCAGGTGAGCAGAACGCTCATGGAATACAAACAAATTCCTTACGCCATCGAAAGTGCCGACACGAAAAGGAGGAGAGTGAGGAAAGTGCAGATCCATGAGGGACCTCGGAGTAGCGAGACAAGGACACGCACGGCAAGTAGAGGAGTCATCAAGAGCGCTGACTGGTATGCTGTGCTCATTCGCATTAAAGGGACCGGGACATAACCATACAGACTGACCGTGAAAACGCACATAGTCGTTGTGTGTTTCTAGGACCAACAAGATCAGGGCTGAACCAACCTATGAGCGCAAGGAACAGATACGATAGGAAGGCATTGATCTGACCTGATATGGGGCCAAGCAGATAAGCTGAAGCGGCCAGAACGTCAACGCGTAGATTGTATCTGGTTTCCCACCGCCTCTGTCGGTCTTCCTCTATATCGTCGCTCATAGCACTCGCAGAAGTGTTAAGTGATGGTATGCCTCCAGACTGGTAAGATATCTCGTATGACCGTGAAGGGACGTTGGTCGGAAACCAGATTGACTGCGAGCTGGCTGAGGCAGACGTGCCACCAGCTGAAATACGTGATGGATCATCAGGTGGTGGAGCCTATATAGCCATAGTGTAGTCAGTAAACGCTTGAAACCGATTTTGGTGAGACCCACGTAAGGGGCAAACGAGGAGGCGAGTTTAGACGACATTCAACTGGTCGACGATATGTATACGAGGAGGAGGTCTTGGGGACTCGGATGCGGAACGGCATCATAAGTAATACTGCGGCTTCCATTTCAGGCTATGGAGGTGGCTGTGACCGGGTACTGCCGACCGGACTCTGATTTCGAGTAGCATCGTCTCCACCACACAACACCCGTCAAGGCATCGGGCAAGAAAACGTCGCAAAAGGCTGACCCACTGTCCTAACTATGGTGAGTATACATATCTTTTGATTGAAGAAGGGCTTTCAGAAGAACTGGCGGAAAAAAAACACGGCAAATGCGGTTGGAGGGGGCTGGATGGGGTGATATCACACAAGATGTACCCAGATCTTCTGACCCAAGTTCCCTGTAGGATACCTCACCACCCGTCACTCTGCGTACGCGCAAATTCATCACCAACCGTCTCCTGTCTCGTCGCCAATTCGTGCTCGATGTCCTCCACCCATCCCGCGCAAACGTCTCCAAGTCCGAGCTCCAGGACAAACTTGCCACCATGTATAAGACCGAGAAGGCTCGTATAGTCCTCTTCGGTTTCCGGACACAGTTCGGTGGTGGAAGGAGTACTGGGTTTGGTCTCATCTACGATGACGAGGCCTCGCAAAAGAAGATTGAGCCCAAGTACCGGTTGGTCAGGGTAAGTTCGCTGGTTCATTTTTTGTCACGACTTGTTCCTCATCTGCATCATGCAGAGTGGCCTCCAGGCTAAGGTCGAGAAACCTTCTCGTAAGCTACGGCACGAAAGAAAAAACCGCGCAAAGAAGGTTAGTCCTGCACATTTTTCTCCTACTCTGCAGTGAACTCATAACTGTTGGGGACATCAGGTCCGTGGAACCAAGAAGGTCAAGGCCGCAGAACCCCCAAAGAAGGGGAAATAGTGGATTTCATTGTCACGTTGCACTGGTTCTCCACTTTCCTTCACCTTCCACTGCATACTGTCTTCTAGCACCAGACTAGTGACGAAGCTGTACCTATGGCATGTGTCCTTTTATCGCCACACGCACTCCCATGAATCATATGCACATGCAAGCAGCTTAAAAAGCTTTCCCATTATTGCACACGACCTAAGTGTATTACAACATCTATTGGATATGGTGGGTATAATGTGATGAATCATTATGACGACGGAAGCAAATCAAGAGCCTAAAAGCCCAATTTCTTGTGTATGATATCTGGATCCTCTTGATATTCTTCTGCGGATACCCACATCTGTGAAGGAGCGTCAACCAATCAGCCATGAGACTGCTCTGACGTACAGACCTTCTTGAAGGTCCCCAACCCCGCGAGAATAGATCCACCTATCCAAGTAGAGTATTTGCGTTCTGGCGGTGCATAGATTTTGATCTTGACGTCCTTCACAGCTAGCTTCTTGACCTCGTTGAGAAGCCGGTCTCCGAAACCTATCATTCGTCAACGGTGAGATAGGGAGACCGATAGCTGATTGATGCGTAAACGACAACTCACCTTTACATAACGTGCTACCCCCACTAAGGACAATATTCGAAAAGAGGCTCTTTCGCAGATCCAGATCGACTCTGTTGATCGAATCGACGACAACTTGGTGGACGCCCGCGTATTCTTGTCCGATAAGCTCAGGGTTAAACAAGATCTCGGGGCTCGGAACCGCTCAGGACCAAGCTGAAGAAATCGCAAGGTGAGATCAGGAGCTGTAGTGGTGTCTGAGCTTACCTTGACTACGTTCCCATCGGGCAACCGAAACTCCTCGGGACGCACGAGCGCGTCCTTCTCTTCTTTGGACGGGTTTCAGCGCCACATAACAACACTTCTCCTTGATGATCCGTACAACCTCCCGTTCGGCTGTCGTATGGAGGTGATGGCCAGATTTTCGCAGAAGTAACTGCAAGTGGTCGGTGACATCTCTGAGGGGTTGGATTATAGTTCTGGTTGCATGGGAGTGCGAATGTGCTCGTACCTTCCCGCGACATCCACTCGGCGGATCGCATGAGGCATCGAAAATCCCTCAAATACGGGTACAGCATGGGTGACACCATCTCCAGAATCAAGTACTATGCCTGTTGTCCGACCTGAAGAATACCTTAATTCCCGCGTGATTAGTAAACAGCATCTTCTACGCTAAGACGGACTTACAGTGATAACACGGCTTGCACTGAAAGAAACAACGCAGGGACATTGAAGGTATCAAAGAATATCTGCGCAGCGACGTCACGATTGCTGCGTGGATTCAGTGGAGCCTCGGTCAAAAGCACGGGATGCTGTTAAGAAGTACGTTGGAATGAAATCTGGGTTGTCGCCACGCATTGGGATACGTCTTACCTCTTCGCTGAGAGTTCCAAGCTCCTCTGCGTATATCCAGCTCCATATGCGTTCCATGTCGTCCCAGTCGGTCACTATGCCGTGCTCCATCGGGTACTTGATTTTGAGAAGGCCGCGAAACTCCTGCGCACGACGGCCAATGAAGACGTCTCCTTCGAGAGCACCTGCCATGACGCGAACATGTTTTGGTCGCCCGACGCTGCAACATTGTCAGATTGGTGGCATGGACCACGAGAACTCGTTGGTGACATACAAAGATGGGAAAAAGCATTTTGGATGATCTTGGCCAGCGAATCCCGCTTTGACAGTTCCGGAACCCTGGAACGAACAAGGTGAGCGCGTAGACACCACGTGTAGCAGGGAGAAGAGCGAACATTGTCGATCACGACTGGCTGGTTAGTCAAGACATCTTCGTACTCCGCAGACATGTCTAGACCGAGGATTCGTGCAGACGAGAACGAGGAATATGCCTGGTTCTCACTTCAGGTGTGGCAGTCGAGTACTGATATAGAGTGTGCGGTGAGCTGTCGCCCTCCGACTGTGACGATGATCAAGCTTCAAGCTACCGCTTGTATGCCTGACGCGTCTGAGAATTACTGTTTCCGCTTTCAGTCACGAACAACGACTTCATGTCACGGCCACATAGCAAACTCGCTATTCATTTTCTGTTATTCCTTCTCTTACTATGTATTGTGCGTAGCAGAGCTGCCTCTAACTTGGCAGAGAGCTAGAACCATTCGTAACCAGGTCCCAGTCCAAGGTATCCTGAACAAGTGGGAGGCTATCAACTTCTGTAAATGTACGTCTTTCGTTCGTCGCCAAGCCTGCATACCAGCGTCGTGAACAGCCAATCGCCAGGTATTTGTTTCCAGTCAAATTATTCCATTTTACCCATGGTCACTCCGGACAACCCGTCGAAACCGTGTCTCTCATGTACCAAACAATGGTGCTTGAACCAGAATCTCGACATCTGTGACGGTGCCTCTCTCGGCGACACAGATCCGGACACAGCAACAGGGATGGAGGGTGATGTCGAAGCGAGATGTTTCCGTCAGCCTCGATGTTTAGGCGTTTGTGACGATTGCTTATAATTTGTTTTTAGAGCGCGATTCGCCTAGGGACCAACTGGTGGTCACCCTGTTTCTGTTGACTGTTTTTGGCTTGTTGCTCAGCGCTGGGATAAAGAGCCGCATGGTAAAAGCAGGCATGGACCCCAATTTGCCCTGGTCAGCGGGCAGGCGGTGGTGGGAGGTATGCTACCCGATCTTGGTATTTAATGTCACACTCAATCCCTTACTCTCAGGAGTGGATGCCCCGTCGTCAATCCGCAGAGTACAACCTTCGCGAGCGCAATGCTGACCGCCGGCCCCCAGACAACAGAGGAGAGTACAGGGAAGTCTCTGAGTCCTTGCCTACGTAGATTTTGTCTCGGCGGTAGTTGGTCTCTCCTGTGTGTAAGGTTTAAAACCACGAGCTGCATGTTCACGCCACGATATGAATGCTGAGCCGAGCATGCCACTGTAATCGGGCCAACCAGTGACCCTGAGTCCTTAACGGCTAGGAAGTCACAAATTAGATTGCAGTTTGACTTAAACGGTTCGCAATCAGACGCTGAGGGGCAGTGAGGCATAAACGAGGTAGGTGATGTCGAACGTGAGACCCAACGCTTTTGAACCCAACGCCAGACACGGAGAGGGACGATACGCCGCAGCGGGGGTGCCAAGCTTTGCCATCTGCACCCACACTCATATTGACACCAGATATCCGAGTCTCCAGCATTCTGTTCTATGGGTTCGCTTTGTTCGAAACCCGGCACTCATTCAGGCAGCCACCAAGTGCTTGGCGGTGGAAATACTGCGTCATCTTCTAACGGACAGGACTATGGGGCCACTACTAGCCCTGATGCTCGTGCTGCAGCTGCAGAAGCCGCTGAGAGGAGATTGAAATCGGTGAGCGCATTAGTTTGCCTTT
Source organism: Melanogaster broomeanus (assembly GCA_014904935.1). NCBI lineage: Eukaryota > Fungi > Basidiomycota > Agaricomycetes > Boletales > Melanogastraceae > Melanogaster > Melanogaster broomeanus. The sequence goes on along the minus strand of MU123711.1, from coordinate 320,461 downwards.
CTGCAAATGATTCACTCACCCCGTTTTGCATCTCGACTACAGGAGCGAACACGGGGAACTCATACGTCGAATCCGAAGCGGGGCCGTCTCACGGCCCAACTCCAAGCTTCGAAGTCGGCCAAACCTGTGCCAGCATCGAGGCAAGAAGAACCGCTCGTGGTAAGTGGACCGATTTTGCCTAGTCCCCTGCCTCTTTTCATCAATTTCACCCAGTGGGATTGAATGAAATTCTTTGTCAATGTATCGCCCCCAGCTCCGTGAGTCTAACATGTGGAGCGCTCTATCTGAGTTTCTTACATCCCTAGCCATCAGGCTTTCTCGTGCTTCATGAAACCATGATCGCCGTGGCCAACCTTTCAGTTTCTTTCGGAACCGGGGCCGGTACCCAACCTCGAATCCATTTCAACCCGTGTAAGAACAAATGATTCCTCCCTCGGTATTATCTGATTCTGGACTCTGGACTCTTTTGCCCCGCTTCCAATAGAGCAGACCGCCGGTGCATCCGTGAGGCTAGGACGTGTTTATTTAGTACTACATACTAGGACAGTGAATACCATGACTTATTCCCCCAATCCCGCGTTCCCATGATCGAGCCTGGGTGATGCTGCCTTGTCGACTTCTGAAGAGTTGCTTTTGGTTAAATTTGGAGAACTGTACTGCAAGTTAGGCATTACTATGGAGGCTGTCTCCGAGGACTATTTAGTTAGGAGTATGTGACACAGTCTTCTCAAGGCTCGGTGTGTTGCACCAAGTGGTCCGCATTCGGTGGAATCATGCCACGTGGCACTTGTCTGTAGTGACAACTACAACGGGAATATACCAAGAATATACATACCCTTAAGGGCCATTCACGAATTCACGAGGGACGACGATGTCATCACCGTCGTGGAAGAAAGTTCTCTGGCAAAGGCAGTCATACCCCGATAATTTCATACCACCAGAATCGTTCTTATCGACCTTGAGGCGAAACCGTCAGTGTATTCACCGCGAGTCGAAGCTGGCTGGCTAACATTGCAATTTCAGCTAATTTCACCCCATACACCTACTGGCCTCTCGTCTTCCTGTGCTGTGCAATCACACAGCATCTTGGAGCAGTCTCCATATTCCTCGCCGTCTTCGTGAGACTAAAGGAACGCTCACTTGACGCTCGTGTCCTACTGTGGATTTCAGTGACATGCTTTATGCTCGGGTATCTCGCATGGGAGTTTCTCAATTATTCTAATCCTAGTCACGGGCCATCAAATCGTTTGTGGCGTCACAATGTCATTGACCCTTAGCTGAAGGTCTTCGCCCAGGTTCGAAAGCGTTCAAGTCCTCACTTTTGGTCTTCCTCGCTCTCATGGGTCTAGCACCCGTGCTAAGGACCTTGACGGCTGCAACATCTTCCGATTCCATATGGGCATTGTCGGCATGCCTCTTTCTTCTCAACACGTTACTGGCCGATTATAGTTGCATGAAACCCGGGTCACACACACAAGAAAGGTCTGCAGTCAGCCCTACTGTGAATCCGAATCACCCTCACAGCCCACAGGTTAACATCCGTCCTGTCCATGAACGCGGCAATGTCATCGTCCATTGTTCTTGCCTCGCGTTTGCCTGACGACGTGTCTGTCTTTTCACTTGTTCTTTTTGCTGTGCAGCTATTTGCCCTGTTCCCGATGCTGCGTCATCGATTCTGGGTAAGCATTATCGATTCACCCCAGCTCTTTTTTCAAACCTGGCAAAAATCGTGAACTGCAATCACATAGGGCATCTCCACAACTTTGCAAGCTCTTGTGACGCTATCGATCTCTGCAGCGTCGCTAATTCTCACCATATCCCTGTCAGTGTCCGTGGCCACATTGGCCGCAGGCATCTACGTCGCGGTGACTTTCCTGGCTCCGGGGGTCCTTGTCTGGGCTCAAAAATACAAAAAGCATGTCATCTCTGTGATCTCCCCTGTTTTTTTTTTTGCGGTGCTTGACATCTTTTTGATGCTCCAGTGAAATCAGGGGGACCGTGGGACGTCGCCGTCCCAAGACTGAACTGGATTTAACGACGGCTTGGGCGTGGTTAACACATTGTCCGGAAACCGGATTTTCACCGCCTTCCATCGAAGGTTAGCTTGCGCATCAACGTCACGTTCTTCATGTTAAATTTCCGCACCAGGTACCTTGTCCGCGGCCATGGTGCAAGTTCTCGAGCGCTGTACAGGGCGAATCACAGTCCACCGGTGTAACTCCGATAATGCAATCGCAGCACAGAAGTTAATGCATAACGTGCCGTGTACACTGTCATAATTAAGTTAAAGGTGTATATATTGTGCGATGAAGGTATTCATATTACATGGAACACTATATGCGACAGAACGTTGACAACTAGATGAACATAGTAAGTAGAGTTAGTGAAACACGAGTAGAGCTGTAGTAGGTTCTGGGTCCGGCTAGCCAGCGGGAGAATGCACAATAATTATACAGTGAGGGATTCTTTGTGTGTTTTGAAAGTCATGTGGAATCATGGCATGTCAGGATCGTCGTCGTGTAGACGTGGTCGTTTAGAACTAGTGGCCACCCCCATTCCAATGCCTCTTGCTTCTAGTACTTCCATTGCCACCTTTGCCGCTCCTTCAGAGGACTTCTTGGTGCGCGTTCGCGTTCTTCGCAACGCCCCAAATGCTTGGGCTTTGATTACCGCCAGGGTACCGGAAATAGGTGGAGTAGTAGGGGAGGGCGATCGTGACTCCCTATCGTGACCACGACGTGGTCGTAATCTGGGAAGCTGGGCATACGAGTTAGACTCGCCCTCGCTGCTTCCTCGTTCGTGTTGGGAGCCAGTGTCGCTGCCAGAAAAGTGAGGCACGGGCAGAGCGGGCAGCAAGGTTCGCTCTGGACCTGAATTCGCCCGCCTAGGGCCGATTCTGTAGCGGACGCCGCCGTCGCCTCCCGGGGCGGACAGCGAAATATCTGCCGTGCCCCCGTGGAGCGTCACTTCGGCGCTGTGGGCGCTGGAGTGCCTGCGATAGTCGAATTCTGGCCGTTCTTGAGAGACTGAACCGTCTGGAGGAAACGTAAACTGGAAAGGTGACGTCATTGACGTGCTGGACGAGGATGGTGGCGTGGACGTAGTCGGCGATATCGAGCGGCTACCGGGGTAAAGGTAAGCAGTCGTTTCCAAGTGATTGAGAGGCGCTTTCGGTTCGTCGACAAACGCACGATTTGCATACATATCGGGCGACGTCAACGTGGGCGATCCTGTTCAAATATGTGAGGCATGATTAGATTGGCGGTGGAAGTGAACCTACCGCTGGGTGGGGACGTCTGTGGTATATTCTGGCCCCAGGCCCCGTCACGATGGATGGTTTGGACTGGGTATGGGTACTGCGCATACTTTGAAGCGCGATTACCCGCAAGCTGATGTGACTGTCCAGTGGAAGAGAGGTGGTCGTTATCGAGCCCTGAGTACAATGACGGAGATTGCCCTTGATAGCTGTGGTTCGCGCCAGGGCCGTAAGTACCAGTGCCTATGGAGCTGGCGTCGTCGTTGGTGTGGTAGCTCATGGCATCGTCAGTATAGTGGCCGCCATGTGAAGTCGACAAGCGACTGCCCATGGGGGTGTGAGTAGAGAAGGCTGGCGGCAAGGGGGGCAAGTCGTCGGATTCGGGCGCCTGTCCCGTCTTGCGAGTCTGCCAGAGGGCTCTCCAGAATTTTTCACGTTCACGCAACTCATGTCTTAGACGTGCATTGTCTTGCTTCAGCTCTCCGGATTCTTGACGAGCCTCGCGGCAGGAGTCCTGGAGCTGCAAGACGACAGACTCTAGAGAAGTAACTGGGGGCGGGCAGGATCAACGACACGACACGACGGAGAGCGACAGCAGATGAGGCCCACCTGTTTCTTCGAGCGTCGCGATGTAATTGGCGCGCCTATTGGTTATCGTTGAAGATGGGATCAGACAAGAAAGGGGAGACAGGGACGAATGGGTGGGGATCACCTCTGGCGGAAGGCAGCCTGGGCGTCGGCGTTTTTCTTCTTGCGAAGAGCGATATCGGACATGCGGAGTGCAGGATCGTCGATGTCGGCCTTGCACTCTGACATGTCATCTGGTGGAGAATGGCCAGCGTCGAACTTGTTCGGCATGCAAGGGTATGGAGTGGAGGAGGGGTGGTATGGAATGGCAGAAGAGAGCTTGGATGGCGAGGATGACGGGTTTGGAGAAACGGAGGAGGTTTAAAATGGCATGGAAAAAAAGAATTCGAATCCAGGACACGAGGAGAGGGCCGCGGTTTGATCAAGTTAAGCGAACGTATTTACAATCCCAGTCACTCCAGCATGGCGCCTCACCGGGCACCTCCCGGACCAAGCACTACTTGCAATTCGGTATCATATATGTACATATATTATTATTTTGGTTAGAATTGTCATTTATTGGCAGACACTGGGCCTCCAGGTGACCTCACTTTCACTTTCGAGCGATGGGGTTTCGTGACACCCTTGATTGCAGACCCTAGGCTTGTGTTCATTGGCACGCCGTGGTGGATCTGCACTGATGACATTCATTCCCGGGGTGGCAACCAGTGCAGCTGTGCGCAATTTGTGCACCCCTGCCCACAGCTTCCAGGAACTCCAATCTCGATGAAATCTTGTTCGCTGATTGCGATCACTCGACCTTGTTGTCCTTTCATTTCCCCCCCGTCACTCATCCCATCCAACTATTGTTCTTCACCCATCTTCTTTGGCACTCTTCTGTTCTGTTCACACTGCAATGTCCGGGAAAGAAAGATCCTGATCCTGCCGCATCACACTCTCAGCGCTAATGCGGACCCATATCCCAAAAAAGGTAGTCTCAACACTCTCAGCTACTTACTGTACATTCCACCCTTTTCGGCACTCTTGGGACACGCCCGTAAATCATGAAACCAAGATACAAAAGCAACAACGAGGCTGCGACGCAGACCCTACTACGGCCCGAGATCCACCTCCGTTACCGTTATGGTCACGCCCCGACCATCTCCATCTCGGCTTCCTCTTCCCCTTCCAGTTCTTCCCCTTCCATATCAATGACCTCCATTGTCAGCCCATCCCCGTCTAGGATACAAACGACTCTTCGGCCGACTCTCCCGTTCACCGCCAGCGAAACTGATCCGCTTCTGCACTGCAGTCAATCGCCGGCTTTTTGTGATCGGAATCCGCCCACACGGAGGCTAACCCATGCCGTCAGTAAAAGTCCCGCAACCAGAAGGTCTCGACAAAAACATGGTCAACATGAGACTTACATGCCCCTCCTTCCTTCTTTTCAGCACGTTCGCCATCATATCTTTCCGGGCGGGGCCGCTTACGTATCCTTCTGATTGGAGTTTTTGATACTTTAGTGTCCTGTAGTTTACCGTAGCGACGAATATCGGGCCTTGGATTTAGTTGTGATTAATACGCGCGATAGGGTCCCAGTAGGCCGCCCGTTTTGCTCACCCTCAGTCCCTTGCTCTTGGCAGACCAGAATCATCGTCTCGTCGTCAAAAAACTCAGCGTCCAATATGTCAAGCTCAGCGCTGCTCTTATCATCATTCTCGCACACGGAGCACTCTAAAAGAGTAACCTCAACGTGCTCGTGAATGCCGGCCGTATATCGACCGTACGGCATGCGACTCAGGCAGACTATTTTGTACACATTGAATTCCCGAAAGGCGATGAGACCCAAGTCACTCACAGAGCGGTTGACTTTCCGAATTTATATGCACGGCAAGATACTGCAGGTTGTGACCAGGCTATAAAATCCCAATTTGGGTCAATATAATCCCACCTCAAAATGGATGCCGTTTACCTCGTTGTGGTTGCTAACCACCCTTTGACGAACAAAATGACAAACACCCTTCGAAGAAGCTGGGCTTGCCTGCAGCACCTGGGGTGGTATAGCCCCACCATCACCTGACACAATGGCGGATCGAGCAGCGGCTTGAGAAGCTTGTGCAAAGATCCGCTGACACAAGGATGCCATTTCATGTATCAGTACATCCAGATTCCTGTCCAGATGTGAAAAATCAACCGATGGGATATTCTGAAACAAACAATCGACCTCATGCATCGGACGTCAATATTAACGTTAAAAAGAAAACCTACTGGCTGCCATGCTGTTTGTGAAGGATCTTGCAACGCGGCATACGCTAGTTGAAGCGCTTCGTCAAGCGTTTTACCGGAGCCTGGAGTTTGTGGAGAGTACGAGAGATCTCCTGGATCGAATCGTGGAGCTGATCCCGTAAACCACCGGTCAATCTGGCTACCCATGAGCCCGGACATTAAGTAGCCGTTGACTTCAAGAATGTCGTGATCTGGATTAGAGTGGGGCTCCGCGCTTGGATTTGCGACTATTGTCTCTGAATCAAATCTCAGACAGGAGCCCAAGTATTAAAACGGGCCAAGGCAGAGTACAGACCATGTCGAATAAATGACAGGAACTGCTTGAACGCCCCAAGCTCTCTCCTCGCTTCAGCAGCCAACCAGGAGGAAATGAATATGCCACGCTCAACCATTCTTAAACAGGAGTCCAGGTGATCTGTACTCAGGCCAAACATTATGAACTGTGGCCTGGTTGGGGTCGAAACTGCTCTGACACATGAATTCCAAGTCACTCACATGTGTGACCAGCCACGGATTTCATTCATGATGATGTGCAGCCTCTGAAAGGCCGGAATGATGCGCGCGGTGGAACAATCACGCATCTTCGTGAGCGATTCAGTAACTGACGAGTCCCATTTATGGAGAGTCTGGTAGAAGTGTGAGATCAAGCTGGGATGATCGGGATACACATACCCGTTCACTGCTTTGTTCACTACTTGTAATGAAATCCATCAGTCCCTCTGACCCAGACCCCGTCACAAGCAAGCTAGTGAGGTCTAGGATGACGTTGGGGTTTTGTTCTGCGCAAATATTTCAAAAATTCGCGCGGGTGCAAGGAGGCTCAATGAATGAATCACTCACGACCGTACTGCTCCCTGAGTCTTCTCTCCAGCGCTTGCACCCACTTAAGCCCGATGTCCCTGGCACCAGTAAGCGAGGCCGATCCAAACCAGCTCTCCCGAACCTCATTGAAGACCCGCATAATATACCAGGTCAATTCGCGAGCAGCGGAGGAGAGCCGTGCGAAGTCACGGACTTTGGTCGTTGCGAGAAGTGGGATATCGACAGAAAGAGGCTGTACTCCTGTTACTAATTGGTCTGAGTCGGGATTTTGGGGGTGAAGGAGAAGTAGTGGTTCGCTAGGATGCTTGAATAACGTCGCAGATGGCAATCCATCGGCCAGAGTTATGGAACCAATGAAATAGCTTCCATCCAAGAAGCAGTGAAGAACGCCTCGCTTGTCAATCAGCGCCAATAGACTGTCTTCGTCCTCTAGTGCCTGGGTCGAGCCCATGGTATCTTCGACTTTATTGTAAGCGCCATCAGCCGGACTCGAAGAAGCAATAGAAGCATCCTCCAATGAGGGGACCAGAGACGGCCATTGATTGATTATTTTCGGAGTCGATTGCTGTTGAGCGATCCGGGTCTGTGTCCCCTGGAAAGCGAATAAATCGGTTGCACTAACAAAGAATCAAACAGAGTTCATCAATCCAGGGGATTCAACGTACGTCACATTTTCGTCCGTCTCCTTGAGATGGTCAAGCAGAGGTTGTATTTTCAAAATAGATAGCGCTGAACCGGTCTGAAGAAACGATTAGGCTCCGGTTCTCCAGGACAAAAAAAAACGTACTTTCACACCGTTCCGCCTGAAGATATCGGGAATAATGCCGCTTGGGGATGGGTGGTAACCAGGAAACCACCAGACGCCAGCAATTTTCTGTGCATCTTGAGAAGCGTCCAGAGGAAGAGGCACGCACAAGGAGCGCTCGATGCGTCCGTCTTGAACGGAATGTAGGGTGATCCGTGCAGAGTCATGCACTACAGCGATCGTCTGACCTGTTACGAACGTCAGCGGGGGTGTGCGCGAGACCAAGATGGTCTTCACCACTCGGACTCCATGCCAGACCAGTGACTGTGGCCGACGCATCGTCCGTCCCGATGTCTATCTCCCATTTCCGTGAGCCTTGTAATTTCCAAAGGCTCATTCTGTCACGTCCACCCAGCCGGGATATTAAGACCACCAAATCTTTATCCGGACAGCACGCTGAAGAAAGCAGGCGGCATGGCGAAGGCAACTGGAGAGTGGCAAGCGTAGCGAACGCGTTACTTTCCATTGACATTGCGTGACAAAATCAAGTCTGACGACAAGAGTCCGTTTTGGTGCCACTGCCAGTGGCAGTCATTCAGTGAATCCACTCATTGCCGGTTTCAAGGTGACTGACAAAAAAGGGTTCAAGCCACGCGAATTGGTGCTTCCCACAAACCACTTCACTTGCCGTAATCAAGGATCCACCAATTGGCACATAATACAAACATGCAAGGTATGTATGTGGTTGGTATGCAGGATGCAAACTGCACCCACCAGCACGACAACAGACGATACTATGGTTTACTACTTTTCCGTTTTCCCATTCCACCGATAGCATCCCCCCTTTTCGATCTTATTCCTTCCCCACGTGCCCTCCTACCAGACAAATCCTGTTCGAACGCACTCGCCGACCGCGATTTTCCCTTCCCCTTTGACTTCTGACTTTTCTTTGAGGTTGTCGCGCTTTTGCTTTGAGGGATCCCAATCTTTCCCGTTCTGGCCGCCTTCTTCGCTGAGCGAATGGCGGCATTTAGGGCATTACTGTCCCCAAGCTCTTTGTCTGCCTCCATGGCCATCTTACGCCGCTTCGCTTTTCTTGTAAGTCCGGCGTACTTGTCCCGTTTTGGCTGGGAAAATCGCCATGTCAATCGTGTCCCTGCAATTTATAGTTCTGCACTAACTTTGGTCGAGCTTTCTGGTGCCGTCTTCGCCTTCGACGATGCGGAGGAGACGGCACCGCGTTCGTGCCCCTGCTTACTCACAACTGTCGACAAGAACAGGACGATAATTGTTAGTGCACGTCACGTCACTTCATGAAATTGGGTTGTCGAACCTGCCGCTTTCAATTTCTCCTTCTCGGTCTGGAACCAGGTCCTCGCAGGCCGCGAGAAGATTTCAGCCTCATGTTCGATCATGTTCTGGCCCTTCTTCAGCTCCATATCCGCCTGCCGCAGCTAAGAAACAAACTCCAGTTAGGAGGCGTTCAAAACGAACGGTCCACGGTCCGAATGTACCTGTTTTTCTTCCTTCTCTTCTCGCAGAATTGCAGCAATGTCTCCTTTAAGCTCCTCCACTTTCTTAGCCCATCTGGCAAGGACTTCGGCTGGAATGACCCGATGTCGGATATTGTCTTCCCCGGCGCTGTGTTTGATGGCAGCTTTGAGCATTTTGCGATCTCCCTCTCCAACCAGAGTTATTGAACTGTGCACGTCAGCAAGACACCACGCATGATTGGCAGCCACACATACCGACCAGATTTCCCAGCGCGGGCAGTCCGGCCCACACGGTGAAGGTATTGAGCCAGCTGATTGGGCATATCGTAATTTATGACCGTTTCAATACCCTTGATATCAAGTCCACGAGACGCCAAGTCCGTGGCCATTAGGAAATCAGCCCGACCATCACGGAACAGTTGGAGCGATTTAAGACGCTATTGAATGGTGTCAGCTAGCATTGTGGCAATCAGAGCGTGACACTCGCCTGTTCTTGTGAAAGGTCGCCGTGCAGTTCTTCAGCTTTCATGCCGAGAAGACCGAAGACGACGCGAATTTGATGTGCCAGTTTCTTGCTGCGGAAGAAAATGAGGGCACCCTGTTTAAATGTCCTTTTGCAGAGAGTTACAAGTAATGCAGTCCGGTCCGCTTCCCTCTCGGCACGAACCCGGACGAACTCCTGAACAAGACCCTTGGCGGTGGTTCGATTCGGATCAACGAACAGACGGACAGGCTTGTTCAGCGACATCTTAACCAGTTCGTCCACAGAGTCTGTCATCGTAGCAGAGAACAGCATAGTCTGCCGAGCGATAGGGCAAGCTTTGATAATTTCGCCAAGCTCATCCGCAAAACCTTCCGAAAGCATGCGATCAGCCTCATCCAGCACCAGAACATCAAGAGCATCAAGGGTGAACGAAGGTGAATTGCGAAGATGATCTATGAGTCTCCCAGGGGTTGCAATCACAACATCTGGACGGGTTCGCAATGTCGTTTCCTGGGACTTGAGAGAAAGTCCACCTATAGCGTGCTCGTAAGTTAAACGGTCAAAAGCCGCAAATAAGACCTGCCTGACCAACTACCAAGCAGAACCGAATGTCTGTGTGAGCAGCCAGGCTGGAGCCTACATCGAAACACTGGACTGCGAGTTCTCTTGTGGGCACAAGGATGAGACATCGTGTCGCAGCCGCATTTTTGCCCTTTTCTCGGTACAAGAGACGCTCTAACATAGGGACAGTGAAAGCAGCTGTCTTTCCCGAACCCGTTACCGCATTCCCGACAACATCCTTGCCCAAAAGAGCGACAGGTATCGTTGCGGCCTGGATTGGGGTGGGAGAGACGAATCCGAGATTAGTCAAGGCTTTTTGGATTGGACGCGATAGGTTCATTGTCAGGAAGGAAGTGTGGTTATCCTGGCGAACTTCCGAGTCGAAGAAGTCTGCTTTGCGAGCCTTCTCTGCCTGCGTCTCGACGTCCGAGCCATCCAATGAGTCGCTGTCCGCCTCATCATCGACGGGTTGCTGCTCCGAGTCAGAGTGTTCCTCAGAATCCCCCAATTCTTCGTCAGACGTCGCTAGTGGGTCCTCTTCTTCCGCTTCGTCGTCGGACGCGTGGATTGAGCTTTCAGCGTCGCTCTCTGGCTCACTTCCGTCTTCGTCATCATCGCCGTCGTCGTCGTCACCATCATCACCATCTTCATCTTCATCATCTCGCTTTCGTTTTGCGCTGGCTTGCTTCAGCTTCCGCCTTTGGATGATTTCGTCTACGGACACAGGATCCTACGGCTGACTTCAACAAAAATAGAGGCAAAATAACATATAGAAACATAAACTCACGGGCTTCGATATCTTTTTCACAATGTCCTGCGATTGGTTAAACTGTAGCAAGTCTGTGAATGGGTCCTCCGATAGGTCGAAATGGAAGTCGGGGTCTATGTGAGCCTCATCTCGTCATTGGACGGCTTTTTGGTGCGCTTTGGGGCACGCTTTTCTTCGTCGTCAGAGTCTATGGTCATGACGAAATCCATGGCGAACCGATTCACTATGCACACTGCACAGCACAACTGGTGGAACCGAGGCTAAAATGTTTTTGTCGCGCTCACTCGGTCAAAGCTCAGGGCAACTAACTTAATATCTCAAATGATCACGTGATCGGATGGCAATACACCGGCCCGTGGTATGAGTACACCTTGGAAGGACATGAATGTTGGATTACACGATCAGACGCGAAATATTTATGTTGATCTAAAGAATGGCGAAAATTCTGAGAGAAGATGAAGCATTCACTGGGAGCGGAACCGAGCATCGACTTAGACATCGAAGGGGTGGCGGGGGTCGACACCATACAACTGGCACGCCGATTTCCTGATAAGCTCAAGGGGAGGGCGAATGTCTGGAACATCGAGAATCATTACCCAGACGACCCTGATGCTCTAATCGGGCCAAGTTCAAGTTGAAGCATAGACGGCGTTTTGAAGGTTGAGTGAATCAAGCATATGCTCCACGGTTAATAAGGACTGCTGACGAGGTCATTTTGAAGGTGGCGTCGTGTAATGTCGTTGTTGGTGTTCTTGTACTAGGGCCCTCTGTCCTGCATGAATAGTAAATCGGTCCGAGTCGTTGCGCGGCTGCATAATATCATACAGTAAGTCAGGTAGACCAAGCCAGTCAGTCAGTGGGTGGTGGTGATACGTATGCAACAGGGTATCCGAGAAAATAAAGAAACCAAGACAACGAACTGGCAGTACAAATGGTAAAATTCCGGCACAAGCAGGTCCTAGAGTTCATCACCATTGAAATAACTTGCGGAGGAGAGCAGAGTCTCGTCCTGGTGAAAAGTGACCATCATCGCGTGATATCGACCGAGGCAGGCTTGGTTTAAATGAGTCATCAACAAGGTCCGCATCTGGCACGGGCGCCATTCTGGAAACTTGCATCTACAATAGAAAGTCAAACTGGGGATACTAAAGCGAAGACAAGGCAGCACTAACCTCTTCCGACATCACATACTCGTTGAATACCATATCCCTTAGTTTTGGTCGCTCTGGGAAGTTGTAGTCGGATGTCGTTTGACACTGTATCTGGCAGTGCGTGGTACTCTGGATGAACCGTCCGAACATATCAAACTTTCCCCAGTGGATTTTGTTGGGCTCAGTAGCGCTGACATCTTGGTTTCCTTCATGGGCACGGATGAGATCCGACATATGAACTTCCCTGTCAAAAATGTGCCTTAGCTTCTCAGACCAGAAGGACCGTATCATACAGTCACCCACAAGGCAGGTATACACGCTCCTTTCGTGTTTTTCAGTGCCATCCGATAAGCTTGGTGACCACCCCTATGTTGTAACAGGACATCCCATGACAGGAGGTTCTTGTAGTGTTCCGGGGTTTTAGTTTTAAATATCTCCATCGTGTCATCGCCTTGGAATGTTGAATTATTGATGCCGGCCACAAAGGCGCGCAGAGCAGAGTAGTTGTTTAAGGCGCGAAGCTTGTGAGCGATATCGACAAATTTCTCAATTTGTTTTGCGCGATTCCTCGGTTTATCGTGGCACAGTATGAGAGAAACAACCCTAGGTAGATGTTAGCTTCGTCCACAATATGAAGGCCAGATACCTACCAGTCCCCTAGGTGATTCGAAATGGCGTTAAACCGCGAGATGGTATCTGATTCCTGGGTCCTTGCGACCGGGAATGAGCGTATACCGAAGCCAGTGTCTTGGCTATGTCGCTCATACTTGAGAAATGTTGTAGGTAACATCGCAAAGCAGCTCACCTCTATTTCCATAAATAGCTTCGCCTCAACACGAGTTATCTCTTCAGCAATCTCGGAGCAGTCGTAGTTCTGCAGTTCCAAAGAGTGTCGGTAGAGTTCTTTGAGAAGTTGCTTCGGTGTCATCTCGGGGGCATCAGGTATATGGGGCGAAGGGACAGGATTGATGAGTGCACTTGCGCTCAAAGGCAAGCTCTGTTTGCGTTCTCTTGAACTCGGACCAATTAAGTTATCGTGAGAGTGCACCACGGACGATTGGCTCGCCGAAGCGGAAGCCGGAGTCGAATCCGTATGTATTGCAAGTGACTCGTCTTCACCATCCGATATGCTGTATGGATCATCAGTGTCTTCGAGAAGTGGTTCCGTTTTTCGTGCCCAAACGGCGTCGCAATCAACAACGCTAGGTAGGTGTTCGAGGAAAGGGAGGAAATCGATGCCGTAGTGAAGCAGATACGTCTTCCCGATGATAGACTTCACCAAAGCAGTCAAGGCGCCTGCTGCGCCTGGAACAACAAAATCTTGCGGATAGGAGTGCATCCAAGTTTCGAGCAAATGACAGATCCTGAAAAATACATTCAGTAATCCAGCATTCCGGTGTCGAACATCCTCACCTCATCTGAGCGTAACCGGCAAACATGGGGTCGCCTAGTGAGTTGTCTAATTGTCGCATACGCTTCTGCATAGCCAATAAGATACCCCGGGGACTTGCAAACCTCCGATAAGTAAGCAAGAAATGTGAAATGAAAGTTGGATCTAAAATATGAGGTCAGCACTAATCCTGGACTTGCCATAGCTAATCTGACCATCTCCGCTGACTGCGAGAAATAACAGCTTGTCCAAAAGCTCGTCCAAAGTGGCATATTGGACTGACCGACTTTGCAGAACGTATTCAGTAGGGTAGAACTTGAAACGGAAGAACAATACTTACCTTTCTTTTTCCTTTGGTACCTGGCGGTGTTCATCCTCAAGCCCGCTCAGCGAGTCACCCCTCACCAGGTGTGAGGATGATGTCGAGGACGATTGAAAACTATTCGTAGCCACTAAACTGCTAACGCTCCGCGCGTTAGAGAGTTTGCGTTCCTCCGAGCTTCGTGACTTCGACTTCTCGTGCTCTAAAAACAGGTCTGACGTTGAGCGAGCGCGTGTTGGCGACGTTGCCAGTGGTGGGGGAGATGAAGGGAGGGTGGACGTTGGCGAAAGCCGAGAGGAGCTCGCCTGATCTTGCGACATGGTGCGGACGGACGCTGCAGATGACGGTGCAGTGGGAGTCGCTGAGGTTGAGCCTCGGCTGTCCCAAAAAATGGGCGAAACCAATGCTTCGGGAGATGCAGGATTTCGTAGGTCTGAGCCTATATAAGTTGTGTGACATAGTCAAGCAAGGGAAATGTTCCGTGGGGAGTGGATGCTCACATGGCACTCTAAGCATCGACTTCAACAGGAATTTGAATGCCTTTCTAATCTTTTCAACATCTCCCACGTGATTCAATTCCACAAGACCAACATCATGCCGTTTGAATAGGCTCGAGGAACGTTGAGGATCTACGGCCACTGGCAGATCTGGTTTCAATGCGACTGCCATTGTGGGGCACTTCATCGGTCGTATCAACCCTAAAGGGACAGATGAGTTGTGCTGAATAACGAGGCACAAAGTTGAACGCACGAAGAAAGTTGGCGACAGGGTCGAATGATGCTGCATCCCCGCTGTCATAGCAAATAAAGATGCCGTCCACTCGAGGAGGTGAAGTCAGCTTCGTGATATCTAGCTCGTAAATCATGATCGAGACAAGCGGCGGCTCTTGTTGCTTCACGCAATCAAGTCGTCGAGTATCTAATATACGTGTCAATGCGGTTTGTAATGCAGGAGTGGATACGTGGCATGCTTACAGCGGAAAGGTGTGGATATTGAACTTCCCGGTATTGAAAAAAGAGCAGTAAAGTCTTCCGCCCCGTAAGCTTTTGCGTCTTCTGACACGAATGTAGATTTTCCACAGCCCGGTGTACCAACCACAGCGATAGAGATCTCTTTTGGGTAAGTCTTGGAGGAACTTAGTTATGCTAAATTACATTCCGACACGGCTTCTGCTCACCATTGATTGGAATGTGTCGCCCGTGACGGAGTGAGCCTGTAGACCAAGACTGCCACTTCTGACACGACCTGATATTACATCTGTGAGGGAAGAGTGTCTCGGGAAGGATTGAAGAGATGTCGTTGAATGCAATCGTCGACTGTCATCGCGTGATAGAGGAGGTTGGGCGAACTGATTTGACACGTTGTAGACGGTGACAGCTGGCGGAAAATTACGAGAAGGGAGTTTGAGGTCACCGGGACGGCGAGATGGTCGCGCCTGCTCCTTGCCCTTCACCGAACTTCTCCAACTTTTATCGGTTGGTCTTCTCAACGGCTGCCACGATTCGGATTCGAAGCATTGTTCTACAGGGGAATCGTGGCCGTCGCCCATGGTACTCACACTAGCGCCACGACTCCGTGCATATGGTGGAACGGTTTCTGGCTCACGACGACGGCGGGAATCGACGGACAGCTCTGGCCTGCGAGTACGAGCTGAGTCACCAACGGAGTGTGTGTTGACTCGGTGGGGTCTCGGGCCGGTTGCCCTTGTCGAATTCTCTCGTTCGTAGCCGACGAAGGAGTCGACAGAGGCCGACTTGCGAAGACTCGTTTGCGGGGGACAATCGGTTGAGGATGACGAAGATAGGGCAGAGTTGTCGGTAGCGAATGGGGAACCGCGATTTGCGATTAGTGAAGTGGCAGTGGAGGAGGTGGGATCATGTAGAGTAAAAGACGATGAAGGCTGCTGGGAGCTGATGGAATTGTGAGAGAGCAAGGAAGATGATTCGTCGTTGTCGCCGGGCATCTGTATGGGAGGGAGGGTCGGAATGGCAGGTAAAGAGTGCGACAAGTCGAGAGGTGGTGTAGACATCGCAGATAGTTTGCAGATAGACTACTACTAATTGCCAGACTAGTGATGCTGGGTTGCAATTATCGTCGTGGAGGGGGTTGATAGTTATAAAAACAGACCAATGACAAACATGAACAGCCTGCTGAAGAACCGGTAGCCTTAAGAGGATACAATGTAAAATGGACGTTCGGGAGGAAGGGAGTAACCGACGACGACGTGCAACCGTGACGAAGACGAAGAGAAGACTTGCCTTGAAACACTACTAGGATGTACCGATTTTTGTTACATAAATTATGGGAACATTGGAGGTGCCCCACTCACTGAAACAAGCACAACTATAAATTTTAGATCCATTCGGTACCATTCAATTATTCTAACTACATAGACATAGATAACCCTAGATACCACTGGCATCTCTCACACCGTTACGGACAACAGCGCTGTGCCATCTCAGTGCACTGTCAGGCTCATGTCACCCAACTTGAAACCCAGAGTGTTACTCGTCGTCAGTATATTTGTTCCCACTGCCAGTAGTGGCATCGCATGCCATCTAGCAGTGCCATCGAACACTCATACCATCTTCTAGAACGACGACGGGCCACCAGGTGCAGAATCGCCGTATATCTTTGGTCTGTATCAGCGTCTTACAAATGATCTCAGTAAGTGTGACAATCCGTCGCCACATGACAACGTTTATGTTGCAACTGTCGATCATCGTCACTAGATTGGGATGTAAAAGTCGTCATACCAAGTTCCCAAAAGTCATGGATCGGTGAGAACGAGACCCTTGCAAACTCTCGATCATCAATGTCTCAACTTAGATCTTAGGGAAAGCATACCATATAACCGAGGTTACTCGAGGCAAATACTTCTATCCAAGAGCACCAGGTATTAGGATCAGTCCTGTTACTAGATCTAACTGGGCTGCTCACAACTTCGTAGATGGTGTAGAGGGCGAAACCACAGATACCCCTAGAAAGCTAAAGGAAGACGAGGTTGCAGAATGGATTCTGCTCGACGGTGTTCGATCACCCATCTGATCTTGACTATCAGGAAAGCTAACGCCGAACATCTCAGACACCTGCAACTTGCGCGAACGTCGCTCTCCATAATATCTATCCCGGGGAAATCGATCTGGTTGTACGTCAGATTCCCAAGATACATAAGTACCTACACGCTCAGCACGCCCCCCTTCAGATATCTGGTCCGAACTTTGGTCGGAACACATCAGGTTGGCGGGTGTCTGTCCACTCGGAGGCAGTCTAACCACTGGTTTCACAGCTGCATTTTCCCTCTCGTCAGGCACCATCGGCGCAGCAATGGACGGCGCACTGTCTCGCACTCGTGCCATCGCGCTCTCGTACGGGAATGTACTGCATCCCACGCCTGTCGAACTGTACGACCACGCATACAGGTTATCAACCAGCATCGTGGAATACCTGTGGTCCAACTGGGGTAAGGACGCTGGTGGAACGCGCGAAGGGGAAGTGGACCTGTACAACGTGAACCTTCCCATGATACATAAACTCGCAGAGCCTGGAGGCGTACAAGTATACTGGACACGTATGTGGCGTAACTCGTACAGCCGCCTCTTCAAGGCCGTGACAATGGTCTCGGAAACGAAGATGGAGATCCCTCCTGAAGGACCCGACTCAGCCAGCGGGGTTCTCCCCACGGGTGATTCAGGAAGCAACTCCACCGCTAGAGCCAGTAGAAGTCTAGCATTCAAATTCGCTCCTGACCTTCAACACCTCGTTACCCCAAACATGTCCATTATACCTGTAGGGACGGACGGCTGGGCATTTGGAATGGGTCACGCCAGTATTACCCCCTTGAGAGCATGCTTCGCCGAGGTCGAAAGGGGTGAAGTTGGGAATATTGAGGATGGAGAGGCGTTAAGCTTGTTGAAGCTGTAGCTAGAAGTTACCTGTATCTGTATATGGAGCGCGCTAGAAAGTGTATCACGGATCATGTTTTATGCACACTGCCAGTATCCAATATTCTCGTAAGTAAATGTCCCGATTCATTATTGTCCCAAGATGCCCAGCATCTACAGCATTTCATAACAAGATGTGTAAGGTAGCTGCCACCACGGCAATCCACAACATCGCGAGGGCGTCGACAGAATGTCGGGAGGCAGCATCGGACGGTGCTACCCGATATAGTTGCCGACTTGTAGACTTTTAGGGAGTTGATTATCCACGATGCATTCTGCAGATGGTCGTTCACGACGAAGAAATCAAGGCAGTACAAGATAGAACACATACCACGAAGTTCCGACGGATCCATCAATCTATCGGCACATGTCCCAGGGCATCCGGACGTGGCGTAGGAATTGCCTGCCCAGTCACCTGAGTTATTAAGCTTGAGTTGAGTCAAATCCAGGGGGGTCAGAAAGTCCTACCACAAAAGGTTATATCTGCGGTAACATCGTGAGGATTGAGAAGCAAGGCAGCTTGAAAGACATACCAAAAACAATTGAATGGTTAGCGAAGTATTGCGTTATATTACAGCCCGATGCAGCAAGCTCAGCCACAGGTTCTCCCCAGTTCGACGGATCTGGCAAGCCTTGAACGATGTCCTGGGGGATGGCCGCACGATAGAATGACCCTGTGTCAAAGTGAGTTCCTGACAGTCTACGTACACTGATAAAACTGACAAACGGCATTCCATCTGTATCCCATTTCATCGCGAACACACCGCCTTCTTGGGAATCGAAGTAGTGGACCATATGATGCCCTGCTCCATTCCGTGACTCCGCAGCCGGCATTGCTATCGATGAATGCATTGCACTGTAAATTGTCTACTCCGTTGGTTTGCTGATGTGTGTGTCAGCTGATATCAGATTGAAATGGTGTCCACTGGAATGGCCTACCACGATAGTACCAGTAAAGTTTGTTGTAGATGTCAAATTGCACCCTTAAGAATGGACAACTTAGCAAATTTCGAGAGACCTTCGCTGGGACACACCTGGTGCAGTATGCCATGTGACTTGATTGTGTTCATTGTCGTGGACGCCCTCAATAATGTCTATTTCACCATTCTTGAGTGGACGGATATTACACAAGACATTGAAGGATGTTGACTATACTTACATACGGCCAAGTCCCGCTTCCTAAGGTCCTGAAGTGGTGTAAAAGTCAACAACTTATCGAGTAGTAACAAATCATTGAATACCAGAACGCAGGCCATACACCTAAACGATGGATCAGCGGGAGCACAACACCAAGAAGTAGCACCACTGACCACACCCCCAGGGCGCCATGTCGAGGTCTAACACGAAAAGACCCGTGTTATACATAGCCTCACTAGTTATCCGTACACTGTAGTATGATGAGCGTCGCGTAACGGATCTTTCCAGAACATGGTGACTAGTTACCTGCTCCGGTTGACTCCCTGTGCCAACCAGGTGGTGTTATCGCCTTTCATGATAACTTTGTTGTCAGATGTGACATACGCCAGGCCGGATGAGAACGCAGTTTGTTGATCGACAAAGCTGAAGAGAATGCTCCGTCGCACACGGACCAACGGAGCCAGGAGAACGCACTCACGTTACCATTCCACTGAAAAGAAACACACGTCAGTCATAGCAGGCTTGCAGAAAGGTGATTCCGAACTTCGTAGGGTCTGTGCCGGTATAGAATACAAAAGTACTTGAAACCCCATTACTGTCAGCGCCGTATGTACGGAAGGCATATCAACAAACATGACACACTCGAAAAAGCTCTGGCCTTCATAGGTATCTTGAATCACCCACACGGTTGTGTTCTGTGTAGAGGTATATTGTGGGCTGCGGCTGCGCTTTGAGGATGCGGAAGACAGGCTCATCGGGCCGCTGTAAGTTGGAAACGTTGCCGATGCCATCGAGACAGCGTGTAGTAGCCAACATAACGAAGGTCGGTTCTTGAGTCGAGGGTATCCCATTTTGCAGGCAAGATACTTGGTGAGCAACTGTGAGTGTCACACCCCAAGCTCCAAGTCTCGCAAATTTAAATATCGTAATCGGCAAAGTACACGCGAAGAACATGGGGGAGATCCACCATATTCCCTTTCTACTAGACGACTTAAATAAAATAAAACCGAATCACCTGCCAGTGGTTCAAGTTCATTGATTCAAGGCGTGTTTGGAAACACGCGGTTGCTTCCATACTGTACCCCGAGTGAATGGATGGTCTGACAACACTTGGACCGCAGTGACTTATAGGAGTTCTCCATCCACAGGTGAGAAATCCAGAATAAAATGCATGGTGTCTTTTTGGAAACTCGACGTGACATACAACCATAGTAAACATGGCAGGTGTAAGATGTAATATAACAACACAGGATGCATACGATCACCGGTAGCGACGAAGGCTGAGCGTGTTGTGCTTCTTCCAGGTCGAGCGAGCGGGCGTGTGGTTGTGACGATTACCCTTGCCCAGTCCGCGGTTCTGCACCAGGTGTCAGGATCAGTGAGTGTTCTCAAGGTTCGGTAGTCATGACGGACCTGCTTGCCGGCGCTGGTAAGACCACGAACTTCGCGGCGCTTGTGCACCGGCTTCGCGATCCAGCTGATGCGGGGGTCCCGGCGAATCTATCCCACAATTACTTCCGTGGTCACGAAATGTACAGGAGGACTTACAGCCTTGTGGCTAGGGTCCACAAGAATAACCTCGAAGTATTTGTAAACACCATCTTGGTTAATCCAATAAGAGTTCAGAACGCGCAGATTGCCACAGCGGCGCCCAACACGTTCCTCTGCAACGCTCCTCAAGCTGCGCTGGAACTTGAGGTGGTTGACACCCTGACGAACGGGCTTGCCGTAGGTAGCACCTAATAGCCATCCTAAGTTACGCACTAGCACGCAGGGGAATGGCTAAGCTTACCCTTAGGCACAGGCTTTTTGCGGTTACCACGTCTGACACGAACACGGTAGACGACATAGCCCTGCTTGGCCTTGTAACCCAAGCGGCGAGCCTTGTCAGGACGGGATGGGCGGGATGCCCGGTGGATGACATTCAATTGACGGTACTCCCAGCATCTGCATCAGAACGTAGTTAGCATGATCGAAACGTGTATCTTCCTCAATCCACGCACCGAACGCGGAGGAGGAATCGCAGCACGTCAGACTGCTTTTTCTTGTACAACTCGCTGATATATTTGTATGCGCCCATCGTGGCTGGAGAATGAAAAGGGTCAGAACTGGGCTTCGGATTGCAGCGTCATCCGGGGGAACGCAGTGAGATCCATCCTTGTTCGCTGAGACCTGAGAGGTCTCGCGAGAACCATGGGTTCAAAGCAGTCGTCCCTGGCGGAACAGAGGCGTCAGAGAGACTATAACATACCTCTTGAGGGGGTCTTGACGCGATGGCGGCGGGGCACGCACTAGGGAACGATGAGGATAGAGGGTCTACGGCAATTGCCAGTGTAGCGGAGGTTGCCGATGACCAAATTTAGATACTGTCGTTCCTCGTACAATTGTTAGATCATTGTTGCTAAGTAAAGCGCTAAGCGCTCACTGCGTTTTGTTCTGTGATCGCGACGGTACTGTAATTACCAGCTTTTGTATTTCTCGTTGTTATGGTCAATCTGGATTCTCACTATTTATTTATTTAAGAGCCTACCGCAATGTCTGCTGCCTCTCAGACGTCCGGCATACTTTTCTCAAATTCTACGTCCTCTTTCTAAGTTCCCAATCCCAACCACTTCATCCGCAACATGGCGTGGTGGGGGATCGATGACCTCCGTGGATACATGAATGATGCAACCCTCCCTGAACTAAAGTATGGAGGGGACGCTCCTAGCCTCCCACCCCACGGGCACAAGAGTCACCGCAACACTCTTTCCACGCGCTTTAGGAAGGAAAGGCACTTGACTGGGATCCAGTGTCTTGGTGATGCATTTGACGCGTTGGTCAATAATTGTCGGTTTAGTTGTGTTCTAGGAGTCCTGCACATGGGTCCTGAACGCTTGTTTAGGGATAACAGCGCATGTGCCAGACACCTCCCTTGGTTTGACGTTAACAGACAAGGATGAGCAAACTGGGGAAGATTTGACTGTCCCATCAGCTCGGAGATTTAAGATAAATTCGACATTACTGGCCCCGGTTACAGAGTTCAACCGGTATGCCATGCAACTCTAGCTCTCATGCTCGTTTTGATCACTTGATGAATCCAGGTTGTGGGCTTGGGTCGATCATTTCCCTCTGAGAACTGTACAGCGTATACTCCACATCCTGTACCCTCAGACCAAGGACTGGGGATTTGTGTCGGAAACACAGTCGCACTACGATAATCACATCTTCAAGGAGTTTTATTTCACCCACAAAGAGCATTCGCCTACCGCCGAAATTGCGTCGAACTCCGTGCTTGTGGCGTGTCAACCTCCTTGGGTGCTCTCTGAAGAGGATATGTGGCAGTTCACCGAATTGAAATCTGTGAGTCGTGTTCCACGTTACCACAGGTCCAACCAACCGTCCCCTTTTAGCTCCCTGCTGGCAATTCGCGCTTGCGCGGGAAAGAGCGCCTCTGGAGCAAGGTACTGGCCCGGGTCACACCCTCTGTAAATCTAAGCTTATGCTTCTCAGATTTGGGACCTATGTGTCCGCAAGCAGTGCTTCTATTTCATTGTAACCTCGTACCAGCAATGGGCGTTCGGTGTATTTTCTGATGGTGCTGTGCAAAACTTCATCTTCATATCCACTCAGTGCTAAGGTAATCAACAGGATGGACAAGGGCCTACATTTCCCCACCCTTTGACGCGCGAGCCCGTCAACCTACCGTCATGCATGCCATCCTGTATTGGCTTTCCTCCGCCCTCGACGTCAATGACGGGTACTCGCCTCCCAGTGTAAGCTAAATATATTGATGGTCGAAGGTAGCGCTCGCTCAACCCTCTATGGCTTGCGCTTCTCCTTAGCTGCCTGAACCAGTTGAATATGTGATGGGACAATTCGAAGTACCGCCATCGGAATCCTGCGGACCAGAAACTCTTGCAGAATCATTGTCGAGCTGGGCTGGAAAGAGCGATGGTAAACGGCTTCGCCTTCCTTCATACGAGCGTAGCGCTGAATGAGACGCCAGAAATCCCACCATCCGCGCACGCTGCTGGATCCGCCCAACCGGACGTGTCGGAAAGGGGTGTAGTCCCCCGCGACAACGACAACCCTATGCCAGAGCCATACATCAAGCCACGGGAACTGATTGACATTCGAGAGATGGTCGAACGTTGGCGCGCGACCTTACCAACAACGAAGGGGAAGGGAGGACCGGGCGCTCGTGCATCGTATAACTCAACTGCCCATACGTTAGACCTTCCCCTGTTATCTCAATTGTCAGAGGACCTCTTCGAGGATGCTGTATCCACTGTGGCGTCTTCTGATTGTACAGAAGTCGGGGACAAGAAGGGTCACTGGCTCGTCAGCATACGTAAGTTACAGTAGGATAGACAAAAAGCGCCAATACAATTACACCTCTGTGAGATCTGCAATACATATTGTACAGTACCATACTCGAGTGCGTAAAAACGTGGACATCAACTGACACTGCACAGATTACCACCACCTTCGAGGCTCCACGTCCCTATCCTCTCTTGACCGCAGTCGCAGCCATGCTGTGCTCAAGAACAAGATCCAAGCAAAGCATATGAGCAGCGCTGAAAGGCAGGCATATATGCGACCTCTGCGCTTCTCAGAGCGTCTACAAACATGGTGTACAGGGTCCCAAGCCGCAGGGTCAGACACCAAGGCGGACTGGGACAATAGTGATATCTGCTCGGGTGATAGTTCAGCAGAGGCGGGGTCAGGAAGTGGCGTGACGATCAGTTCCTCCGGACAATAAGGGTGTTGGTCTCTTCCCCTGCGACGTTTATCGAGATGAGCCAGCCCGACGAGGCTGATGAACTGTAAAACATTGAAGAACAAGAATGCGCAAATAAGATAATGAATGCCAATGGCATCTTCTCGTTTGGGGGGTTCTGAAATAGGTTGCGGATTGTCGAGCCAAATCCCAGCGAGCGTTTGAACCATGGTAGATCCAGTTTGCTCCAGCTGTAAGGGGCGACGTTATGTCTCTCAACTATGGGCCGCAACACACCATCTCAAAGCACTTACAGCTTTGTGTACACCGAGTGTCGTGGACACGTACTTCAAGGGTACAATAGTAGGCACAATAACCACCAGCAGCACTGCCGGAGGGTTAGCGCATCATTGTTTGTAGGGGCAGAACTTACGTGGAGAAAATCCTACGCCAATGGCAAAGGAGAAAACGCCGGGTAGAGGGCTTCGTGTCCATTGAGGTGGTGCCACCAGCCAGGCGTAACACAGCATGGTCAGCAGAGAAGAAACCATGAGCATCCGTATAGTAGTTTGTGGATGTTTCAGGCGGTCAACCAGGTATCCGCTCTAGTATATCATCAGGTTCAATCACGTCCGTGAGGTTGTCGCATTGTAGCGAAGCTCACAGCAGGATACAAAATGATGCTGCCGGCAAGGAGATATGATGCTTGAGTACTGGCTTGATCTTCGCTCAGGTCATACCGTTTCTCCAGGATGTTCCTCGAGTGGAAAAGTCAATAAAGGTAGCATGCATCAGTGTATATCCTTACGCGGCTAGATGAGTAAACGGTGCCCACACCGTTCCGCAAAGGACGTTCAGGCCGATGTACCTTCCCAAAAAGTTTGAAACAAGTATGATGACACCAAAGGAATAACTCACACCCAGAATACATCACCGAGCAGCGGTATGTCCTTCAGTTTTATACGACGCTTCTTTGCCACCTTTTCAAGAGCCAAGACTTCAGAGGTATTGTGCACCCCGCGTCGTCGGGCTTCGTCCTGGACCTCGGATGCTTCCATAATCGTTCCTGATCTTCTGACCAGCCAGTGGGATGCGGACATGTAAACCAGGTTGGTGATGAAGGATAAGGCAGCTAGTGCAGTCGATGCGTAAAATGGGGCGTGACGTCCAAACTGCCACAGAAAGGGGATACGATGTGCGTGCTGACACGAACGATGCGCATTTTCCAGCGACAAGTCCCAGGGCCATTCGACACGCCTAATCCATGCGAGTTAAAGAACCGCACGATGATAGACTCTTGAACAACCGCAAGGGGTCCGACACCAAGACCGTATACGAACAGCCCAAAGACCATCAAGCGAACGTTTCCCTGCGTTTCTCCGAGAAGAAGCAGTGCTTGACCTTCACAGATCGTAAGAGACAATACGAGACCTGAATGGTGTCCAGAACTCACCAAGGAAAACCGCACCCGTTGCATAAATACTGGCGAGGGTGGTACCGAGCCTGCTGGCCATTACACCACCTACCAGGGGAGTCCAGGTACTGATTCAAGCTAAAAGCAGATATCAAGAGGCTGAACTCCGTGTTGGACGTCCCCAGCTCTCGAGCAAGTCGGGACTTGAGGGGTCCGAGTGTATACGAAGCACTGCGAACAGGTCAGCAATGAGCTTTGCGAAGAGAAAAATTGAATACTAGTGACTGCCAATACTCAAAGAACAGGCACATAAAAGAGCCAGACACCGAACGAAGAACGCTCTCGCCGGAGATATTATTTCATTCTCTGCCAGAGTTTGAATTTGGTTCGTGCCTGGGGTGCATGCGCCAGAGTCTACTTCGTAGTTGTTGTCGAGACTGTCTCTGAGGTGTAATGATGGGCCCTTGTTGCGTCGTGGGCCCTCGTCGGGTCGTGGTTCTCTTGACATGATGGTCGATACTTGCGTGGACGGCTCTGATCTAGAGCTTCAGCTTATCAGATAAAAAAATTGACAGCTTGGATGACGTAATCAAGATTTTCGTCTTTTTTTGCCAAACACGCCCCTATCTTCGGCATAAAACATACAAGATACCTAAGTATCTATGGAACAAATATAGACTAGCTACCACATTCACACCATTCTCTTCGACGTGTAATGCGCTATACATAGAAGCTGGACTGCTGTTTTGCGTAGTCAATAATAATTAACCCTTACTCATACTAGTCCGCGAGATCCACTCACGTAGCTCCGCTTGCTCGTCCGCAACCACATGCAAGTCGCCACCAGGGTGAGAAGACACAATCCAAACTCCACCCACCCCACAGCCTCCACAGTGAGAGTTTCTCTGCACCTAGAGACGCTTAGATCTTGGGGCTGATAGCATGGCGAACTCGGGTCGACGAACCCAGACGAATCTGATATCCAGTTGCAGTTGCTTCCTGACCTCGTGTCGTACAGCATACCCGCAGCGACTCCCTGGTGGGCAACAACATTAGGTACACGGGAAATCTTGTAAAGTACTATATATACTTACCCATAGTGTCGTAGTAATGAGCAGCCAAATAATGGAGCTTGCTATGCTGGCGAGGACATGCACAGCGCCGTCCACTATCCACAGAAGGTAAGCTGTCCCAAATAGTGTCGTCCAAACAGCATTGAATTCGAAAAGGATTATACTGCTCAGCAACCGTCAGCAACCATGATAGTAACGACTCTCTGGATCAGCGCTCACAGGGAACGATAACGGGCACTAGGCCAGTTGTGGTTTTCATTGCCAGCGCTGATCAAGTAGGCGGCGAGTCCCAGCTCTGCCATCGCACAGATCGTGATGAGGACGAAAAGGATGGGATGATAGTGTGTTCTAATGTAAGGCATTTGTAAAGATCCACGAGAAGAAAAAATGAGAACGAGTGTATGGTAATGGCTCGGAAGAGAAGAGAAAGCGGGGGAATGGGCACCAGGTATTGAAGTCCCAAACGTTGGGGTGTGGTGCACCAGTGGTGGGCATGCAACTGCAAGCCATGCGAGAAGCACGAGGTTGTATGCCTAAAGCCATCGACTTCGCGCTTGGAGCAAGAGACCATGTGGTTGAGGCTGCGCATCGCAGCCTCTCTTCACAACGCACGTCGAAATCTGGACTAGTCGGTATGACACGTGTTGTCGTCGTGTGCGGAACAGATCGCTACGCGTCGCCGTATTTAATCAAGGTGGACCATCACAATCGAAGGCGATGAATTTTATCACTATTCACTGAAGCACGCCACAAGCAACACTGGTGTAGGTAATTATTGAGGTCGCCGTCATGGGATGTCACAGTTTTGATCGTATCGATCTTGCCGCCTATTACATCGTCAAAGCAAGTCTCGCTAGGCTGAGAGCTCCTTCTCTCGTTTTGTTCCCTGACGATCTGTGAGATCAACACACAGCCCAAAACAACTCACTCACCCCCTATGAACCCTGATGCATGCACAAAAATACAACCATCCACTCCACTGACTTCAGATAATTCGTCATCCCGCAGGCCTCTCCATTTATCCGGAAGTGCCTTGCGACTTTCGAAGCTTTCAGGTGAGACAGGCACAGCTTGGATGCGCCAGTTCCCGCCAATTTCGTCAGGGTAAATGACGTATAAAGGAATAGCATCGCCAGTACCCCCCTGCTCCACTTCGAGCTCAAAAAGATGTTCCTGTGCCATTGATTCAACCCAAATTGATTGATTCAAATGGGCGGAGGCCTACCTTCCACGGTGCGAACTGCTCAAAGAGGACAATATTACCG
This sequence comes from Melanogaster broomeanus, assembly GCA_014904935.1. Taxonomy (NCBI): domain Eukaryota; kingdom Fungi; phylum Basidiomycota; class Agaricomycetes; order Boletales; family Melanogastraceae; genus Melanogaster; species Melanogaster broomeanus. Next base: position 293,080 of record MU123711.1, on the reverse strand, counting down.
CTTGGATCTACATTGTGACGTGCCGAGAGAGCCGAAAGTACTATGTCTCGGGCAGGTAACCACGCGTCTGCATAATACCTCAGTCTGCCGAGGAATTCTTCCCCGGTGAGTTGCGAGGCCTTGGCAAAGCGTGACTAGCAAAATAGGTAAGGAATCTGTATTGTGCATATCTACACACGCACATCAATGGCCTGGGCATCTGCGGGTTCATTCCATGCTGGATTGAGCCAACCGACTCTGCTTGATAGATCGGTCCGATTGCGGTATCTTGCTGGTTCTGGAGAAGAGTACTGTGAAACACCGTTGTCTATGCCATCTATAGCCTCAATGAACTCCTACACGCCGGGTAAGAGCCATTAAGTGACGAGTGGTGTCAGGACAGCTCACCTTATACATCTTCAGCCAGAGTGTTTGAACTTTGGCGCTGTCAGATTTCACGCCAATTTCACTAGCAATGATTTCTTGTCCAAAATGCCTGTTTCATTCTCCAGTCACTCAGGGGCGTCGCAAGAACAATCCACATACTTGTATACGAGGCCAGCAGATGATAATTTTGTCGTGAATCCGAGGCCAAAGACTTCTTGGAAACCTCGTTGGTGGTGATCAAAGCGCTGTTTGGTCTCGTCGTAGACCGCGCCAACATCGACGACGATATCGCAGGTGTCTAGCACAGCAGGGTCCCTACTGCGTTTCAGGTCTACATCGCCCATTCAGTATGAGGAAGCACGAAAGTCCTTCTTGCATGCGTACCTGCGCCGCGGTATGCTTCTGTGAGGCGCAAAAGAAAGACTGCCAGTGCTTCGTCACAGTGAAAAGTACCATTGTGCGTTCCTATCGTCTGCAGGGACGACGACCAATGAGATGTGTCGCAAGAATAAGACGCTCCGCCACACCTTGACATCCATCTTTTGCTTTTTTCCGGGTCGCGCAGCGTCGGACATGTATGACCTGCACCAACTAAGTCGACAAGGCTGGTGAAATCGATAAGATGGGAAAGCTAATGTGGTTGGACGCGGTAAAACCGAACACGACAAGATCAGGCTCCTAATCAGGTGCATGTGTAAAGTATTTGAAAGAGGTTGGCCGGGAGAACGGTGAGGGCATATATCCAACGTATTATTCATTGAATTGACCAGTACCCGTCGACCCTGCTACCAAAGTCCAATAACATAAAGATTAAAATGTCAATGAGTAGAAGCATGATGCAGATGCTGGATATGCGTATAAGTGCAGTGCTAAGTACAGTCCGTTCTATAACCTGGAGTCAAAGACAGTCAATCACAAGCCAGTCAGGTTGTGGTATAGACAGCGCGTAGCGCATGAAGACCAAGGTGATATATATCGTCGAAGAAGTCCATGCAACTCCCAAAAGTCCGAACCAGTCCGACCAGGGTTCGTTAAACAAGAACCAAAGCCCCTCCGACGGCAACCCCAACAACCCCAAGCATCCCTACGCTCCGGAGAGCTTCTGCGGCAGCGATGTAGCCATCCGGTGGACCATATATACCACCGTCTGCTGATGCTCCCGGACTTGGAGCACCGCCGTTTGGACCGTCGCCGTCTACACCTGGAACAGAAGTAGCAGCAGTTGGTAGAGGGCTTGCAGGGGTGGTAGTGCTGGTTGCATTGCCACTGGAGCCACCAGAGATACTTGCTGACCCAGAAATGCTGCTGACAGTCGCGTTTCCAGAAGCGGTCCCTGATGGACTTGCTGAAGGGGAATTGGTGATAACTGAGGCTTGCGAAGTGGTACTAATCTGACGGTTAGGACCTTACGTCTCCTGTACTATCTAAGAAATAGATACTTGCTTTGACTAAAAAACAAATGAAACATGGGCGGTTAGCATGCGAAAACCGCAAGGTAGGGGAGAAGGCTGACTTGAGCAATGGAGAGGGCTGGCAATGCCAAGAAAGCGAAGAAAAGCGACGGTCGCATCTTGAACGGTATGTATGTTCTAGTGCGACACGAACAAGAGGTCGGTGGAAGTGGACGAGGACGAGACGAGGACGAGGAGGAAAAGCGAATACACCGCAATGCCAGGGAATGTGGTACAGAAATTACCCGCCTCGTGGGGGGTTGAAACACCACGATTAGTCAACAGCATCAAATGGATGAATATATTTGGCTGACTAAGCTTACAGCAACCACATCACGCGGGGGGTCAGACCTGTGACTTGTGGAAAGAAACAATAGATTTAGCCCGAGGTATCTGTATGTAAGAATGTGAACACTATACCGGAGAAATTCTAGTAATATCAATTCCCCCTCCTCGCTGTACTAATCTTTAACTTATCCATTCACCCTCATGTTTCCCATATCAACTCCTACCGTCAAGTTCGTTATCCAGTACATTTCACCCCTCACAGAAGCCCTTCCACCGCATCTCATCTCAAGCCCACTCCGTCAAAGGCACCACTATCTGCAGATATCCCCGGTCAACGCTATTGAATATCTATGCTGGCCGTCGCCGAACAGTGCCAGAGCTGTCGAACTCCTCGACCAGTGCATGAATGCTTCTAATGAAGATCAAACAAGCAGCTATCCTACGCGTTATACATCCGATGCCGAGTCTACCTTTGCACATGTACAAATATTCTGCAAGGAAGAGGGATTGCGCATAGTCTTCCAATGGGATGCAATTGGCGGTTGGACGTATCACGACCTCCAGTTGATGCCATTCCCCGCATCCTCGTTCCCTACAATACAAGAAGCGGTCTCCAGCAATTCCGCTGCCGAGGCGGAGCTTGAGCGGCTGCCAGTGTCGGATTTTGCTGCTGGAGCTGATTATGACAACAATATCGATGAGGACTCCTATTGGGATGCATATGGTGCGGCAGCAGATACCCTAAGCTCCCCCTTACCACCGAGGAGCGCAGCAGCGTCTGATTCTATCCAGGGAGAAGATGCATATTGGGCACAGTATGCATCTGTACAAGGTTGCTATTTCCGCGCTTCATGTTTACCCAGGTTAACACCTTGCCTTCTCCAGGTTCCGCTGATTCCACGATACCATCCCCTTTACCACACAGTCGCAGGTTACAGATTGCGAATTCCGATGATAATGACGCAGGACTTGCCGTTCCCCTCAGAAGACAATCCCATCACCATTCCTGTCAGTACTATCCACTCCCGTCCCACTACCTCCAAGATCGGTCCCCCGTCTCCGAGCACGCTAGCGCACCTTCTCAACGTAATATCCCCCAGACATGACATGTACCTTCCGGCCTACGACGAGCCACTTTCAGCATCGCTAGTCTTCGGAGTTCAGCCCCTCACCAGATTTGACGGTTGCAGATTCTGATTTACTCACACCCCCATCATCCAATGGAGACCACGTCGCAATGGTCGTTTCACCCTTAGCAGGATCACTCAGCGGAGTACCGCTTTCCAACAGCGGTCCACACACCGTCATTGATGACGAGGAAAATAGGGCGCTTATGGACAGTATCAAGGGGCTGTACTACCTTTGGAAGGTCGGCAAGAGGAAGGAAGGAGACGAAAAAGGAAGCGATGCATTCCTGCGAATCGTTCAGGCGGCCGTTTCACACGAATAATCATGTATTATTTTGGTGTACATGGTGGCTAGTGGGTTGATGGTGTTAACCGTCACTGTCAGGACATGAACACAGAAAGGTATCAGTGCAGGCTCTACTCTAAAGGAAGTCGAACAACCACAGCGACACTTTATAATGAGAGTACTCCTTGAAGCAGTAAACCAAACTCTATCAGTGCAACGTCGATCTGAACAAGTATTTGTGGATCCTGAGGCGTGAATGTTGGAACAGGAGACAGATTTGTGCTGGACGACGGCGTCGAGGCAGTCGCCAAGGACGTTGGGGTTGAGACGACGACGTAAACGAGGTCGGAGTCGACGATGATGACGAAGAGGACGAGGTGCTCGAGGTCGTCGGCCGCGGAGTCCAGGTAGTAGTAGAATGACTTGTGGTCGTCGGGGAAGGGGGCGGAGTCGAGGTCGATGTAGGGGTGTCAGTGTTGTAAACCCACGACCCGTACAGCTGGCCCTCGCTGGTCGGCGCGAAGTACTCGAACAGACCCTGACTTAAGATCTAGGCCACCAGTTGCGCAGCCAGGACACTGTCGCGAACAACACACGTTAGCACAAGTCTAGACAGCCAAAAGCCACCGACTTACCTCGTCAGTTATCTGGGCCTGAGTTGATTTTCCGTTAATAGTGATGGTGATCATCTCAAAACAATGGGCGCCGCCGCTGTATTCCTGTCCAAGTGTTCAACCTCGGAGGCAATGTAGGCGCCAAGCTCACTTACAGCCGAGTTCAAAGCAACGATCTGACACGACGCACTCCATGAGAAACTCATAGGAAAGATGGGTAGCATCAATGACACTCACGAAGTCGCTGGGGCTGTTTGAAATACCACATGCACCTCTAAGCACGACGTTCCCTTCAGCTTGATTTGCTTCTTGGAGCTAGGTGGTCTCGTGAACTTACTGTCCATCAACAAAGTAAGTGAAGGCCACATTTGCGTCCCTTTTGTGTTTAGTATCCACTGCGTTGGACAAGTTGGCCCTGTGTCGATGAGGAGTATGAGATCGATCATGGTTGGGTGAATGTAGTTGTTGTTGAGGCAAGAACTTGAGGGAATGACAGTACGAAAGCGCATAAAACGACAGGGAAGTTATAAAATGAGCGCATTTCAGAATTAAAGAGCGTTGTTAGAGTCAATGGGCGGTGAAACTGAGGGAGAGTGAGAAACAGGACAATGTGTGATGTAGAATATTCGAATGTGCCTAGAACGAACGGGAATTTTTGCCAGGTACGCGGGCGGTAGCGAGAATCCCCTGATCATCTCACGCCAAACAAAGTACAGTTACTACGGTATACGTACTGCAGCTGGTGGCCGCATGAATTCGGATTCAGTGCTTTGTGAAACTGATCATGATGCATGATGCATGATACGGATGGACCCTCCCAAGCCTGAGCTTGACTATAGCTTGACTAGCTGAATCACTCGCCCGTCTCTGACGCCCTCAAGATACTTCGAAGCTGGCACTGCCACAGAATACTGCACACGAGACTGAGCATGTGACACTGGATGCAGATTCCAATGTTATACTTATGATAGAACATGGTTTAGATAGCAGTGACCCCTCGGCAAACATGTACATGACCCTAAGCTGACCATTGCGCAGTTGCAGACTTGAGCTTGAGCGCTGATGCGGCAGATGTCGGAGATCTTTGCAATGGCTTCTAGCGGGCACTTGGCAGCTTGATCCACAGCAAACTTCTAAACTCAGGTGATGGCCACATATGCGCCCATTTCCAGCGACACTTGCAATGACAGGCGCGATAACTGAAAGAATAAACTGGACGGAATGAACGGAGAATGGAGAGTGACTATTATGAACATGCTGTACTGTACTTGACGCCCACCTGATCAGCTCCGTTGTCGCCATCTCTAGAACCAAAAATTAGGTTTGTCGCTGTTCACAGTACTTTCCAACGGACCTGGAAACCACTGAACCTAGGTGTCACGGTCCACCCTCCTGCGAGCCTAAGGTTGAACTTGTACAGGTCGACTCGGACGGCTTGCCTCGTAGACGCATTGGCCGCCATTAACTGAAGTCGGTGTTTTGAAACTTAGTTCCACCCAACCTCTTGATCAAGCTCTTGATTGCCAGTTGGGAAGTCGGGTGCTCGCGCCGCAACCGGCCTACTGGGACACAATGGCCCCAATCAGGTAACAAGAAACCATCCGTTGTACTTCCGTTGACGCTTGTCCAGTATGTCGGGGATTATAAAAGCTGGTCAAGGACGCGTAGTACGACGTGGTCGTCTCTCCTACATCACCGAGCAGGGTTTTCTCTCGCTCGCAGGTCCTCCTCCCTCCTTTCTTTCCAGACTGAGACCTGGGTTCACTCGCTGTCAGACTACAGTCTCCAGCACGGTCTCTGATTATCACGTTTCCCTCTGCGTTTGAAATCTCACCTTGTCATAATGCTCGTCAACGTCTCAAAAGGCACTACGCTGTACCTCACGCCAGTCTTGATGCTCACGTCTTTGTTTCTCATCCTCTTCGCGTATCTTGCACCGGCCGTCATGCTACACAGTCAAGTCTCGCTCCTGACCGTTACACCATATTCAGCTGTGGCGCAACCTGGCCAAGCTGTGGATGGGCCGAGTATGCTTGAGGGAATGTTAGGTGAGTATGAATACTCGACCGTTTTGCACACGTTTACAGCAGCCATAGGATCCTGCTCGAAGCCCAACAATGCAGCGGGATTAACTTGCACGTCACCTTCATTCACCCCTGTTCCTCAGTTCGTATTTATTATACCCTTCCAGCAAACGCGCATTAAACTAGTGTGATAGACACATCTCTGTTTACTTCCAACACGCCGAGTGCCATTCTGGCCGCCCCCCCTGCCGCAGCAGCTGCGTTCCTGGCAATCTCGCTGGGATTGTCCATCATCTTTTTCCTCATGCTCACCGCTATTTCTTTGCGTCATCTGATGGGCAAAGACAGGAAATCTCTCCGAGAAGCCAATGTTCCAGGAGATTTCTGCATGGATGGGTATCTCGTCTTTCGTTCTTGGTATGTATTATGTCCACCGCCTTGTCTCAGAGAATGACAACTCGTGCTTCAAAGGTCTGGGTTCTTTTCTTGTCGTTCGCATGTATTTCGGAAAGGCTGCGGCTGATTTCAATCTGAGTATCCAAGGTCAGGGAACCAGCGGACCTCAGCTAATTGCGGGCACCAGTAATGGATTCACGAGTGAGTCTCCGCTTTCCCCATGCATCCGGTAGTCGGATGGTGCTTACGCGGATAACGTCAGTGGTTTGGATTGGATACGCCTTCTTTGCCATTCCGGTGGTTGTTTCGCTGGCCAAGCTACACGTCCTGGCAACGAAAAAGCCTACAGGCACCCCGAACTTCATAATCGTGTATACCTTGTCATACCAAGTATCGATCCTTCCGTGTAAAACATGAACCTCCATGATCGATGGCATTGATCATGAAATGTGTGATTTGAACGAATGCAAATCTATCGCCACTCCGATCACGTATGGTTCTGGTTACGCCACGACTCAAGTACCGGTCGACGCTGATGTCCTCATTGCCGAGTAGTGCTTTCGCAGAGAAAATACTCGGACAGTCGTTTGTCTTAATTCATACCCCGTCGACCATGCATGAAGGGTTATCAAGCCCCAAACAATACAATTTTTGGATGGTAATGCAAACAGGATGAGAAGACGAAATCAGAAAGCAGGTTCTTCATAAGAGTCAGCTTGGTAGGCCGGCACTTGTGCGTAAACGGTCTCTTCAGCTGGTGGTGGTGGTGGGGCAGAAACGATGGCGGGCTCTCTTGACTCCGAAGAAGGCTCGGAGACGATCTTGTCGACTGGTGGCTCCATGATTTGGACGGAATCGGGGAGAGGCTTTTTGGGGCCCAACTGGCCTTCGGGGTCCCAGCCCTTCATGCTGACCACGACGTCAGAGATATAGCCTGAGACGGGACGTTGGCGTACTCACATTTTAACTTTGATACCAAGGACACCCTGCCTAAGCAGGACGTGTCTCACGGCGTAGTCGACGAAGTCCCGAGCGGGTTGACCGGAGTGGATCATGAATCCGTCGGTGAATTTCATGGACTTGGCACGGGCAGCACGAAGCTTTCCAGAAACGACGACTTCACAACCCTTAGCACCAGACTCCATAACGAAGCGGAGGACACCATAGCAAGCCCTGGGTAGGATTGTCAGATGATTTCCAAAGATGCATCTCTATTGGATCGTACCTGCGGACAGCAAGGCCGCCCAAGAGCTTGTATCGCAAACTCTCGCATTGTGCGATAGCAGAGAGCCCACGGTGCTGGACCTTCTCAGCGTACAATTCAAGAGAGTTCTCAGGGAACTTGAAACGCTTTTGAACCAGAGCAGTCAGCTCGCGGATGCGGCGACCCTTTTCACCAAGGACCTCCTGAGTGTGAGTAGCGCGGATGATAATCTGGAGAGGATGCATCAGAACCTGATATAGGAAACAGAGTATATATCTACCTCAGTGCGAGCATGCGTGACGCGGACATCGCAACCAGAATAACCTTCCTCCGCGAGTTCACGGGTAAAGAATTCGTTGAGTTCGGCGCGGAAGACACCGTCGGCGACAAACTTGCGCTTTTTGCTGATTTGAGCGGACATCTTGAGGAGAGGTGGTAAGCCTGTGGGGGAGGAGATAAGAGTCTTGTCACATCATCATCCAGAGGACAGAGTTGGCATCCATCTCAATGAGACACTACTCCGAGAGGATATCTCCCAGATAGCATATACAGACATACGCTGTACATGAAGCCTGATATTAAATAGGGCACGAACCTTCAATCTACGTCGTCGACGCCGGACGTGGTGTTGAGCACTGGGCTGGATATGTGAACCTTCTTGCCGATGGGCAATTTCGGTCTCCGCTTAAACGTCTTGCTACATATTTTCTTGCAAAGCCGCGTACTACATCCTCCTTTACTCGCTCAATGTCACTGAAGTCGCGAAGAAGTTTCTCGCATTCAATGTGAGTAAAGTTTGGTCTCATCTTGCTATTTTTTGAAGCGATTTTTGCGAACACTTATGACGAGCGTTGTATATCAACCACCACTGGCACCTCTTAGTCGACTTGATACATACAGAGCCTCACGGCTAGTTTGTATCACTGACATTAATGACTTTCTGATCCTTGTTCGCCTATATTCCTTTAGCTGCACAAACTGAACTGAACATTTTTACAGACTGTAGTTGGGACGGTGACTGGAAATCCGATGAAGCATGTAGGATGAATATGGCAATAATCGAACCTGTGATATAACCACATGTCTCCAATTCATAGTCCTGACTTTATCCTATCACAACCCACGTCCATCTGACGCTCTGGGAAACTTCCTCTCGGTATCAGCTCTCGAATTATCGCTCTTATCTTCCTGTCATGCATCGCGCGAATTCTGATCGAACTTTGAAGTAGTTCTTCACTTATATATCTAAGTGATCATTCACCTTGGTACTATTGTATTCCCATCGTCCCCGTCTTCTCATCATGCCATCCTGGTCCCAGCTTGCTGCTGACAAGAAACAACGCCAACAGAAGGAGATCCCTCAAGATTGGCTCATTACAGCTCCACACGAAACGACTCTCAACGTGACTGGCTTCCCTGAGACCTATGGTCTGTTGACCCCACAAGAGATCGAAATTACCAATACCGATGTCGATGTCTTACTGAAGAAGCTTGCGAGTGCCGAATGGTCTTCTGTAGCAGTGACCACTGCCTTCTACAAGCGAGCTATCAAGAGGAGAGATTTCATGAATGCTTTCAGTCCCGAGATACTGCTGTCATAGGACAAAACACGGACAACACGGAGTCTTGTCCTTCTAAGGAATTTAGAGCGCCACCATATGGTACTCGACCGTAGGACGGTCTTAATCCGTACAAGCCACATAACGCGGCAGGGATCCGCACAGAGCTCAAGAAGATCGGTCGAACATTGGATCGAGAAGGATATTCAGATTGACAGCACGTACCCTCCGATGTCAGAACCAACACCTAGAGGGCTTCCCTTCAAAGCGAGAAGAGCGCCCTCTCCCCAGAGGAACCTCCGGGGTCAGCGAGCGATTGTACGGATTGGTGGTTCTGCCAAAGATGTTGTTAAATGTTTCTGGCCACTGGAGTTCATAGCCAGATAATCGTGAAGTCCCGAGAACACGCATATTGCGCTACCATCAGCGTTTGGCGGTAAGTTTGTCCTTACAAAAGGAACAGCCCCACACTCTTCCAAGATGTCTACAAGAACAGCATTCTTTTCCGCGTAATTTCGATCCAGGGAGATGTAGCCCATCGTTGTTTCTAAACCTTTTATACATAACTGATCCTTGAGGGATATCGGGAGGCCATGGAGGGGACCGACGACCTTGCCGGTCTTCTTCAGTGCCTCGTCTAGTTCCGTGGCTCGAGCAAGGGCACGTTCGACGAAGATTTCGGTTAAGCAGTTCACCTAGTCATTGTCAATTATATCGATCAGGCGCACCACATTAAGATTTACGAGCTGTTGAGCGACGA
>MU123711.1:262404-282980 GCA_014904935.1 Melanogaster broomeanus | reverse complement strand
CTTTAATGATCATTCGGAAGGGAGTTCGTTCAGTGGTTGCTGATGGAAAAGAGCGCGAGTCCCCGGGCAGTGTGGCGCTCCAGTAGTGTGCCGAACGTCTTCAAACAGGAACGAAGTTAGAGGACGAGGATATAGAAGCTGGTTGTTCTCGTGGAGTACGGAGTTTCAGAAGTTTGACATCACAAGGACAAAATCTGGCGAAGGTAATATGTGGAATCTCGTAATCGAGCGATCGTCGAAGGTGACCATGAAATTGTTTCGGTAATGACTTTCGAGGAAAGCTTGAAATGGAACATTTGTATTGTCTTGGGAACGAGTGCGCGTTAGATTGTAATCACACTGGCCATGTGGCAGGTGGAGCGCTCTTTGGTATAGCGAGTTCGACGGTATGGGTCGGATAGAAGTGGCCGAGCGGGAGCGGTTTAACGGTGATAACCGTCTCGAGGTTCGTCGTGGGGTGACTGAACGACGAAGTGTGTCTACTATCGCAGTTGTTTCCCAGTCCTTGGCTTTGCCTATGGAGCTGTGGTGTGTATATCTTTCCTCTAATATAACCAAATATGTCGCAATCAAAATCCGAATCTTCCATCACCAAAAACATCCCTATCTTCGACGGAAGCAATTACATCAATTGGTCTTCCTCAATCTCCGGCTATCTCCGAGTACTTGGCGTCTGGTCCATTACAAATGGAACCAAGGTTTATCCCACAGGTGCCGCAGCTACTGCGGAAACAATACAAGCTTTTGTGGACTCCGATGACCGTGCCATCGGTACCATACAAGTATTCATGAAACCATCGTTTCATCACCTCATTAGGGAAATGGACACCGCGCACATTGCCGGTTCCAGACTCACTTGGAACACTATCAAAGACCGCTTCGGATCTGCCGGCGCAGCCGCACTTTTTATAGACTTCAATCAAGCCACCAAATACAAAATTGGTGAAAACGAAGATGTACCAACCAAGCTCAGCGACTTAGATTCAATCTTCGATCGACTGACCAATAATGGTCTCACCCCTTGACAATAAGATCAAGGCTATGATTATGTTATCCGCTCTCCCACACAGCTGGGACCAACTCGGCTCAACCATTTTGGCAACAACGGCAGCAGCAACGCTGCAACCTTCTGATATTCTTCCGAAGATTCATGAAGAAGCTTCTCGACGATCCACTCCTTCTTCGGCCCGCTTATCAACTATACGCCCTGCCAACAAACGTCCATGCAAACACTGCAAATGGACCTAACCATACCACTGAACAACATTGGTTCAAAGACGGTGAAGGACCCAAACAACCTTCAGCCGGACCTTCTTCTCAACCGACCCAGTGGACAGGCTCCACGCGGACGAGGTGGAAGAGGACGTGGTAACGGACGTGGACGAGGACAATCCTCTTCACGCGGCAAAGGCAAAGGCCGGGCACATGCCCTAGAAGAAGAAGAAGATGCCGTCTCAAACTTCGCGGAACGTTCCGTACACTTCGATGACTCCCAAAACAGATTTGTGGAGATCTCCGACGAAGAAGAAGAAGAAGATGTAGTCCATGACTACATTGATGATGACGAAATATCATTTCCGTCACTCAATCCAATTACGCCAAAATTGGATACTGCCGTGGAGGACTATCTCTCCTCCGATTCCTTTCTCGGGAGAGTCCTCAGGAAACTCAAAGAAGAATCCAACGCCTGAGGACTCCAATCACAAAGCGGATATCATTTCATGGAGACACAAGAACGGTCACTTCGTCTGCCTTGAATGTCAATATTATACAAGTGGCTATCGCTGTTCCAATAGGACAGATCTTCCTTCCCTTATCGCGACCACATGGTCGATACGGATTAACACCAGGGAAAGCAAGACGACTTCCATCCCCATGGGTTCAACGGAAGCGTAACGAAGAAATAGATGAATATTGGATGAAGGAATATGGTTATACAGACGATGCAGATTTGTATGACCAATATGATGATGTTTACACTTATCAGGTGGAATCATCATCTAAGCGACTATCCAAAGACGAACTCAAATCTCTTTGGATGATGGACTCCGGTACTTCGCACCACATAACCCCTTACCGAAGTGATTTTTCATCACTATCGCGTAACACGACCACCTGTCGTACTGCGTCCGGAGACGTAATTCCTATGTATGGTCCAGGAACAATTATGATACAACATCATAACGGACAAGAAAACCGCATTATCACACTTGATAACGCGTACTATGCACCACAAGCCGATCACCGGCTTCTATCCAGTATTAACCTTGACAAGACAAGGGTTACACTGCCAACATTGGCACGGAGACTCAGCTTTGGGATCCTCAAGGACGACTCGCCATTTCAGCTTCATCGTTACTTGGCAAGTCAGACCTTCACTGGTTCACAGCTACTTGTATGTCACCAGAGTCGGTCATATCCTCCCTTGAGTCGAATGTTTCTTATGACTTATGGCATCAACGACTTGGACACTGCTCCAAAGCCGCTTTACGACATCTCAAGACGTCTACATCTGGATTCCCAGAATATTCCATTCCTACTAACGACACCACCATGTCATGGTTGTCTACTCGCAAAGCAACGGAGCGATCATTCCCACCTTCTGACAAAAGGGGGAGTCAACCCCTAGATCTGGTACACACCGATCTTGCGGAATTTCCCACGCATTCTAGACACCAGAATCGCTGGATGATCACATTCATCGATGATTACTCATCATTTGCTGGTATTGCTTTCTTAAAGCATAAATCTGAAGCCACCGCTCGCTTCAAGGATTGGCTCACTTGGGCTGAAAATCAATTAGGCCTAACGCTGAAACATCTACGTTCAGATCGAGGGGGAGAATACTTAGCCACGGAGCTACAGACGTTCCTCACTTCGAAAGGTATTGAACATCAGAAAACAGTACCACGAACACCTCAGCAGAATGGACGCGCAGAACGCTTTAATCGCACAATATGTGAAAAAGCTGAAGCAATGCGATTCACCGCATGTCTTCCTAATATCTTCTGGCAAGACGCCAGTTGAAACTGCACTCCATATCTATAACCGCCAACCTATGCGACGAGGGAACTGGACATGTCCACTTACCCTATGGAACAAGAAAATACCAGACATATCTTACTTCCGAGTATTTGGAACTCAAGCATACGTCTTTATTCCTAAAGAAGATCGTGATAACAAATTATCACCAAAGTCTCAAGACATGATCTTTATAGGATACGAACCTGGAACAAAAGGTTATCGCTTCTGGTCCAAGATCAAGAAACGAGTCGTAATATCATCTACTGCCGTTTTCAATGAAACCATATTCCCTAATTGTCCCAAAGAACAAGGGAAATCCGACAACTTACCCGTTCAACAACCAATACGCAAACCACCTTCCAATCAGGATTCGGATGAATCAGATTCAGAGGATGACGATCCTCATATCCAACAAGGAAATCACCGCGACCAATAGTTCGCAATAATCCCAAATCACCCAAATCTCATACACATAATAATCTCCACCTTCTCAACCACAACGAGAAGAGACTCCACAAGCCGGACCCTCACGTCAACGGCAACTTGGTCAATATAAACCTATTCCTAAACCATCTGGTCCTTTGAAACGACCATCTAAATCTGGCGATGCTGATCGGATTACTCCGACACATGCAAGACTTCCAGGAAGAACCATCAAACTTCCTATTCGCTACACAGAGAATAATACCTATGGAAATAAATCTCCATTGGAAATAGAAGTCGAAATGCAAAATCGCAAAGATGCTCTCCTTCAACAACTCCGACCGGAAATACCATTCCGAACTCGTGCTAGAACACAAGCGGAGATTAATGAAGAACATCAAGAGCAACGTGACCTTATTCAAAGGTTACGACAGGAACAGGAACAGACCAATCCTCATCAGGAGAGTCATTACCGGAACCTTCACAAGAAGAAGAAATTGGAAAACCAGTCGAAGAGATGCAACAAGAACAAAGCACTCTTTTTTCAAATTATCTAATCGCACAAGCGGTTCAAGCTTCCGAAGCTCCCAAACAATTTTGGGACATTAAATCTTTACCTGATCAAGATCAGAAAGATTGGAGAAAAGCGATGCAGGAAGAGATTACCTCCATGCATGATCGCAAAAGTATGGGAACTCGTGGATCTTCCACCTGATCGGAAACCCGTCAAATCAAGATGGGTATATGCAGTGAAATCTGACGGTCGCAAGAAAGCAAGACTCGTCGCAAAAGGATTCACGCAAATATTTGGTGTTGACTTTGAAGAAACATTTTCTCCAGTAGCGCGGTTCGAAACCGTACGCTTATTACTCGCCCTTGCAGCACTCGAAGATTGGGAAATCGAGGCACTAGATGTCAAAACTGCATTTTTATATGGCGAACTTGACGAAGAAATCTATATGGAACAACCACAAGGATTTGTCAAGAAGGGTCAAGAGAGAAAAGTTTGTCGGTTACTCCGAGCGATCTACGGCCTCAAACAAGCAGCATTAGTCTGGAATAAGGCCTTACACAAATCGCTATTGGACTTGGGCTTCATACGCTCAAAGTCAGATCCCGGAGTATACATTTATAATCACAATGGCGATCTCCTACTCGTCGTCATATATGTCGACGATGCTCTCTTCCTAGGATCCAACAAGAAACTTCTCAAGTCAAAGAAGAATACCTTCATGAAGACATGGGAATGTCGAGATCTAGGAGAAGCAAAAGAATATCTTGGCATGCGCATAACACGCGATCGCTCAAAACGAACAATCGTTATCGACCAGATCACATATGCCGAGAAAGTCATTAAACGGTTCGGATTAACCAATGCTAAATCAGCTCAAACACCACTTCCCGCTGGTTACAATCCAACCTCAAATGACAATATATCATCCTCCGAACTACGCAGCAAATACCAGTCTGTGATAGGATCACTGCTGTACATAATGTTGGGTACCAGACCCGATCTCTCCTACGCTGTCATCAAGATGTCACAATTTTGTGCAAATCCCACAGAGGAACATCTTTCCAAGGCGCTCTATATCATCAAATATCTTTTAGCGACCAAGGACCTAACAATCACCTACAATGGAGCATCACAATCTTCATTCCAAGCCTTCAGTGATACTGATTGGGCAGGTGATCATGACACGAGACGATCCACAACTGGATACCTCATATTCTTAGCCGATGGACCCATATCATGGGTTTCAAGACGACAACGTACCATCACACTTTCATCTACCGAAGCCGAATACGCCGCATTATCAGAAACTTGCCGACAAATATCATGGCAACGTTCTCTTCTCCAAGAGATGGGCTACCAGCTCAATGCATTCCCTCTCTATGGAGACAACCAAGGCTCTTTATTTCTTGCAAGCAATCCTGCTCAAGAACATCGAACCAAACATGTGGATGTTTATCACCACTATGTTCGAGAATGCGTCGAACTTGGGAAAATAGAACTCTTCTATATTTCCACTCAAGAACAACTTGCAGATATCTTCACAAAGAATCTGACATGGCAACGGTTTGAAAACGTTCGGAAAGGATTACGACTTCACCCTTATTCGCAATCATCTCAGCGAGGAGGAGTGTTGAAGAAATCACATGGTTAGTAACAATTACCCGATATCCGGTTACATGTGATTCATTACACCTCTATGATTACTCATGGAGTCTTATCTCTGACTCATGGATATTCTATGATATTCCATGAGGCTCTATCTTGATAACAAGAATAGGTTAGATAGCACGTATAGATAACACTTACTATACCTAGCATGGTCTGTGCGCAGACCTCAACAGTATAAATACTGTACTTTAGTACCATGTACTTTAGGTTGCAAGATACACAAGTATCTAATACATTCACTCTACAAGTCTACTAGCACTATCAAGTCTAGTTTCAATACTCTTGTTCTAGTCATCAGGAACTGGTAAGGTGAGACTCTCTCACCAACTGCGTTGCTGTATCGAAGAGGTAGTCCCTCGCACCTCCTATTCTCTTCGATACACTCGCTGTCAAACTACAGTCTCGAGCACGGTCTCTGATTATCACATTTTCGATGGGCCCTCCAAGCCTTGACTAGCTTGAGTCACTCGCCCGTCTCTGACGCCCTCAAAAGATACTTCGAAGCTGGCACTGCCACGGAATACTGCACATAACATGTGTGACGTCACTGCCAGTACTATAGCTAGTGGATGCAGATTCCCACTGTGGGAAGAAAACCGGGTGAAATTCACTAGGGAGATCACTAGGTGGACGGGTGAGGATCACCGACCGCCTGGGTGATCTTCACCCCTCTCGGTGAAGATCACCAATGGAGCGGGTACATGGGGCCTGGTTTTTTTCACCCATTTTTTTTCCGAATTCACCGTGTGGTCTGAAGCTGAAACAGGTGATATATATCACCGTTGTCATTGGTGATTCATAGGTTATATTCACCATTAGGTTTACCATGTAGTATTACCCGTTTATATGGTGATATTCACTACTAATAAGCTTACAAGCAATGGCCTGTGGACGTAGAAATGACTGGCGAAGTGTGAACGACTGTAGTAGCAAGTACGCGACATCAATTAGAAGTAGTGAGGCATGCCTGTCCTCACGGCGTCATTGTGCAAATGGTATTCCTTTGTCGTCCCACTCGATCTGCGCCATTGGGGGTCGCTCCTCCTCGCTCTGCAAGCGTCGTGGCCTTCGATGTGTGCGGCGTTCGCTATTTGCGTTGTGTGGTGCGTGTATGCAGCCGCTCCATCTGCTGACTGATTGCACCACCACCGCCATGTCGTCCTCGTTCGGCTTGGTGCCGGCTTGACAGCTTGTGGCGTCGTCTTTGTATGCGGCCTTGGTTCTACCTGGGGTTTGCGCCTCTTCATCAGCGCGGCCGGTCGACTCCCAACCACCTTGCTACCCCTCGAGCGTCACGCTTGGGGGGTGCTAGTGTGCTTGCAGTTTCTGTCGCGTTCGCATTCGCGGTCGTGTCGGTGGTCTGGTCCATGGACGTCTCTATTCCAGGTTTGTTCGCTCAACGTTGTTCGTCATCTGCCGCCCGTTCGTGACTTGTAGCCATATTGGGTGGCTCTGTAGGCTTGCCTGACTGGCGCACTTCCAGCTTGTGGCGTCACCTTTGTATGCGGCCTTGGTTCCACCTGGGGTTGGCACCTCTTCATCAGCGTGGCCGGTTGACTGCCAACCACCTTGCTACCCCTCGAGCATCGCGCTCGTGTGCTTGCAGTTTCTGTCGCATCTGAGTTCGCAGTCACATCGGTGGTCTGGTCTCCACTCCAGGTTTGTTCGCTCAACGTCGTTCGTCATTGGCTGTTTGAGTCCTCTTGTCGATCTTGTCGCCTGCTGCCCATTCGTGAATCGTAGCCATGTTGGGTGGCTCTATAGGCTTGCCTGACTGGCGCACTTCGCTTCCAGTCACAGTCGTGTGTCTCGTGACTCGTCTGGATGGTCGCACGATGTGCCTGGTACATGGGTGCTGTTCTTCGACTCACTGATGACATCGTGCGCTCCAGTGTTGCTGCTCGCTTGTCCATCCTTCCGCTCGTGCGTGCTGCTGTGTCGTTCTGCCCATGCATCGCATCCTTCACCGTGCGGGTTTGTGCCGTGTCGTTGGCCTGTGTGCATGTGCCACTCGAGGGTCTGGGTGGGTTTGTAGCCCCGGCAGCTGGGGTTCTGTCTGGCATGCTGGGCTCGACATGTCCACCTGGGTTGTAGATGACGGCATGCACCTCCTCTACTACTTAGGCCAGGCGGTCCTTCGTCTGGCCGGTTGGCAGTCTCGTTCGTTGGCGTTTCTACCTGATGTGGCTTTTCGACCTCGACCCCGGCCGCGCGATGGTCACTTGCAACCTTTACTGTGTGATGGAAAGGTTGGTACGCAACTTCGAGGTGATAGAATAATCAACAGAGATGTTTTGAGGCAGCTAGGCCCAGGGTTGCGACATCGTGAGTTGGAAATTGGAGTCGAGAGCCAGAGTCACCAGTGGCTGAAGTTGAACACTCACGTGATCTGCGTCTGTCATTGTCGATGGGTGCTCTTGTCCCTCACATAGGACTTTCAACCCATTCCTCTCGCTTTCTCGTCGTTGATGGGTGCCCATTCTTGACAATGGGCCCCTCACGTTGTCCCCCTTGTCTGGCGTCTGTCATCGTCGATGGGTGCCCACTCTTGTGGGCCCCTCACATAGGACTTTCGATCCATTCCTCTCGCTTTCTCGTCGTTGATGGGTGCCCATTCTTGTGGGCCCCTCACGCTCTTGTCTGGCGTCTGTCGTCGTCGATGGGTGCCCACTCTTGTGGGCCCCTCACATAGGACTTTCGACCCATTCCCTCTCGCTTTCTCGTCATTGATGGGTGCCCATTCTTGTGGGCCCCTCATGTTGTCCCCCTTGTCTGGCGTCTGTCATCGTCGATGGGTGCCCACTCTTGTGGGCCCCTCACTTATGACTTTCATCCTCGTCTGCCCTTGAGCACGGTAATCGGTACACGCGTAAGCTGCGGTAACAGGCAGTTGCCTTCGCGTCACGGTACGTGTCTTTATTTGATCGTCTTGCACTTCTGTCATCTTCTCTCTTTATTTCTCCATGTCGTGTTCTCCGTCGTTCTTTCTCTCTCCGTGTTTTTTTGTATTGTCATGTACATGTGTACTCCCAAGCCTCCTTTGCAATCGTGTTCGACCTCTCTAGTATACAACTCCCATTGCTCACAACCTCCACAGAAAATTGATGGTGATAACGCAGACGACGAGATCATTCAGCGTACGTCTGCATCTACGTTGACAATTTAACTACTCTTTTAATTTTCTTCCAGGTACTTATGATCTCGATGATTGGCCGGTACACTCGCAAGGAGCCGGCGATGCTTTGCTGCCCACCCATCCCTCCACCCCTCCACCCCCGAAACGATTCCTTTGCGGCCAACAGCCACCCATCCCCACCAACTAACTCCTACACCTCCGTCCACCTCGTTCGGTACCCACACTGAGCAATACCCTGGACACCGTAGACGTGACTTGCCTGCAATCCCAGCCGACTGAATCCCCTCTCGACGAAAGCCACAGCCGGGCAAGGGCCGACCATAGTGGAGACGTCGACCTCATGCGTGCTACCTTTGAAGACCATGCTTTGCTGCCAGTGAACAGTACTACTATGCATGCTGTTATTATGTATCAAGCATATTTGCTTTAGATTAGAGCTACGAGTAATATTATATCAATTTATATGCAGAGTTTGACGAGTTCATTTAACCGGTGTAATGGGTGACTATCAACTACCTCGAAGACATGAACTCTTGTCGCAGACCTGCAGTTGATAATCACCCATAATTCCGGTGATCAGAGATCACCCAGTGACCACCGGGCACCTGGTTATCACCCATCAACACGGTGATTGTTGAATTTCACCACGGCACCTGGTGAAAACCACCAGTTTGATTTCCCATAGTGTCCAGTGTAGTCAGCCAAATAAATCCATCATCATCGCTATAATAGAACATGGTTTAGATAGCAGGACCCCCTCGGGCAAAGTCGAACATGGACGTCTGGACCCTAAGCTGGCCATTGCGCAATTGCAGACCTGAGCTTGAGCGTTTGAGCGCTGATGGGAGATGTCAGAGATCTTTGCAATGGCTTCTAATGGGCACTTGGCAGCTCCCACAGCAAACTTCTAAACTCAGTGACGGCTACATATGGGGCCCACTCTGATCTGCTAAACCACTGAAATGAATGTTTAAGTTTGACGGGTTACGTGGGCTTATGTATGTGGGATGGAGACATCTCAAGGTCGTTGATGCACTTCCAGTGACACTTGCAAACTGGACGGAATGAACGGAGAATGAAGCTTTATTTATTGCGCTTTGCAATAATAATGACCAATCTGAAAAAAAAAAAAAGAAGGAAGAGTGTCGACACGTCGTATGTAAGCAACCCTGATGTGGTCGTCACACGTCACATTTGAGCAAGACGACCGTCGACCACCGCGGGTTTTTGCACAGGTCAGTGGGTATGCTCTATGATGTACGCTACATAGTACAGTGTTACTACTATTATATTCTACCATTGAGCAGTTTTCAAGGCGACAGGACTGTTCTCGAGGTGACGGAGTGACACAGCTGTTACAGAGGTGGTTCGTGATCTGATTTTGAGGCGATGGGACATTTTTGAGGCGGCAGGCCATTACTGAGGTGGTGGGATGGTTCGTGAGGCAATGGATCTATTTTCAAGGCTGTTTCTGAGATGATGGGGTGGTTTTCGAGGCGACGCCTCAGGATCTAAGCAAGCGATATTGCAGATTACTGGCTCATGCGTGCCCACAGGACTTCCTGCCCACCAATTGGGAATTGGGCATTCAAACACAAGTGATAGCATTAACGGCGGCCTGTCCACACCTCCGCACACTGATCCATCGTCCAACACATTATCTTCCGAGGCATTGGAACCATCGCGACCTCAGGCTCCTAGCGTGCAACAGACCCAGCCAATACTTACGGATGACCAGGCTGATTTCGTGAACAGCCTGCATGCCAATAACGTGCTAGCTGCTGCAATCGTGCGAGTTCTCGAGAGCATGATGGCGAGGGAGCGAAGACCTGCTATAGAAGGGTATGCTGCAGCTTGGACCATTTTTGAGGCGATAGGACTGTTTTGAGGTGGTGGGTGGTTTCGTGAGGCGATGGGGCCATGACTGAGGTGGTGGGGACCTCATCTGTGATTTGCGTTCGAGGCCACAGAAACGTCTGCAGAAGACGAATGTTGAAGTTATGACATTATGTACTGTACAGTTGAACGTTGAATGTCGTGGCTCTCAGATCAGTGACTAGTGACGCGTGACGTGTGACTATCCAGGTTGCTTACATACTACAACACTTCTTCCTTCTTTTTTTTTTTTGAGATTGGTCATTATTATTGCAAAGCGCAATAAGTGGCGTGTATTATATTCTTCCTCTGTTTAATTTACAGATACACAGGGCCAATATTCCACAGTGAATGAAGACTGACTATTATGAGGCATGCTGGTACTACTGTACTTGACGCCCACCTGAGTCAGCTCCCATCGCTAGAACCGCAAATTACTACATAGTAGGTTTGTCGCACTTCACACCTTGCACTGAACCTAGGTATCATGATCCACTCCCCTGCAGGCCTGAGGTTGAACCTGTACAGGATCACGATATCGACGCCTTGTTTCATAGACAGATTGGCTGTTAATTTAACCTGAAGTCGGTGTTTTGAAGCTTAGTTCCGCCTACCTCGAGCTCTTGCCAGTGATTGCCAGTTGGTGCTCGCCCCGCAACTGGCCCACTGTGACACAATGGCCCTAATCAGGGAACAAGGATCCCGTTGACGCTCGTCCAGTATGTCAAGGATTATAAAAGCTGGTCAAGGATGCGTGGTACGACGTGGTCGTCTCTCCTACATCACCGAGTAGGGCTTCTCTCACTCGCAGGTCCTCCTCCCTCCTCCCTTCCCAGATTACGGCCTGGGCCAATCGCTGTTAAGCTACAGATCGAGCACGGTCTCTGGTTATCACGTTCTCCCTCTGCGTTTGAAAACCCACCATATCATGATGCTCCTCAACGTCTCAAAAGGCACTACCGTGTACCTCACGCCAGTTTTGATGCTCACGTCTTTGTTTCTCATCCTCTTCGCGTATCTTGCACCGGCCGTCATGCTACACAGTCACGTCTCGCTCCTGACCGTTACACCATATTCAGCTCTGGCGCAACCTGGCCAAGCTGTGGATGGACCAAGTATGCTTGAGGGAATGTTAGGTGAGTATGAATACTCGACCGTTTTGCACACGTCTACAGCAGCCATAGGATCCTGCTCGAAGCCCAACAATGTAGCCGGATTAACTTGCACATCATCTTCATTCACCCCCGTCCTCAGTTCGTATTTATTCTGCCCTTCAAGCAAACGTGCACTAAACTGGTGTGATAGACACATCCGTGTTTACTTCCAACACGCCGACCGCCATTCTGGCCGCACCCCCTGCCGTAGCAGCTGCGTTCTTGGCAATCTCGTTGGCATTGTCCATCATCTTCTTCTTCATGCTCACCGCTATTTCTTTCCGTCATCTGATGGGCAAGAGAGGAAATCTCTGCGAGAAACCAATGTTCCAGGAGGTTTCTGCATGGATTGGTATCTCGTCTTTCGTTCTTGGTATGTATTATGTCCACTGCCTTGTCTCAGAGAATGACAACTCGTGCTTCGAAGGTCTGGGTTCTTTCCTTGTCGTTCGCATGTATTTCGGAAAGGCTGCCGCTGATTTCAATCTGAGTATCCAAGGCCAGGGAACCAGCGGACCTCAGCTAATTGCGAGCACCAGTAATGGATTCACGAGTGAGTCTTCGCTTTTCCCATGCATTCGGTAGTCGGATGATGCTTACGGAGTAACGTCAGTGGTTTGGATTGGATACGCCTTCTTTGCTATTCCGGTGGTTGTTTCGCTGGCCAAGCTACACGTCCTCGCAACGAAAAAGTAGAGCATAACTTCTACAGACACCCCAACTTCATAGTCATGTATACCTCGTCATACCAAATATCGATCATTCCGTGTAAAATATGAACGTCCATGATCGATGTATGATCCCTTGATCATCAAGCTTCAAGTGTGGGATGAACGAACGTAAATTGACGCCACTCAATCACCTATGGTTCTGGTTACGCCATGACGCTGACGTTCTCATTCCCGAGTAGTGGCAGAGAATGCAGTTTCAAAACACCCGAACAGTCATTTGTCTTAATTCACACCCGTTCCATCATGCATGAAGGGTCATCAAGCCCCAAACAATACAATTTTTGGATGGTAATGCAAACAGGATGAGAAGACGAAATCAGAAAGCAGGTTCTTCATAAGAGTCGGCTTGGTAGGCCGGCACTTGTGCGTAAACGGTCTCTTCAGCTGGTGGTGGTGGGGGAGCAGAAACGACGGCAGGCTCTCTTGACTCCGAAGAAGGCTCGGAGACGATCTTGTCGACTGGTGGCTCCATGATTTGGACGGAATCGGGGAGAGGCTTTTTGGGGCCCAACTGGCCTTCGGGGTCCCAGCCCTTCATGCTGACCACGACGTCAGAGATATAGTCTGAGACGGGACGTTGGCGTACTCACATTTTAACTTTGATACCAAGGACACCCTGCCTAAGCAGGACGTGTCTCACGGCATAGTCGACGAAGTCCCGAGCGGGTTGACCGGAGTGGATCATGAATCCGTCGGTGAATTTCATGGACTTGGCACGGGCAGCACGAAGCTTTCCAGAAACGACAACTTCACAACCCTTAGCACCAGACTCCATAACGAAGCGGAGGACACCATAGCAAGCCCTGGGTAGGATTGTCAGATGATTTCCAAAGATGCATCTCTATTGGATCGTACCTGCGGACAGCAAGGCCGCCCAAGAGCTTGTATCGCAAACTCTCGCATTGTGCGATAGCAGAGAGCCCACGATGCTGGACCTTCTCAGCATACAATTCAAGAGAGTTCTCAGGGAACTTGAAACGCTTTTGGACCAGAGCAGTCAGCTCGCGGATGCGGCGACCCTTTTCACCAAGGACCTCCTGAGTGTGAGTAGCGCGAATGATAATCTGGAGAGGGTGCATCAGAACCTGATATATGAAAAACAGTATATATCTACCTCAGTGCGAGCATGCGTGACGCGGACATCGCAGCCAGAATAACCTTCCTCCGCGAGTTCACGGGTAAAGAATTCGTTGAGTTCGGCGCGGAAGACACCATCGGCGACAAACTTGCGCTTTTTGCTGATTTGAGTGGACATCTTGAGGAGAGGTGGTAAGCCTGTGGGGAAGGAGATAAGAGTCTTGTCACATCATCATCCAGAGGACAGAGTTGGCATCCATCTCAATGAGATGCTACTTCGAGAGAGTATCTCCCCGATAGCATCTACAGACATACGCTGTACATGAAGCCCGCTATGAAATAGGGCACGAACCTTTAATCTACGTCGTCGGCGCCGGACGTGGTGTTGAGCACTGGGCTGGATATGTGGACCTTCTTTGCCGATCCAATTTCGGTCTCCGCTTAAACGTCTTGCTACATATTTTCTGGCAAAACCGCGTACTACATCCTCCTTTACTCGCTCAGTGTCACTGAAGTCACGAAGAAATTTCTTCGCATTCGATGTGAGTAAAGTTTGGTCTATTCTTGCTATTTTTTGAAGCTATGACGAGCGTTGTATATCAACCACCACTGGCACCTCTTAGTCGACTTGATACATACAGAGCCTCACGGCTAGTTTGTATCACTGACATTAATGACTTTCTGATCCTTGTTCGCCTATATTCCTTTAGCTGCACAAACTGAACTGAACATTTTTACAGACTGTTGGGACGGTGACTGGAAATCCGACGAAGCATGTAGGGTGAATATGGCAATAATCGAACCTGTGATATAACCACATGTCCCAATTCATAATCCTGACTTTATCCTATCACAACCCACGTCCATCTGACGCTCTGGGAAACTTCTTCTCGGTATCAGCTCTCGAATTATCGCTCTTATCTTCCTGTCATGCATCGCGCGAATTCTGATCGAACTTTGAAGTAGTTCTTCACTTATATATTTAAGTGATCATTCACTTGGTGCTATTGTATTCCCATAGTCCTCGTCTTCTCATCATGCCATCCTGGTCCCAGCTTGCTGCTGACAAGAAACAACGCCAACAGAAGGAGATCCCTCATGATTGGCTCATTGCGGCTCCACACGAAACGACTCTCAACGTGACTGGCTTCCCTGAGACCTATGGTCTACTGACCCCACAAGAGATCGAGATTACCAATACCGATGTCGATGTCTTACTGAAGAAGCTTGCGAGTGCCGAATGGTCTTCTGTAGCAGTGACCACTGCCTTCTACAAGCGAGCTATCATCGCTCAACAGCTCGTGAATCTTAATGTGGTCGCGCCTGATCGATATAATTGACAATGACTAGGTGAACTGCTTAACCGAAATCTTCGTCGAACGTGCCCTTGCTCGAGCCGCCGAACTAGACGAGGCACTGAAGAAGACCGGCAAGGTCGTCGGTCCCCTCCATGGCCTCCCGATATCCCTCAAGGATCAGTTATGTATGAAGGGTTTAGAAACAACAATGGGCTACATCTCCTGGATCGGAAATTACGCGGAAAAGAACTGCTGTTCTTGTAGACATCTTGGAAGAGTGTGGGGCTGTTCCTTTTGTAAGGACAAACGTACCACAAACGCTGATGGTATGCGCGAATATGCGTGATTCTCGGGACTTCACGCTTATCTGGCTACGAACTCCAGTGGCCAGAAACATTTAACAACATCTTTGGCAGAACGACCAATCCGTACAACTCGCTCGCTGACTCCGGTGGTTCCTCCTGGGGGAGAGGGCGCTCTGCTCGCTTCTGAAGGGAAGCCCTCTAGGTGTTGGTTCTGACATCGGAGGGTACGTGCTGTCAATCTGAATATCCTTCTCGATCACATGTTCGACCGATCTTCTTGAAGCTCTGTGCGGATCCCTGCCGCGTTATGTGGCTTGTACGGATTAAGACCGTCTACGGTCGAGTACCTTATGGTGGCGCTCTAAATTCCTTAGAAGGACAAGACTCCGTGTTGTCCGTGTTTGGTCCTATGACCAGCAGTATCTCGGGACTGAAAGCATTCATGGAGGCTGTTATCAAGGCGAAGCCTTGGCTCAAGGACCCATTGGCGGTGCGCAAGAAGTGGGATGAGGACGAATACCAGCTCAAAGATCGCGACAACGGTCGGAAAGCTTTGCTTCGCGATCATGTGGGATGACGGTGTTTGTGTCCCACACCCCCCAGTGACGAGGGCTCTTCAAGAAGTCGAGGCTGCTCTTAGAAAGGCAAATCATGACGGTATTCCATACATGCCCCTTCGTCGTCCGATTCTGATCAATCATGTAGTTATCGAATGGAAGCCAATCAAGCATAGAGAACTCGGTGATATCACGGTAGGTGTCGTTTCTGTCGTTTCTGTAGTTCTTGTCATTTAGTTGTTGACAACTGATATCTGGCATTAGAGGGCTATATGGAATGCCGGGTCCACAGAGGATTTCACGGTCACCGCATCCCGTACTGGAGAGCCTGTTATATCCACCATGTTGCCAGACAACGGCGAGGCAATCACCGATCCATTCCGCTCCAGGAGAGGCGGCATTACTGCTTACCAGCTCTGGCAAGTTCAGAAGACCAAGAGCGATCTTCGCACTCAATACTTGGAGCACTGGAATAAAACCGCAGAAGAGACGGGTACGGGACGCCCCGTGGATGCCATCATCTGCCCTGCAGCACCATATGCGGCACCTCCTCATGGAAGAAACCTGTCAGTAGAGCAACTTCTTATGATTCACTACCTAACCATAACACGACTACCAGGTACACCAATTATACTACCGTGTGGAATGGGCTCGACTATCCTGCTTCGGTTTTCCCTGTGACTACTGTTGATCCAGCTCTGGACCTAAAGAAGGCTCGTGAAAGCTTTGTTGACGATTTCGACCAAAGGAACCACGAGTCGTGTACGTGTCTTGTATCTACTACCATTGAATCACACTTCTTAATTGGAGTAGATGATCCGGAGGTTTTCAAAAACGCTCCCGTTTGCTTGCAGCTCGTCGGGCGCACGTTGGAGGAGGAAGGTGTTATCGCGATGACCGAGATTGTCGATGCAGCACTTAAGGCAGTCAAAGCTTGAATTCACAGCTGCAGCGAGGCTGGTGGGAGCAAATGTACGATAGTTTGAACGATAACAAATTGATGACGGGAACGCTTGGATGGTGACTGGAATCAAGTGAAGCACGTCGGATGAATATAGCAGTTGAATCCCGTGCTATAATCACCTGACACGCCCCAGTTTATCACCACCATCTGACACTCCGGAACTTCATGGATGCATCTCGGGTATCACGCTATCAGCCCTTGAGTTACTATGGCCCTTATCCTCCTGTCATGCATCGCGCGAATTCTGATCGAACTTTGAAGTAGTTCTTCACTTATATATCTATGTGATCATCCACTTGGTACTACTGTATTCCCATCGTCCCCGTCTTCTCATCATGCCATCCTGGTCCCAGCTTGCTGCTGACAAGAAACAACGCCAGCAAAAGGAGATCCCTCAAGATTGGCTCATTACTCCCCCGCCAGAAGCGACTCTCAACGTGACTGGCTTCCCTGAGACCTATGGTCTACTGACCCCACAAGAAATCGAGATCACCAATACCGATGTCGATGTCTTACTGAAGAAGCTTGCGAGTGCCGAATGGTCTTCTGTAGCAGTGACTACTGCCTTCTACAAGCGAGCTATCATCGCTCAACAGCTCGTGAATCTTAATGTGGTTGCGCCAGATCGATATAATTGACAATGAATAGGTGAACTGCTTAACCGAAATCTTCGTCGAACGTGCCCTTGCTCGAGCCGCCGAACTGGACGAGGCACTGAAGAAGACCGGCAAGGTCGTCGGTCCCCTCCATGGCCTCCCGATATCCCTCAAGGATCAGTTATGTATGAAGGGTTTTAGAAACGACGATGGGCTACGTCTCCTGGATCGGAAATTACGCGGAAAAGAATGCTGTTCTTGTAGACATCTTGGAAGAGTGTGGGGCTGTTCCTTTTGTAAGGACAAACGTACCACAAACGCTGATGGTAGGCGCAATATGCGTGGTTCTCGGGTCGTCACGCTTATCTGGCTACAACTCCAGTGGCCAGAAACCTTTAACAACATCTTTGGCAGAACCACCAATTCCGTACAATCGTTCGCTGACCCCGGGGGTTCCTCCGGGGGAGAGGGCGCTCTACTCGCTCTGAAGGGAAGCCCTCTGGGTGTTGGTTCCGACATCGGAGGGTACGTGCTGTCAATCTGAATACCTCCTCGATCACGTGTTCGACCCATCTTGCAGCTCTGTGCGGATCCCTGCCGCGTTATGGTGGCTTGTACGGGTTAAGACCGTCCTACGGTCGAGTACCCTATGGTGGCGCCTTGAATTCCTTGGAGGGACAAGACTCCGTGTTGTCCGTGTTTGTCCTATGACCAGCAGTATCTCGGACTGAAAGCATTCATGGAAGCGGTCATCAAGGCGAAGCCTTGGCTCAAGGACCCATTGGCGGTGCGCAAGAAATGGGATGAGGACGAATACCAGCTCAAAGATCGTGACGACGGTCGAAAGCTTTGCTTCGCGATCATGTGGGATGACGGTGTTTTGTGTTCCACATCCCCCAGTGACGAGGGCTCTTCAAGAAGTCGAGGCTGCTCTTAGAAAGGCAAAATCATTCGGTTTGTTTGTTGTCTCGTCGTCTGTTGATCATTCATGATTATCGGAGATAGCAATCAAGCATATGAGAAATTTTGTGGGAATTCATCTGTGTTGGTGTCGTCTGTCGCTTCTTGTGGTCTTTGTCCTGTGTCGATAACTAACATCTGTCATTACATTGGGCAACATGTTGTTGTCGTGTGTTTCACAGAGTGTTATTTCGACCGGAGAGCCTATACCACATGTCTCATTGTTCAGTGTGTGATTTGTTTTTTGTGTTGTGTGTGGCATTATGCTTATCAGCTGGCAAGTTTCATAATTATGTGTGTTGTTTTTACCTGGAATGTGTATGTTGTTGTTGTGTGTTGGTTGGACGCCCGCGTGGACTGCCATCATCTGCCCTGCGGCACCATATGCGGCACCTCCTCATGGAAGAAACCAGTTAGTAGAATAACTCCTTACGATTCACTACCTAACCAGAACACGACTACCAGGAACGCCCAGTATACTACGGTTTGGAATGCGCTCGACTATCCTGCTTCGGTTTTCCCTGTGACTACTGTTGATCAAACTCTCGACCTAAAGAAGGCTCGTGAAAGCTTTGTTGACGGTTTCGACCAAATGAACCACGAGTTGTGTGCGTGTCTTGTATCTACTACCATTGACTCACGCCTCTTAACTGGAGTAGATGATCCGGAGGTTTTCAAAAACGCTCCCGTTTGCTTGCAGCTCGTCGGACGCACGTTGGAGGAGGAAGCTGTTATCGCAATGACCGAGATCGTCGATGCGGCACTTAAGGCAGTCAAAGCTTGAATTCACAGCTGTAGCGAGGCTGGTGGGAGCAAATGTACGATAGTTTGAACGATAACAGATTGATGCGCGAACGCTTAGATGGTGACTGGAATCAAGGGAAGCACTGGATGAATATACAGTAGCAGTCGAACCCGTGATATAATCACCTGACATGCCCCAGTTTATCACCACCATCTGACACACTGGAACTTCATCGATGCATCTCATCACGCTTGTTGTAAACACGGTTTCGACGCGGTACGTTTGACCAGGCTGCGAGGAACGGCGGGTACTAGCCTTTGGCAAACGGATGCGGTACAACTCTAGATAATCTACTTAAATAAATACTCTACGAGATGTTCCCACGAGTGACATCGTTCGTACACTCGGCCGATATTTCCAACAACGCTATCAGCCCTTTGAGTTACTATGGCCCTTATCCTCCTGTCATCCATCGCGCGAATTTTGATAGAACTTTGAAGCAGTTCATCACTTATATATGTATTTAAGTGATCACCCACTTCATACTATGGTATTCCCATCATTCCCGTCTTCTCATCATGCCATCCTGGTCCCAGCTTGCTGCTGACAAGAAACAACGCCAGCAAAAGGAGATCCCTCAAGATTGGCTCATTACTCCCCCGCCAGAAACGAATCTCCATGTGACTGGCTTCCTGAAACCTGTGGTCTACTGACCTCACAAGAAATCGAGATCACCAATACCGATGTCGATGTCTTACTGAAGAAGCTTGCGAGTGCGGAGTGGTCTTCTGTAGCAGTGACCACTGCCTTCTATAAGCGGGCTATCATCGCTCAACAGCTCGTGAATCTTAATGTGGTTGCGCCTGATCGATATAATTGACAATGACTAGGTGAACTGCTTAACCGAAATCTTCGTCGAACGTGCCCTTGCTCGAGCCGCTGAACTAGACGAGGCACTGAAGAAGACCGGCAAAGGTCGTCGGTCCCCTCCATGGCCTCCCGATATCCCTCAAGGATCAGTTATGTATAAAGGGTTTAGAAACAACGATGGGCTACATCTCCTGGATCGGAAATTACGCGGAAAGAATGCTGTTCTTGTAGACATCTTGGAAGAGTGTGGGGCTGTTCCTTTTGTAAGGACGAACTTACCGCAAACGGTGATGGTAAGCGGAGTTTGCGTGTTGTGTGGTTCTCGGGTCTTCACGTTTATCTGGCTACGAACTCCAGTGGCCAGAAACATTTAACAACATCTTTGCAGAACACCAATCCGTACAATCGCTCGCTGACTTCCGGTGGTTCCTCCGGGGGAGAGGGCGCTCTCCTTGCTTTGAAGGGAAGCCCTCTAGGTGTTGGTTCCGACATCGGAGGGTACGTGCTGTCAATCTGAATATCCTCCTCGATCACATGTTCGACCGATCTTCTTCCAGCTCTGTGCGGATCCCTGCCGCGTTCTGTGGTTTGTACGGATTAAGACCGTCCTATGGTCGAGTACCTTATGGTGCGCTGTAAATTCCTTGGAAGGGCAAGAACTCGTGTTGTCCGTGTGGCC
>MU123711.1:16543-248430 GCA_014904935.1 Melanogaster broomeanus | reverse complement strand
TCCCAGTGGAACCACGGGAGTGAGCAAGCGGTTGTACGGATTGGTCGTCCTGCCAAAGATGTTGTTGAAGGTTTCTGGCCACTGGAGTTGGTAGCCAGATAAGTGTGAAGACCCGAGAACCATGCATATTGCGCTTACCATCACCGTTTGTGGTAAGTTTGTCCTTACAAAAGGAACGGCCCCACACTCTTCCAAGATGTCTACAAGAACAGCGTTCTTTTCCGCGTAATTTCCGATCCAGGAGATGTAGCCCATCGTTGTTTCTAAACCCTTTATACATAACTGATCCTTGAGGGATATCGGGAGGCCATGGAGGGACCACAACCTTGCCAGTCTTCTTCAGTGCCTCGTCTAGTTCACGGCTCGAGCAAGCGCACGTTCGACGAAGATTTCGGTTAAACATTGAGAGGGCGCTCTCCTTGCTTTGAAGGGAAGCCCTCTAGGTGTTGGTTCCGACATCGGAGGGTACGTGCTGTCAATCTGAATATCCTCCTCGATCTCATGTTCGACCGATCTTCTTCCAGCTCTGTACGTCTACCTGCTGCGTTCTGTGGCTTGTACGGATTAAGACCGTCGTACGGTCGAGTACCTTATGGTGGCGCTCTCAATTCCATGGAAGGGCAAGACTCTGTGTTGTCCGTCTTGGGTCCTATGACCAGCAGTATCTCGGGACTGAAAGCATTCATGGAAGCTGTCATCAAGGCGAAGCCTTGGCTCAAGGACCCATTGGCGGTGCGCAAGAAGTGGGATGAGGACGAATACCAACTCAAAGATCGCAACAACGGTCGAAAGCTTTGCTTCGCGATCATGTGGGATGACGGTGTTTGTGTCCCGCACCCCCCAGTGACGAGGGCTCTTCAAGAAGTCGGGGCTGCTCTTAACAAGGCAAATCATGACGGTGCGTCATGCATACTCATTCGTCGTCCGATTCTGATCAACCATGCAGTTATCGAATGGAAGCCAATCAAGCATAGAGAACTTAGCGATGTCACGGTAGGTGTCGTTTCTGTAGTCTTTATCATTTGTTTGTGGGGAATTGATATCTGCCATTACAGAGGGATATATGGAATGCCGGGTCCACAGAGGATTTCATGGTTGCCGCATCGCGTACTGGAGAGCCCATTATATCCACCATGGTGCCAGACAGCGGCGAGGCAATCACTGCATCATCCTGCCCCAGGACAGGCGGCATTACTGCTTATCAGCTTTGGCAAGTTCAGAAGACTAGGAGCAATCTTCGCACTCAATACTTGGAACACTGGAATGAAACCGTAGAAAAGACGGGCACGGGACGCCCCGTGGATGCCATCATCTGCCCGGCGGCACCATACGCGGCAACTCCCCACGGAAGAAACTGGTTAGTAGAACAACTTATGATTCACTACCTAACCAGAATACGACTATCAGGTACACCGATTATACTACGGTTTGGAGTGCGCTCGACTATCCAGCTTCGGTTTTCCCTGTTACTACTGTTGATCCAGCTCTTGACCTAAAGAAGGCTCGTGAAAGCTTTGTGGATCATTTCGACCAAAGGAACCACGAGTCGTGTACGTGTCTTGTATCTACTACCATTCAATCACGCCTCTTAACTGGAGTAGATGATCCGGAGGTTTTCAAAAACGCTCCCGTTTGCTTGCAGCTCGTCGGGCGCACGTTGGAGGAGGAAGCTGTTATCGCGATGACCGAGATCGTCGATGCAGCACTTAAGACAGTCAAAGCTTGAATTCACAGCTGTATCGAAGTTGGTGGGAGCAAATGTACGATAGCGCGAACGACGACACATTGATGCGAACGCTTGGACGGTGAGTCGTCGGTGACTGGAACCAGGTGAAGCATCATGTAGGATGAATGTGGCAATAGTCGAACCTGTGATATAACCACATGCCCCAGTTTCATAATCCTATCACCACCATCTGACACTCTGGAACTTCATCTCGGGTATCAACCCTTGAGTTATGGCCCTCATCCTTCCCGGGCCGCCTCTCCCTCAGAAAATATGACTACATGGGCTCGGCAAAGTGGGCCATGTCATTTACAAATATCCATGCTCCGATCGGACAGACAGTGTAGCCAGTTTACACTGGGATCCAGCCCTGATCGACTTGACTCAGACGCTTTGAATGTCACTAATAATGACATCCTACTAGTACTACATAGACAATTAGGCTGCTCCTACCGCAATCCACTTGATTTCTTCAAAGTTTACCCGTGTCCTCCAAGTTCTTAAGCAACTCGGCATGATACTCCCTTAACTCATCCATGGTTGGCGACTTTGCTGGCCAGCCGATGCCAAGGCCTTCTGAGTCATCAGCCGCAGGTTTGGGGATGACATGGAAATGGACATGATCGACTTCTTGATGCGCGATGCGACCGTTGTTCTGCGCCACGGTCAGCGATTTCGTGATTAGTAGGAGCGCATGCGACCGGAAGGTGAGCATGAGCGCGATGGGATGGCGCTTACCTGCAGGATGTTGTAGTTATCTAGACCCTGCGCCAGTGCGATCTTCTTCGCGATCGGCATCACGTCCGCGAGGTACTCATCGGGCAGCTCATGCATCTTGGTGGAGTGGTCTATTGCAAGATACACAATACAGCGCTCAGCGGGTTTTTTGCCCCGGATCACGATGAAGGGGACTGCACAACACTGTAACACGAACCTTTGGGAATGACGAGCGCATGGCCTTTCGCCAGCGGATGGATATCGAGGAAGGAGTATCTGATACCATATCGTGTTGGATGTCAGCATGAATGCCGAAGGCGCAGGGAAACCTACGATAATTTCGTTTCTACAAGCTTGAAACTGGGTATTTCACCTGGTAGTGATGTGGCGTGTACTTCGGACGGGGGGTCATCGAAAGTGACGAGGCATGCACGCACCCTTGATAATCTTGCAGAAGATGCAGGTTCCGAGGGATCTGCGTTAAATATCAGCCAGATATGGTGAATTTGAAGGCGAGTGGTTTGCCTACCTTGCAGCGGCCATGATAATTGAGAATAAAGATGCTTCAACTATGTACTTGTTGAGCACGCCACTTTGCCAGTGAGCGCGGGTGTATACATAGTGGATACTGTAATGATCACATGACGATGACCTTGAGGTCGTCTATCGTGTATCAGTCAGCAACCTCCTCCTGAAGTCGGACTCTTAGGAAGGCATGGCCAAAATCTTCGATTTCTCCAAATGGCCGCCATCCCTGACAGACACCCAGCTCGAGACGCTCACCTACCACGCAACAACCTATGCACTGTCGCACGGACTAACCTACCTTCCTCTCGCATCTACTCAACCACTCTTCCCGACATCCGCTATCCATGCGCCTTTATCACTCCTCCCCGCCCCCGTCCCGCGATCCCTCTTTGAAAGGGCCCAGAGGTTGCAGTCGGTCTATAATGCGCTTTACGCACGTGTTGCCACGGACGACGAGTTCTTGGATCAGGAGATGGGTGCTGAATTGGGAGTGGGCAGAGCGGACGAATTCGTATGCACACTCTGGAAGGGATGGAAGGAGATTCGGGACGAAGGAATCGTTCAGGTAACCTGAACGTGCTCTGTCATGGTTTGGGACGACTGATAACCTGGTGAGGGTGTAGCCATTACATCTCGGTCTCTTCCGCTCGGACTATCTACTTCACACTGGCGGGGGAGGAGGGACACTCGGTGTCAAACAAGTAGAGTTCAACACGATCTCGTCGTCTTTTGGACCTCTCTCAGAGCGAGCAGCCGCTATGCACAGGTAGACCACTGCATCATAGTTTTGCCATCTGGGCACCACTGACAAGAACCGTTCTAGATACCTTCACAAACTGACCGATTACTATAGCATATCCCCGGATTTGAAGCCCGAAAACTTCCCTCCCGAATAACACCACTTCCGGGCTCGCCGAAGGTCTTTCAGAGGCGCACAAAGCGTACGGTGTACAGGGGTAACACATCTTTACTCCCGCCCTCTCATCTTCCAGTCTAACATGACGCACTCGCACTCCTCAAGCGCATACATCCTGTTCGTCGTGCAGCCAAACGAGCGCAATGTCTTCGACCAGCGGTGGCTTGAATATGAACTATTAGAGAAGTAAGTCGCGTTTTTTTTTTTGGAATTTGATGAGTGACCTCCGTGATGATGATGATAATCACGTACGTGACAGGCACTCTATCCGCGTTGTCCGTCAGACCTTTGTGGAACTATCCTCTTCCGCAACTCTGGATCCCAAAACCCGCGTCCTCCGTCTCATCATCGCATCTGCAGGGTCTGACT
This sequence comes from Melanogaster broomeanus, assembly GCA_014904935.1. Classification (NCBI taxonomy): domain Eukaryota; kingdom Fungi; phylum Basidiomycota; class Agaricomycetes; order Boletales; family Melanogastraceae; genus Melanogaster; species Melanogaster broomeanus. Next base: position 244,174 of record MU123711.1, on the reverse strand, counting down.
CGTCCTCCACGCCAATTGAGATCTCAACGTGTATACTTCCGAGCGGGATATGTCCCGACTGATTTCCCGACCGAAGAACACTACAAGACAAGATTCACCCTCGAGCGAAGCCGTGCGATCAAGTGTCCGACTATACCCCTCCAACTCGCAGGCGGGAAGAAGGTCCAGGAAGTATTGAGCCAGCCCGGCATCGTCGAGAAATTCTTCACCTCCCCCTCAGAGCTCGACACAAGTAACGACGCAGCCGACCTCCGAGAAACGTGGATGCATATGTGGGCACTCGACACCCCCAACCCACCCCTGCCCACGTCCGCTCCTGCCCAGACCACAGACGAGCCGCTTGGCACGACGCTCGCGCGCACGAACGCGCATTCGCTCGTGCTCAAGCCCCAGAGGGAAGGCGGCGGAAATAACGTCTATAAAGATGATATCCCTGCATTCCTGGACACACTCGCACCCGAGGAGAGGCAGGCGTGGATCGCGATGGAGCTGATCGTGCCGCCTGCAGGTGTGGGCGGGTATCTCGTGCGGGCTGGCGGGGCGAACGGAGGTGAGGACGCTGGTGCCGTCCGCGCAGAAACCGTCTCGGAGCTTGGGGTGTTCGGATGGGCATTGTTCGGGAAGGAGGGGATCGTGAAGGAACGAGGAGAGGGCGTTGGGTGGCTGATGAGGACCAAGGGCGTGGAGAGCAATGAGGGGGGCGTCGCTGCTGGCTTCTCGGTGTTGGATTCGGTGGTGCTTGTTGATGGTTGAGACGAATCTTGAACGGATTATAGACCTGGAGCATTATTAATAGAAGGGTGACCCTGAAATGGGACTTGTATTTTCTTCTCTTAGGAGCCTGTCACCAAGGATTACACTTAGAGAATCGAGGCAAAGACACCCCAGGCTCATACTGGCGTCGATGGATGAGGTTTTCTCAGTTAGCAGGTATATGTATGTAGGCCCAGCGCAAAACCGCTAACCTCGGATGAATAGGCCTAGGAGTCTATGAAATACTATACTTACCTGCTGTGCTTCGAGCCCTAGTAAACTAGTTGATTGCACAAGAATGTCTGATCCAGGTTCCATGGGTTCCGCCGCCACCCCTCATGCTAACCGTGACCCGCTATAACATCAACAGACCGTACTAACGTCACAACATACCAGGCGTCGCACCAAACTGCCGATCTTTTCAGGCGCTCCACCGGCTCCATGCCAGCACACCTATTCTTTCGGGTGTTCTGTCACGCAACATTTCAGGAGATTTGGGGTGATGGAGTTATTATGACGCGATCTCGACTTCCGTGGTCACCCGAGCTTCGTTGGCGCAGTCGAGGATCGATGAGTCGTCGGGACGGACCTGGGGAAAAGCTAGTTCAAATATATCTTTGAAGTAGGTCTTGGGATGGACTAGTTTTCAATTCGCAGTCGTCTCGCTCCTACTTTCTTCAGCTTACGGTGTCGTGTAATGATACAGGCTGCTTTATTGTCGTTGTCGTTGCTGGCTGCTGCTGCCAGTGAGGCTAGTGGAAGGGAATGTACAATAGCATAAACGACGACAGATTGAGCGCGAATGTTACAGCTTGGCCGAGTGAAGTGGGGACGCCTCGTTGACGAAGATGCCGGCCGCACCCATCCCGCTTCCCACACACATACTGGTGCACAACACCCTCTCGTTTCTCCGACGAAGTTCAGCCAGACCGGTCACTACCTGACGCACACCGGCTACACGAGCAATCAGTCATCTTCATACGTGGATAAGATACAAGGGGGACTCACTCATTCCCAGAGGGTGGCTCATGGCTATTGCACCACCACTGCGAGGAATCATTCAGACACCGTGTAATACAAGGAGACGCGCCCTCACTTTGGATTGACCCTTTCCATCGGGATTCCAAGTTCTTCCACACAGTATGCAAACTGTGACGCGAATGCTTCGTTTATCTACGCACATTGAACTTACTTTCGGTTATCGGTGGCTGAAGAAGCCACGTACCTCATAAATGTCGACATCTTCCGTCGATAGGCTGTATTGTGATAGGATCTTCGGAATAGCTGCTATCGGGCCGACGCCCATGTACCTTGGTTCGACGCCTGTTGGATGATCAGGCTGCAACCATTCCATCCGAGAGAACATCATACCAACGACGGCAGATCCAACCCACTTTCCAAAAATCTGCATACCTTCTGCTGTTGCCCTTTCTCTTGTGGTGAGGATACAAAGTGCAGCGCCGTCACCAATGCCGCTGGCGTTGCCAGCAGTAGTAACAGCGTCGCCCCAATCAGGGAACACGGGCTTTAAAGCGGAGAGAGACTCCATCGTCACTCCCGGACGAATGGTGTCATCTACTGAGATGACCGATCCGCGTACGTCAATCGGTATGATTTCCTCTGCAAATATGCCTTTCATAAGAGCCTGCTCAAATTAATTACTTCTTCATATGATATGATCAGAGACTCACTTCACCAGCTCTTGTGTGCGAAATCAATGCGTATTCGTCCTGTTTTCTGCGTGAGACTTTAAAGGTCTGGGCCGCCATTTCCGATGTCCATCCCATAGGCTGAAGTTGAAGAGCTTCAGCAGGATCACCTACGAATGGTGCCATGTAATACCTGGATGCAGTCGTGGGCCTGAGGGTTGTTGTCAACTACCTCAGTGATGATCGGCGTTGGGCGAGCACTGTCGATCAATGAACTCATGAAGATAACACGATGAGTTTGAAAGACTACTGACTTCAGCGTCATGCTCTCGACACCAACCGCAATACCCAGAGATATTTCCTTGGACTGAATTGCGTGGGCGATGTTTCGGATAGCCATAAGACCGGAGGAGCACAATCTATTCACTGTAGATATGGGCACTTCATGAGGTATTCCAGCAGCCAAAGCAGCCGCTCGGGAGATATAGGCGGGGGACGGGGGGTGGCAAGTTCCTGACGGTTGGTTACAAAACTGTGAGGCTCAACCTCTGGTGAAGTACACACCAACGCAAATATCCTCTATCTTTCTGGGGTCGAGTCCCGTCTGCTGGAGAGTGGCCTAACATGATATGTGGGCAACAGACCGCTTGCACGGGCCCCAGAGCCACTGGGCGCACCTTGAACAATGCTTGCATCATCTCATCAACGGGGACGTCCTTGAACTGGCCCTTTCGGTGCTTGCCCATTGCTGTGCGCTTCAGCGAAAGTGATGACTACATCGTCTGGACGTTTCTCCAAGATGGCGGCAAGGCCTTTCCCGGCCTGTGTGGACGCATTTCGCATTGCGAAAGCAGCTGCTTTGAATCGGAGGACGTGTGAAAACATCAACGGAGTAAAGCAAGAGACTGAAACATCCAGCTACATCGTCGAAAACGGTCCGTAATTATAGGTCTCGTGGTGGGGAAATTGCAAGATCCGGATGCACATCTTCAACCGTTATTAGTCAATGGGCGTCTTGCAAGTCAAGCACGTATAGTTTACAGCTGCGCACGACTCATATTACTTGCTACCAGTGTAAAACATCTGACCCTTGCTAAGCAGACACTGCTAAACACAACGACAACCACGCCCGAAGGTCGAACGGCGCTTCTCACAGTTTACCAGTGACGGTCGCGTCGCGTCCGGAAATTCCGGAAACTAGGATACAAGTTCAAGCATGTATTGTCTTGCACTAGCTAGAGACCCATGTGAATATTCGTCGTTCATGACTCTCCACTTGTTTGGAGCGTCATCTGGGTCACACCCCGTCCATCCAGATTCCACCACTCGTACCGGGTTGCTGCTTAGTTTTTTGCCTGGACTTGGCAACAATACTGTTGTAACAGCTTCTGCAGGCGTGATGCGCCAGCTTTGCCTCTCCACAACCCGGGCAGTTGACAATATCTGAAGGGTAGACAGTCAGAAACGCAACGCATGGTCAGGGAAGCCCAGTGTGACTGACTCTGCTTGTCTTTGAGCCCTTTGTTGGCGCTCCGCATCGACTTTCGGGAGTGAGATACCTTGCTTTTCGGTACGGCGAGAATTATTGGGGGAAGCAGCTCAAGCAGGGACTGGAGGGTAGGCAACGCGAGATTGAATGGCCTCTGCCACAACGAGAAAACCGGTGCAGCGGCGGCGGTCGACGACGACGCTGCCCATGGCAAACGAAGCATGGAAAAAAATGAGCGCGTCTGGTGAAGTCCAACGGAAGCCATGGCAAGGCGATCGAGATGTGTGATGGAGAAAAGCCAGGAAGTTATAGCTTCGGAAGTTTTTTACATAAGTCCAAGTCCGATTACAGCCACTCCTCTTGCCCGACAACATCCACCAAACGTCCACCATGTTCAGACTCACGCGACCCCTGCTACAACAAGTTGTCAAGAAGACCACAGGTATCACTGGTCTTGCGGTACACCCAAACCCTCTCCCCGCACTCGCTGAAACATACCAATCTACACTTTCTGTGTTGTCTTCGATACCCGCGACGTCTGTCTATAGACAGGGAGTTGAGGCTCTCACGAAACACAAGCTCAACATCGTGCAGAGTGCAAATGGAGATATAGCTACGGTGGAAAAGCAGCTGGACGAGGGTCAGGTTGAAGAATCTCTGGATATTGCCAACGATGAGCTGAAAGTCGCTCAAAACATGTTGGAGTGGAAAGCGTATGTCCTCTCTCTTGCAAGACTCGCTGAAGGCTGACTTACTGTCTGGGACCATACAGCTGGGAGCCACTGGAGGAAAGGCCAGTGCATGGACAATGGGAGTACTTCGGGAACGAGTCAAGTCCGACGTCATAACACACAGCTGGGAAGCGAGGCTGGACGCAGAGGCTGGGGGGAGCATGAAGCATGCCTGCTGGGCTCTATATTGTTCGGTGGTGTTACACGGTACTGTCGCCATATGACTGCTTGTGATGTCGCTGGGCGACCATTGAAGTTGCTTCGTGTCAAGAAGTTAGCTGAGTGGCTACGACTACAATTTTTTCTTTGTGGAAAATGTACAGCGCGTGTGCGTTGAAAAATCTACCCAACGTCTAGATGCTGCGAGCTGGCACAAGACGAGTGCGGCGCCCGCAAATACTCTCAGCCCCGAGGAAATTCTCGCAAACGTCCGCGACGGGGACCCATGGGTGGTTTGCGAGACTAGAATGGGGCATGAGATACGTTGGACGAAAAAGTGTGCTTTTATATGTGTCTCGGGGGAGATGTTATCGGCGACAAATCGTTGGTTAACGCTCTCATCCAATGAAAAATTTGCACACCGATCATCGGCACCACGCTATACCCCTTGCGATAGTACCTTCAGCAAGCTTACGCGTTTGATAGAAACTCAAGTCACCCGTCCAACGTTCAACGTTCAACGTTCAGTCTCCCTTTATGTCATGAACCTGGATCTCATTGGGGCATCATAAAGGACATAGATCACAAATGAAGAGACCGACACAGAAAGCGAATCGTACGAAGTATATATGCCAGAGATCCACTCGCAAAAAGCAGCACAGAATAAGTACGAGGAGCGGCACAATATGTATAGCGGTGCAGACGAGTAGATTTTTCGCTTTCATACAAGATAAAGCGGGGGGGTGAGGACTGTCCTTGCTTGAATTATGTCGGTTGGATATGGAGAAGACAGACCAAACAGTATTCACGACCGTAACCCGTATTGTGATATGGGAATTTGGAAAGGTATTGAGGCTGGACTGGAATTGCTTAGGATGTTTGTCTGACGCCTCGTTTTTGCCTACGAGAGGGATGGGAAGGCAGCCTCGTCATCGACGCGGACAACGGGGTTGCCATTGGCGCCGCCACGGCCCCTACTGCCACGGCCGCGACCGGTACCGCGGCCTCTGCCCTCGCCTCTGCCCTCGCCACCTCTGTCACCACCGCGTCCACGTCCACCACGGGAGGGACGTTCGAAACGAGCCTCGATCTCGATGTGGATCTTCGCTTCTTTCTTCTCACGGGCCTTGGGAGCGGACTTGGTCTGCCAGCGGCTCGTTAGCACGGGTCCACATGTATGAGAGACAGACTGGAAGTACCTTGCCACTGAAGTAAGCCTCACCATCACCCTTCTTCAAGACGGTGGCACCGTCCCAGAGAGTCTCGTCAGCGCCGTCGTTGGCCTTACGTGCTTCAAGCTTGGGCACAAGGTCGCTCTCCTTTTTCTGAGCAAGGTACTCTTCGAGCGTGAGTGTGTTGTCCTCCTCCTCGGGCTCACGTTCCTTTCTGCGACCACCGTCGGGCTTTTCGCCCTCAGCTGCAGGGGTGGCATCGGCAGCGCCCTCAGGGGCTGGTGCTCCCCAGGGATCGGCATCGGCGTCTGCCGCAGGGGCAGCCCAATCGTTCACGCCGCCAGACTCAGCAGCTGCATCGATGGTGGCTGCTTCTTCGGTTTTGAGCTCGGCATTGCCGTCATCGCCGCCCCAGCTGTTGTGGACTTTCTTGTCGGAGTCGCTACAGCGTGAATGATGTTAATCGGGGCGAGGCTAGCGTCTAGGGTGAACTCACATCATGCCGGTAGCACTGTGCTTGTCGAAGGCACGACCACGACCTCCTCGAGCACTCACCACGACCACCACGACCTCTGCCCCGGCCTTCCCTGCGCTCCCCATCGACTGCACAGGTTTGCATCAAACGCATGAACGCACGCGAGAGTGACCGCAGCACACAATATCAATGAAATCACATTAGTATAGAATATCAAGACGCAGCAAACAAAAGATGGACGATCAGATACCGATTCGGATCTAATAGAGGAAGAAGAGACATACACTTTCTCTGGGTGCCCTCGGCGCCAGCAGCAGGCTCCTCAACTGTCGTAGCGTCGCGCTCGGCGTTGTTTCGTGCACCACCCCTCGGGTAGTAGCGACCACCGCGAGAAGCAGGACCACCTCTGCCGCGCTGGTTGCCTCGGGTAGAGGGGGCGGATACTGGAGGTTCTGCTGAGGCAGGTGCTGGTGCAGGAACAGGGCTCGAGGGGATGGAAGCTTCCTCTGTAGATGAAGTATCAGATTGAAGAAACAATAAGTGATGGTGATGGCGAAAGAAATCGGTGAGACGTATGGAAACCGATGAAGAAATTGAAGAGTAGGGGAGAGATAGAGATTGCGAAGAAAAACTGACCGTCCAAGACAGCAAACGGGTTTCTTGTGGCCACCGACATGGTTTGACGGGGCCCTTTTACTGATCAGTCAGTCGTGAGTTGAGCAGAGGAGGGAAAGAATGAAAATGAAAAGAAGACTGCAAGAGTCTGTCGTTGAAGAGTTGGGAGTTGTGGCCTTTGACGATGAAAAACAGGGCTCGAACGATGATTGGGGAAACTCGCATTAGCTTCAGACCCCGAATGAGTGCCAGTGCTGTCCGGGGTCCATTCCAAGCCACAACAAGCGGCTGTACAGTTTTTGAGTTTGTAATAAAGGTCGCTTTGCTCAACTCTTGGTCTTGCTCTAACGCAAAATTAACAGGTGAGCTCGCCATTGCAGTCGACGACGACGACGAACCGTGATCTGATGGATAGTTGACAGCCTCCAAAAGCATCTCGACGACGATTCGCCCGCCTGCCCTGCAGGACTGGAGTGGATCGAGGACCTTGAGACCGTTGAATGGCTGGAGAAGGAGAATACCGAAAGGTTGTGAACGATGGGACTTGGGTGCGGCGCATTCTTGCAGTTGATGATGGAGCTGTATGGCTTCAGCGGATTGCCCTTCGCGGTGTCCGTTTGGATTGTGTCGCAATGTCTCGTTGTACATGTCACTAATACTTCCTAGTCCAATGCGAGTGTTACATGTTCCCGTAGGCGACCGAGAGAGTTGCCAAACGACCATTCCTGTGGTATGTATGCCAATCGGAAATGCAGAGTCCAAGATGACGACGGTGGGATTGTGCTGGCTTGGGCTGGAATGCGCATGCAGAGATTAGGGTTCCTGCAAGTTCGACGTTGTAGAGTCTGGTGATGAGGACACACATAGCGCATGTCAGGATAGCCGTCGACGGGGTCGAGCTGAAACGTTAGGCAGTCGTTGACTGGGAGAGACTGCGAGAGAGCGCTCGGAGCGATGGACAGGCAAGAAGCTATTTACAGCATTGGACTGCCCTGAGTAATAGTATTGATGAATGCAAATGATACATTCATAATAACCTATAGCAGCCTGCTGGCGGTTCCCTTCATCTCACGTCTCCTTCCGTCAACTTCCCGACAAGAGACCATTGTCATCACTGTCGTCGCCGAACCACACACCGTCAACCGCAAAATGTCCCCACGCCGGATGGACATTTCGTCCCTGCTTTGTCAAGATGACTCTCCTCCAAACAAGCAAATCCCTCATGCTTCTCGACGTCCTCCTTCCCCACCGCTAAACGACCCCGTTATCCTCGCTCCTCACCTTCGCGGTAGACACGCACTGCACCACCAGCCACTTCCCCCAACAGCGACGACGACGGCGTCTCACATGTACACCACCGAAGATCGTCACAACGACGCAGACGATCTACCTTCGTCTTCGTCGAAATATCTCAACATGCCGCAACACCACTCAGAGCGAACCGACCTCGCTCCCGAGTTTACCAGGCAGCCCTCATCTTCATCTTCCTTGACGTCCCCAGCCTATACAGACCGACCACGAACTATAGATGCTCTGCTACGCCACCCTTCCAGCTACAGTAGGCCATCTCCACCCTCCCAGATATCTCCAGCTGAATTCTATTCTCGTCCCTCGTCCTCCCATTCTCCCACATCCGTCATCTCCCTCCTTAACCACTCCGTCCAATGCCCACCAGCCTCACAGTCCACATCGCCTTCCTTGGCTTCCTACTCCCCAACCGCCTCTAGGGATACGCGTCAACATACAATCAATCTCAACACAAACATCTCTCCAAGTCATTCTGCCCACCGGCCGACGGAATCTCCTATCGCCGCCTATCAAGCATCCCGAGCACCCATCCCACCTTCTCGTCCCTCTCCCCTCACGCTGCCCCACACACTGTCTCGTTCAACTCCGGACTTGCTACAGTCGTCCCAGCACCGCGCGCTATCCTCGACGTTCTCGCATCCATACTCCCCGACCGAGATGGCACAGCATAGGCATGTGCCAAATCCCAGTTATATGGCCCCTTCCACTTCGCCGTCTGCCTCAACTCTCCCCGTCGGACATGCTACCTCGTCGGCGCCGGCCTCTACGCAAGCGAAGCAGCGCTCACCCTTCGCGGGACTCGATGTGCTCGTGCATGTCGCTTCTGAGGAGCGTCGACGAATCAGCGGGGGCTCGGATGTTAGTGGCACGAGCACGGGGGCCGAGCGGAACCGTGAAAGGGAGCTTCCAATGGAGAATGAGTCTTTTCGTGAGCGGGAATGGGAAAGTGAGAGGGGTGACGAGCGTTATGCCCATGCGCGCAGAAGCACTAACACGAATCCGGGCCTTGTCCACGATCGTGAAAGGTCCTCTGGATCAACGAGACACTACGGGTATCCAACAACTGTGGCAACCTCCTATTCTGCAGCTCGGCACAACCCCCATCCGAGTATGCGTTCCCATCCTCAGCCTCAACCTCAGCCACAAACTCGCTCCCATCGTGACTCCTATTCTTCGCAGACGAGCCCTTTGCATCTCCCCCAGGCCCTGTCAATGTCTTTCGAAGACGAGCCGAGACCTCACAAACGCCATCGCGAGTCCCGCTCCCCTTCGCCAACCCGTTCTCGATCTCGCTCTCCCGATACGGTGACAACAGTAGACCCAGGGTTGATCAGAGGTGAGATCACGTCTCCAAGGGTACGGAGAGCACCACAGAATAGAAGCATGGATTACCACCACAACCACTCCTCGCGTAGCGCGATAAACAATTACGCGACGGGGCGCCGGCACGTACACCAACCATACCCCAATGTGGAATCGCCGTCCGCGCCTGGCGTATTGGACGCTCGCGTTGTTGGTCCTGCGACTTTCTCTCCTCCGCCGTCTGCTTCATACACAGCTGTAAGCTCTGCAACGACTGCACCTCTCCACCACTCCTCAGCCTCGCGCGTCGTCATTCCCACAATCACATCTCCTCTCCCACGCGCCCTCTCCCAGTCACCATTCGCCTCCCCATACCCAATCTCCACTCCACCACTCTCCACAATATACACGTCCACAACTACATCCGTCTCACAACCAACGCCAAACCTCCTCACCCGACTTGGCAGTACCTCTACCAGTAACAGCAGAGTCCATGCCACCGAGCTATGGCTACGGTCCAAGGATGGCTGGAGGCATTGGTGTGTTGAGGCGTGACTCGCCACCTCTGATGGACGCGCTGAGACACGAGGTTCCACCTAGAGAGAGGTATGATTTGTCGAGGTATGAGGGGGGGAGACATCAGGCGTCGAGGGAGCAGTTGAAGTACGAGTCCGTGGGGGAGCACGGGAGGTATGAGCCATCGAAGCAGGTTCCTTTACAGGCACCGGTTCCCAGGCTGGAGAGTGCAGTATGGCATGCAGGCGAGCAGATGGGAGGGACGGAAGTGCAGGCGCCATGGGATCAGGTTGGTCGAGCGCGGCCGCAGTTAGACCACCCGCGACCGCCCCCTTCGTTATATGTCCACACCGAGCGACGGAAGAAGAGGAAGAGTGAGGAGCACGGAGCGATAGATGTCAAGGAGGTCTCCCCTCAACCTTTGCGTCAACACCAGCCTTTGCGCGTTTGGGAAGAGAAACTTCCAGTTCCTGATGCACCTCGACGCGTCTCGCCCACGCCCGCGCTTCACGTCGTGAATATCCAGGTGGACGAGATATGTGAAGGGGGTGCACAGCGGGCGGAGTTGGGAGAGAACAAGAGGAAGCACGGCGAGAAGCCGGTCGTAGAAGACCAGGTAAATGAATTGGGTGAAGAAGTTGTGGATAAAAGTGTCTCGCCTCCTTCACTATCTCCTATTAATCGTTCAGTTTCACCGTCTACGTCAGCCCTGGCGCGCTGTTCTACACCTCCCATCCACCACACTGATGTCGAACCGAACTCGCCCTCACCACTTACCCCAGCTCAGGCGGCCCTTGTGGTGCCAGGTCCTGGGCCTGAGTCCTCAGATCCATTCCCTTCCCTTCTATCCTACCCTGAGCCCCAGCCGTTATCGCCAGGCCCGGTGCAGTCTCCTTTGCCTATCAAGTCGGAGCCACGGGCTCCCGTCTCACCTCCAACATTCTCGACTCCAGAGCGTTCACCTTGTGCACTAGCCTCCCCTGCAGTCTCTCCGTTTCCTGAGGTTCCATCCGAGCCTCTCGAGCCTAAGTCTGAGTTCGGACATTCCGACTCACAGGTGGGCAGGAGCAGGAGTGGTTCGAGAGCTTCACATCCGCGTGCATCGTCTTCTGAGCCCATCCAGTCCGACCTCCTACCAAGTCAAGCGGAACTGATGCCCGAGGTTGTGGTTGCGCACGATGTCATCATGTCTGATGCTCCTGATCCAGAGCCAAGTCCAGAGCTCGCCCAACCACCCGCACTAGTGCAGGAACCAGAGCCTTCGGAAGTCTCAGATATCCAGCCCAAGTTGGAGTGTTCGCAGAGCAAAAGCAGGAGCTCGTCACCACTGCCCCTCCCCGTGCCCTTATCCATCAAGGAAGAACCCAATCTCCTCGAGAACGTCCCTACCTCCGTACCCAGCCACTCGAGTCCGTCTCCCCACCCATCTCTCGAGCCAGAACGGGCAGTCACAGGATCGTCAATAATGGACGTCGATGAAGAACTCCTGAGCCTCGTCGAAGACCGCACCCCTGTCCCTGCCCCTGCCCCTGCGATACCTGCGAGGCTGAAGCCACAGGCGAAGTCTAAGTCGGCATCACCTTTCACGGCGGGACGTGAGCACGGGTGCAGAACAGGGGTCCAATGAAGCTACTGATGGTCCCTCGTCGTCAACGTCCTTCCGATCGCTCCCCAAGGTTCCTGCAGTCACTGCAGACGAACAGAAGGATCGGACATCTATGCCTCCCCCAGCTCCACGCGCCAAAAAGCCTGAGAAGGTTGAAAGGGACAAGGGTGCTTTGGCCACTGGTACTGCTGCAGGAAGCAAGAAAAAAAAGGACGGGACTTTAAAGGTACGTTTCTAACCCACCATCGTGTGATATACAAGCTCGTGCTAATGTTCCTATTCTTTCCGGAGAAGCCCTCCGCTAAACCTAAGCAACCTGCCAAACCACGAACAAAACCTGCCACAAAGACCAAAGCCAAATCCAGTGCTGCGGATACTTCTTTCAAGGATTCCTCCACGAAAGGCGGACTTGCTCCAAAGGGCAGTGCAAACCTCGGTGCCCGGTCGCGCTCTACGTCTGCTATGCCAAACGGCGTGGATGACGTTGTCCCTGATGCTGAAGCAGACGACAGTGACAAGGAGGACGACAAGCTCTACTGTGTGTGTAAGACCCGGTACGACGAGGACAGGATGATGATCGCATGTGATCGGTGAGTGATGTTCGTTACCCAATGTGGTATGCAATGATTAACGCGGAAATTGATAGGTGTGACGAGTGGTATCATACCCAGTGTGTCAATATGCCTGACCTAGAGATCGACCTCGTTGATCAATTCATATGTCCCCTGTGTGTTCAAAGTGTGTATGCCTCGTGATCTATTCCGTTTGTTTGGCTAATGTGTGGATTGCTCCAGAACACCCACATCTGGAGACGACGTGGAAGCGTCGATGCCTCTTCGGTCTCAAGCATGATACTCCTTCATCACGCAGCGCGTGTCACAAGCCATCGCGTGGAGCATTCTCCAAGTATTGCTCCGACGAATGCGGTGTAAAGTACATGCAGTCACGCATTGCACAATGGGAGACATCTAGTGGGACACGGGATCTCCTGTGGGACAGTGTTAAAAACGCCGAGAAGCGCGAGGGCGTCGTCGTCCGCACTGGGGCCAATGATGTCGAGATGGTCGTTGACGGCGACAGTTCGAGTACCTTGGAGCAACGACATGACTCTCCGGACGCGGCCAGGAGGCGTAGAGCAGAGCGGGAGATTGCATGCCTAAACGCACGCCTTGAGGAGGTGGTTAAGGAGCGGGAGATGATGAAGCGTGAGACGGACATGGTGTTATGGCGCGAGAAGGTGGTCGAACTTGCTTCCGAGCGAGCAGAGGTGGTGGACCAGTGTGGCTGGGATCAGAGGCTTTGTTTCGGTGAGGAGGAGTGGGCCGACTTTGGGGCCGAGGTGCTAGAGAGCTACGAGGAACGGACAAACACGGACTCAGGGGATGATGGGATGCAGGTCGACGGGGCAAGTGCCAGTCCTGGTGAATGGTGGTGTACTGGTAAGAAAAAGTGTGAGCGCCACGCAGGGTAGGTCTCCATCGATGTGGTCGCCTGTACTCTTGTTGACAACAATGCAACATCTAGGTGGCAGAAGCTTCGCACCGCAGAGGTCTCGTTTGACAAAGAGACGAAGGAAGGAATTCTCCTCAAACTCACTACTCGCGAACGCGAGATACGCAAAGGCATTGAAGACATACTATATCCACAGGACCGTACCGCCTCCCAAGCCCCGTCCAAGCCTTCACATCCAGAGGTTCAACTTAATGGTGCTAGCAAATCTCAAACTAATGGTGATGTCTCTGAGCAGGTGAAAAAGAAGTGATCGTGATCCGTACTGTATTTCTATTCGTTTCTTGCACCTAGACGTTTTGACCCAGAATCCGCTTTCTACGACAATCATGCTTTCAACGTTTTGACCCTGGACATTTTTAGAGACAGAATACCACATGTCATGAAACAGTGAGACAGCCCGTAGGCATGAGATGAAAAAGTAATCAATACAAATGACTGTCGTATATCAATATCCATCGCCCTCGCCACCTTCTTTGCAATACCCCTTTTGCTCGAATAAGACCTTGGCCTTGAAATCCTCGCGAGACTTTTTCTTAGCAATATCGTTCTTGTGATATGGATCTAGGAACTGATAATCGACTTGTCGTAATGGGACATCATCCTCCTGATCAAGGTCCTGGGGCAGGCAAGGTAAACGAGTGACCGCAAGATAAAATGAAGACCGAAAGCCGTACGATTTCGCCCAGCAACACTACATTCTCCCCTCGAATAAGGAAGAGACCGTGCCAGTGCTCTGCGAATGCATTACCGTGGTATATTCGCTCGACGGTATCTTCAAGGACAAGGTTTGCTGCGTCGAGTAGTAGTAAAGGGGGGGGGAGCAATTAGCGAACTGCAGTGTCCAGCCCCCACAACCCGCGGGGAGGCCCACCCACTCACCGAATTGATCATACGAGCGCAATACGCCATGCAGCTTTCGACCGTCTCTAAGGACCACCAGCATCTTTCCTAAGCCGGCGGCGTATCATAAACGGAGCAAAGTGATCATGGGATGGCTCAGGGCGCTGGCTGGTGTGCAGGTGACTCGGCAGACGTACTGTCCACGCAATCTACCAGTGATCCCGATGTCGTGAATGGGATGAGTGAATCCATAAACGTCCTGTGCTGCTCCCAGGCAGCCAATAAGTAGAAAAAAGAGACGAAAGGAATGGCCAGTGAAATGTATGGATGGTGTTTGAGGAGGAGAGCAGTGATGCCTAGTGCTAAGTGTAGACAACCTCTGACTTGTTTTGGTTATGAGTTTGGTGTATTTTCTGTTTTCGATGCAGCTGAGTGCATCAAGCTGATATGGCCGAGTCGTTAAGGCGAGTGATTTGAATTCACATCATCACTTGGGCATTGCCCGCGTAGGTTCAAATCCTGCTGTCAGCGAATTTTTTGGTTGACTTTTTTTTCCTAGTGTGCAAGGCCACATCCCCTTCTGCACAGGTCACCTGTCCCCTCCAGTACATACTAGTAATGGATGGTAGCGCTTGACGGATCTCACTAGTCTTTTTCAGAAGGAAAGCAGCCGTTGAAATCCACTGATGATCGAGACGATTTACATCGCTAGGCATGGTAAAGTCTTCTACTGCTCGAGTTTGCACCGGGTTGATTCCACTTCCAGGGTTCAGATCTAACTGGGTGGACTCGAACTGGTCAGTGGACTGGTTCCGTTCTTAAACTGTCGGGTTCACCCAAGGACATGCTGTAGGAAGAGTGTAACAGGTCTCTCCAGGGATCCCCCATTGGCTGCTTATGGAGAAGTAATGAACATCCCCATGAATCCTTGTCCTTGGTGGACTGACGAGGTTGCATACAGGCTCAAGCTCTGGAGCTCGCCAAATACATCCAGTCACTCCCGAAAGACAAGCAGCCCACTGCGATATTCTCCTCCCCATACTGTAAATGATCCCTGTTCAATCATATGCTCGGCGAGTGATTGACCTTTTGGTAGATCGTTGCCTTCAAACTTCCAGACCAGTTGCAGAACACTTGTCTCTGCCGATCTATATCGATCATGGTCGGTTTGCTTTCTGGGTTGCTGTCGAACTTCCTATCAACCAGAATACGTACAGGACTCTCTGAATGGTACTCCACCGCGCTTCCTGGCACCGGCTTGCTTCCACGGCCGAAGGGTGCTACTGACCTCCAATCCTTGTTTCCTGAGATCAATGCGTCTTGGAGTTCCATCTGGCTCCCATCTCGCAAAGGAGAAGACGTCGAAGAACTCCACGCTCGCGTGGCCGGCTTCCTCGACCACTTCATCCACCACGTTGAAAGACGGACCGACATCAACCACAAGAACATCCTGTTCGTCTCACATGCAGCAACGATCATTGCGCTATGCAGGGGTCTCCTTGCGCAACCAGACCTGCCGCTCCGAGTCGGGTGCTGCACGCTTTCTCAGCTTTCTCGCAAACTTGACGCGGATGGCGCTAGCCAGTGGGACGCCATATCGCTAGCCTCCAGCGCGCATTTGTCCGACCAGGAAACATTGCGAGACTGGGGATTCGAGGACATTCAGACCCACGGAAATGGCAAGGTATGCTATCTGTCAACACTCTAAAGCAAGGGATCGTGACTCTCGGATAGGTCATCCATGACGCTGGGGTACCAGGCACTGAGGGAGAGGAAGATGATACGTTTGGACCACAGATCCACCTCAGCATGCTCTAGACCATCAGGACCTCACAACGACTTCCTAACAGGTAGATGCGAGTGTAATAGAGAAGCTCCGTGTTCAAGTCGATAGATACACTAGTGAAGAAGATGCAAGATTTACTGTTGTATCAAGACTTGGATGTGTTAGATTTACATTGTTGTTGTACATTGGATTTGTTTCTACGAAAGCGAGACGTATGCACTGGCGTAGCTTACGCTAGAGCCACTGACACTGACACATTTACTGCTCTGTTCATATCGCACGAACTGCAATGTGGCTCTCCTACCACTTTTCTCGAGCTCAGAGAGCATTCCAAGAAGTACTCCTATCGGCTTCCTCCCACATATTGTGTTACCTGTTCGGTCAAGATATTCCGCAAACTTCTCATGGGAATCGGCTGCGGGGGAATCCGCCTCGTCCTTTGGCGGCAAGCTCAGGATATCCAAAGCTTCGTGGTCGAGATCACGTATGGAGGCGTGGATGGGTCTCTGGGATAGGTTCCGTTGAGGACCATAGCTCTTGAGCGTAACTCCCGGGACATCGCTGGGGAGCGGCTCGGGGTAGTAGAATGTGTATCCGTACGATCTACCCCTAGGGATCAATGGTCAGCTAGGTAGATCGCTGTCATCGAGTGGCTCACCAATGACAGAAATCGCTTGAAATCACAAAGAAGTTCTCTGGATCAGCAAAGTAAGGCGCTAGAATGCCTCCGTATGCTTTCTCCTGCGCCCTGTTGATAGAGCCGACGAGAATCGGCACTATTGTGATGTCGGAGCTGGCATAGAATATGTCAGGAACACGAACAGCGGGATGACAGCAACTAACTCTTGGAATATCTGATAAACGTAGGGAAGGTGCATCTCGATGCTGTGCTCATCTTTGTCCGTGTCGATCGACATTGTTCCAAACTTGCCAGTTCTCAGCAGCTTCCCGATAACTGTGGAGGTATGTTACGTTCTGCTTCTGTTTGAGGGCATAGCTTCCTTGCTGCCACTTACTGTCCTTATCGAGATGTAGATTGCCCAGGGGGGTGGCATAATAATCACAGCCAGAAACATCACAGCGGTTCAGATGGACGTGGTGAGAGGGTCCAAGAATGAAGATCCGCTTACTTCGATAATGTAAATTAGACCGACGTTATTCAAGTACGAGAAAACTTACATTCCAGTCGTATCTATGCTCCTGTAAGCCCAAGCAGCAGCGCGTCCCGACCACATATAACCTGCATGTCTGGAGATCGATAGCGTTAGGGGACAGATAAAAGGACTTAGGCAAGGCAGACGAACGGGGCAATGATCGCTCTAGATCCCGCGATGGGAGGTGTAAAATCCTGTCCTGGCATACTAGGTTCCACGGCTGCTAGCCATGCACTCAGCTGCTCTCCTAGCACCTGGGCTGTGACGTATCATTCATTGTGCGAATGGGATCTAAGCGCTGTACGAGATCTACCATCGCTTTCGTACCATGATCCAGCGTGCTCCGCGGGTCTGCAGAAGACCTGAATGAGCGCAGAACGAAGAGTCTGGTAAAGAACGACTTGCCTTGTGTCACTCATGTTGTTGTCGACCTGCGATGGAGAATGTGCAGGTCCACTGGTGAAGAGATGCGTGATAGTGTGCCACATTAGGAAAGCTTTAATTTTTTGGGGTCACAGTGAGTTTAGTAGGCTAGCCATGGATCCTACAGCATCCTTGAAAGGAACACTGGGCTCGCCCAGCTGAGTTACACACACGCGACACAGCAGAAATGGTTGTCGTCATAATGCTGTTATCCTGAAGCATATTCGCATATCGACTATCTCCAGCATATGAAATGATTTACATGTGAATGGGCGAGAGAAATATGACAGCAACAATCTACTCCTCTGACCGCAGCCGTGCAGCAGGGTTCGTCACCTTGACGCCGAGGGCCTTTGCCCTGTAGTCAAAAAAGCGTCAGATCATTGTGTTCGTGAAGTCGTTTTATTCGTCAACGTACCGCTCAAGGATAACAGTGCGGTTTCGGCTGCTGACATTGTGTGCAATCTCTGCAGCATAGCTTTTGTTGTGCATGAGAAGGATATCAACTTCCTTTACGTTGCTGACAAGGAACTTTTTGAGGCCATTTGGCAGAAGGTGGCGAGTCTATAGGAGCAGAGATGGAGCAGGGCTTCATCGGCTGAGCAAGGGCTAGTTACCTTCTTGTTGCTCCCGTAACCAATCTTGGGCATGGGTGCCTGCCCCTTGAAGCGACGCCTCACTCTGTTATCGATACCCTTGGGTTTCCGCCATGCTTCCTTGACACTGTGGTAACGATCGGACTGGTGGCGCCTGTACGGTGGTGATACATGAGCATCCAGACGAAGATACCTATATCAGTCACGAACTTGAATCGCGTGGTGCGCTTCTTGACGATGGGAATCTTGACGGCCATGGTCTATGGAAGGGGTCGTTAGCATCCAGTCGAAGGTGGATTATGCAGGTAGCAAAGGCGCAGGCGAGCAGCCGGACTCCGAGACAAGTACATCCGTCTACCTGACCACCCATCCAGCCTGGTCATCTCTTCCAGCGACGCAAATTCTCGGCATATAGAGGTCACGGACAGCAGGACCTGGTCATAGCAAGTTTTCGAGGACGTCGTACTCACGATTTTTGAGCTTGAGGATCGACGGCGTTCGGCGTCACCAGATGGTTTCCCTCCCTTCTGGTCAGTGCGGTACAAACATACGTCAACAGAATATGATGTGGCTGTGTTGATAACCCCTCGTCAATCAAAATAAAACAAAATATCTAACTGCGCTTGGTTTTAACACCGACAGGCTGAGCGCTGATGCGCTGATGACCATGAGCATACATACACTTAAAGCCACTCAAACCATGTGAAACAGTGTTCTCCCGCCTGGCACACGGTCTGTGTGATCTCTTCTCCAAGGCTACAGGAATGTCTCGTTTATTTTGTTTGAATAATGTATGTACCACTTTTTTTCTTTAATTTAATTTTCTTTTTCTATTGACGCCAAGTCATGGGGCTACAGAAAATTACCCCCGTGCTTTTTTTTAGGAGAACAAGAATAGACAGCCCAGAGGTTCCGGGAGCTGTGAATGTGCGTGAGAAATATCACGAGCCAAAAGCAGCGATGTACCATCTTTCGACTCGGAAAAAGTCCTGTTATAGCGGGCAGTCATAAAGAGATCGGCATCGCTTTTTGCTTTCCCCAAGTATCGTTTCAGCTTTTGCTGTGAACAGTCACAGTCGTTCTAGACTCATCGTTCGACAGCACATTGCTCTCTCATACATCGAAGTTGATGCTGGCGTCGGAATCCACTCTGGACCTCGCATTCGATAACAATGATGATGACTGGCTTGCTCCGGCCCCGCCAATGTTGTACCGGACAGCAAGTGTGGGCAACAGCTGGGGTGTTACTTCAATAGGACGTGGCTTTGACTGGACCGCCAGGGATGATGACCATGCTGCTTTGTCCCAGCCAGATTACTCTCCAGGAAACATGCCACAAGTAACCCTCCACCAGCCTCCAAAATGCGAGTCGACGAAACGCCCAACTACAACCCGATGCTCTCCTCCAATATCTCTGTCAACCACTGCTGCTACCAAACCGCGGGCTCTCTTGCTTCAGCAAGAAATGCCCGTCCTACAACCCTCCGCTTCCGCTCCACAATTCATGGACTCCCCGATCTCCGAATTCCCCTCTCTCTCGCACCCTGATTCACCCCTTATATCTGTACAGCCACTAAAACCCCTTCAATCAAATTCATTTGATGGATATCCCCCCCTACCACCCCGTTCGCCGACTCTTCCACGTCCTCGTAGGCGGTCTTCCCAACAACGCGTCTCGCTTATTGCTGGGCGCGTATCGATCGCTCCGATTGAACCACCTTCACCACCCCCTGCTATGCCACAGATATTACGTCGATCGTCCGGCAATGGAAACCTGCTGTCATCTGTTGTCAGTACAGGTTCTCCTACTCCGGCTCTAGGTGCGAAAATACTACCGGACGGAAAAACGATTTCGGATTTCTTCATTGAAAGAGAAATCGGTCGAGGTGCCTACGGCCTTGTCAAACGCGCTCGGGCATATAACGCAGATGGAAGCCTTGGTGTAAGGAGTCCATTTTTGACATCTCAACTAATGATCCTGATCGAGTGGCAGCCACCCCTTGTCATCAAACAGATCATCAAATCGCGTATTCTTGCCGATTGCTGGAAACGGCATCATGAGTACGGAACTATACCAATAGAGATATATGTCATGTCTCTCATATCCTCTACTTCGTACACACTTCCCCCTGTTCATCCCTGGGATCCGAGACGACACCGTCGTTCGCTATCCGCGCTTAAAATCGAACCAGAGACTTGCTGGCAGGAGGGGAAGATTGTGAAAGGACATCCGAATATCTGTCCTCTCATGGACTTTTTTGAAGATATCCATTACTATTACCTCGTCCTACCATCAACTACACCCGAACGCCTCCCGAATGAATCCCCTCCGCCGACGGATCTTTTTGATCTGGTAGAATCATACCCTGATGGCCTCCCCCCTGCTTCCATTCGCAGCTATTTGGGTCAATTAGCAGATTCTCTCTCTTTTTTGCACAAGCACGGCATTGGTGAGTACTGCATCCATCGCAAGGACAACCAAAAATTGACACCATCTCGCAGTGCATCGCGACGTGAAGGATGAGAACGTAGTCCTCGGTCCGGATGGGACATGCATCTTGATAGATTTTGGGAGTTCGGGACTGATCAAGAATAATGGTTGGGATACCTTTAGTGGGACGTGAGTGTCCTACTTTTATCTGTCCTTTCGATCCTGAACATGTACACGTGTGGTAAGACTGGACTATGCTGGGCCAGAAATATTACGCGGCGAGCGATATCATGGAAAGGAGCAGGACGTTTGGGCCTTTGGGGTGGTGGCCTACGTTCTCCTGGTTGGAGAATGTCCGTTCCTAACTGCAGCCGAAGCCCAGGAGGGTTTGGGCTCCCCGTTCGCGAATGCGTCCATTGCTCTGGATGAACGATGCGGAGATGACAGGGAGAAAGAGGGGGAGGAAGAAGATGGAGGAGGCGCTCTCGGGGATGCTGCGGAACTCGTGAGGGCATGCTTGGAGGTGGACGTTGACGCACGACCAACGTTCGAAAGCATCCTCCAATGTCGATTCCTGAGCGGCCAGGATGGGTGGGGTATGGAAAAGTCATACGGCAATCGATTACAGGTCTCTCCACAACCGAGCGCATTCCCTGCACATGTCACCTAACCGAGGAGAACGAGACACAGGATCTCGCCAGGTCTCCCATCACCTATATTTCAGCTGAGTGATGATTGGCTTGTTGGCATATCTTTTACCGCCGGTCTAGCCACATTTCACGTCTCTAGTTATCGCAATCATCTCACAAAACTCGTATCAAGCATCGATCTGCCTCGAGGTGGAACACATTGTTTCTTGTCACTGCTAGCACGCTGTCGTCGATAAAATGTAAAAAATTACATGTATGATCACCTGAATTACCTCGAAGAATATACAAAGATGTATCCTGATTGTATTTTGCACTGGGAAGATAGTACCAGTGTGACTACTATCTAGTACTATGTACTAGTACTTAGTGGTACTGTACAGTGAGGTGGCTGGTCAGCCACAGCGAGGATTCCGCGTGGCTGGCGGAGTGGACGGTGCCGAGCGGAGTTGACGGCATATCAGTTGAATCACATCGATTTTGAATCGATAAAAAAAATTTCGGTGCGGAAAGGTATAACTATCAGCACCATCACAGAGCTCTTTCTTTCTTCCGCACCACCACACCCTTTCCTTCTTCGCATTTTTCTTCATTTTTGTACACTTAAGTGAGTATCATTCCATTCAAAATCTAATTATCTCTTCTCTGTACTCTTCTCGATCGTCATCTACGCGCCATAATCTACTTTTTACCTCCTCTGTCATCTCTTGTTGTCCAGCAGTCTTGATCGTCTGCGATCAGCATCTTCCAATGAACTTCACTGACTCATATCTCTCTCCCAGAAACTCATCAAAATGGGAAAGGAAAAGACTCACGTTAACGTCGTCGGTGAATACCTTATCATATCTGCCGTCATCGAGACCCCTACTGATCTGAGGCATCGCAGTCATCGGTCACGTCGATTCCGGCAAATCGACCACCACTGGTCACTTGATCTACAAGTGCGGTGGTATTGACAAGCGTACCATCGAAAAATTCGAAAAGGAAGCTGCTGAACTCGGCAAGGGTTCCTTCAAATATGGTGAGTCATCGATCCAATGTGATCAGTTTCTGCGGGCCACTGATCAGATGTTCAGCCTGGGTGCTCGACAAGCTCAAGGCTGAGCGTGAGCGTGGTATCACGATCGATATCGCCCTCTGGAAGTTCGAGACCCCTAAATACATGGTTACTGTGTGTAACTTTTTTTTTTCGATGCATTTAGCGAGACGATTCTGATCGATGATACTAGGTCATCGACGCTCCCGGACACCGTGACTTCATCAAGAACATGATTACTGGTACCTCCCAGGCTGATTGTGCTATCCTCATCATTGCCGGTGGTACCGGTGAGTTCGAGGCTGGTATCTCCAAGGACGGTCAGACCCGTGAGCACGCCCTTCTGGCGTTCACCCTCGGTGTGCGTCAGCTCATCGTCGCTGTCAACAAGATGGACACCACCAAGGTTCGTTATTTTCGAGCATTTCATCAATGCGGACTTTGAATAATGAGTCATAACAACAACAGTGGAGCGAGGACCGCTTCAACGAAATTATCAAGGAAACCTCCACCTTCATTAAGAAGGTCGGCTACAACCCCAAGGCTGTTGCCTTCGTGCCCATCTCTGGCTGGCACGGTGACAACATGTTGGAGGAGTCCCCCAAGTAAGTTTTATCTGGTACCGAACCGAAATGCACGTTGCTTAAGGAGTTAAACAGCATGCCATGGTTCAAGGGCTGGACCAAGGAGACCAAGGGTGGTGTCGTCAAGGGAAAGACGCTCCTTGACGCCATTGATGCCATCGAGCCCCCAGTCCGCCCCTTTGACAAGCCCCTCCGTCTCCCCCTCCAGGATGTCTACAAGATCGGTGGTATTGGAACAGTACCCGTCGGTCGTGTTGAGACTGGTATCATCAAGGCTGGCATGATCGTTACCTTCGCTCCTACCAACGTGACCACTGAAGTCAAGTCCGTCGAAATGCACCACGAACAGCTCGTTGAGGGTGCTCCTGGTGACAACGTCGGTTTCAACGTCAAGTACGTAGTTCATTTCCTCCACACTATTCTCACCTTACCGATATCCGTGCAGGAACGTCTCGGTCAAGGATATCCGTCGTGGCAACGTCGCTTCTGACTCAAAGAACGACCCCGCTAAGGAGGCCGCCTCTTTCACCGCACAGGTCATCATCCTCAACCACCCCGGTCAGATTGGTGCTGGTTACGCCCCAGTTCTTGATTGCCACACTGCCCACATCGCTTGCAAGTTCGCTGAGCTCATTGAGAAGATTGACCGTCGGAGTGGAAAGTCTCTTGAGCAGGCGCCCAAATTTGTTAAGTCCGGAGATGTCGCCATCGTCAAACTCATTCCCTCCAAGCCCATGTGTGTCGAGACTTACAATGAGTACCCACCTCTTGGTCGTTTCGCCGTCCGTGACATGAGACAGACCGTCGCTGTCGGTGTCATCAAGTCCGTCGAGAAGACCGACAAGACTGCTGGTGGCAAGGGTAAGTTCTTGGGATCCGCCGTCTCGAATTTTGCTAATCTCTACTTTACAGTCACCAAGTCTGCCGAGAAAGCTGCCAAGAAGAAGTAAATAGATGTAGAATTACTGTAATCTTTCTTCTTTTTGGCTTTCTGCATCTCTTTCATTTCCTAGCTTCTCACGGTATTCATACCTGCAATGTCTTTCCCTTCACCCACCCGCTTTCTGTATGAACAATAACGAAGACAGCAGGAAGAGATCATGTCCAGTGATTCTTGCTGCCTGTTGACTAACGACGCGGAGGTTTTCGGAATAAAAAGAATGAAGGTTAAACGTTGTTGTATATGACTCGCGTATATTCTCCACTGTGATCATTTTGAACTTCGATCCATCAACAAAGTTTGGAGTACATGATGTATGACCACCGAGGAGTGCTTCAGTCACTGCACGAGCTCTAGCAAACATGTTCAACTTTTCCTCCTACATCGATCCTCGGACCCAGATCGCGCCCCACGGTTCGTTCGAACACTTCCAGCATGAAAGTGAAGAGTGACCTGGTAAGCGCAGCGTCCCAACGGCCCTTGGAGGATTCATCGCGGATGAAAGCGTGTTGCGCTTGTACCTCCAGGAACTAAGATATCCTGTCAATGTCGCGTCTGACGGAGAAGGGCAAAGCCACGACGAACGGAGCATGGGACGTGAGCGTCTTCGAGCGTCGTCCTGATGAGATCGCGGCCAGCACGAGGCACGTGCGTGTCCTTCGCCACAGGTAAGCTTAGAGGGGGCCACACAGCGGGGGAAGGGGGTGGGGGAAAGATCAAACTTGCCTGCTTCCCGAAAATCATCTATAGGTGCACGTGTGTCAGTTGGGTGCGGGTCTGCGTGATGAGATGCTGGCATGAACGCACGACGAGCTCGCCCTTCCCGGTCATGTCGCCCTGGCGAACGCGCTCGAGCGAGTCGTCCTTCGTTCCTTTCCCGAGAGTTGCGCTGTGGACGTCGGTTGCAAAGAAGCAGACAGACGACAGTACTCTGGGATCGAAAGCAGCCTAAGGAAACGGTCATGGAATTAGGGTGCTGGTGGGGCCTTGGTGAGGAGGTAAACTGTTCGCGCACTCGGAATGCCTGTGCTTAATGTGAGACACGGTGTGTGTTCGAGGAGGAGGAGGGGACGTACCAAGTGACCACCGAGGCACATTCCCGTCGCTTGAAGAATGTAAGTCCCGACAGGAGGGTACTCGATCGTGCACATTACCTGCGATGCGACCGTTGCAGTTTGGAAGAGAAACCAGAAGGTCGACGGACAGAGTGGCGTCCTATCAGCCATGGCATAGGTCAGTGGATTCGCCCCCGATCCCACGAAAAAGTGGATACCTCGTCGTAGGCGGCTACTGTTTTCTCGATCTATGGACCTTGTCAGAAATGGACGGTCAGGGCGAAGAGATGATACCTACCTTGTATCTGTTACCTCGGTCAGTCCCTGGTGGAGAAATCTCCATCAATGATCAAGAACGATGATCAGACATATGTAGCCACCCTCTGTGTCATAGGGGATAGCCTCAGGGCCTTCAAATTCGTGGTAGGTTGACGGGCACGCTAACAGTCCCTGTTGTTAAAGGCAATGCGATTAGATCGTTGTTCTTCGTGAGACGCACCAACGACATATCCATGGCTCGCGATCTGTCCAGCCAACCTCTCCACAGGTCCTGTAACTTGGTAAATCTCGCTGGGTAAGCCGATCAGCGCTCAGCGGTCGAGAGAACAGACAGCAGGTTGCGCGATCAAACGCATACCTGAAGCATACGACACCTGTGGAAAGGGCGTGTCAGATTCGCGATCGGGTGCCGAGAGGGGCTGGGCGATACCTGGGAACTTTGCCTGGGGGTAATTTGGGACAACCGGAGAGATTACGAAGATGCGGATTGGCCGCCCGTTGTCGAGCTTAGCGGGGACATCGTGATGAGTTTTGGTGATGAGCATGGTGTTGAGGGTGGAGGATGCAAAGTGGTTTATTTATCGAATTTTCCCGTGTGCATCTACCCGGTTATATCATATTCCTCTCAGCCTATATTCACTATAGACTGATCCGGGGGTGCTCCGATGTTACAGTACAAGTCAGCCCAACTTAAGACACTGCACACTGCACGTTGCAACTTGAAGCTGAACGCTGCACTATGTACACTGCGCGCCCCAAGCTGCTTTGTCCTGGGAACTCCATCGGGCACGAACGACCAGGCACGAGCCCTAAAGCAGTGATCGGCACTATGTTGGGCCTTGAAGCTTGACACACGAACGTGCGATAGTCTGGCGCGGCGCGAGCCTTGAGCTTTTTATCATACAAACGCCCGACGTGTTCGTTACGTGCCCCAGGCGAAACCATGGTCAAGCCCAAAGCTACTATCCGCCCATACAAACCTGACGATGAAAAACTCGTCAGGTTCACATTCGGAAAGGCGATAATGGAGGGACTTGCAGTCGCCAACAAACGAGGTAAGCGCAGGCGACTCCACTCTAGCAGTCTAGGTGGTTCATACTGGCTTACGTGGAACTTAACAGCCGCCTTGCATCCCTTCACCCTCAGCATATGGGTAGCCATATCATGCATCATGATTCAGTTCATGGCTTGGTGGCCTAACACACAGCACGGCTGGATTGGATGGCTGTCCCCATTGCCGGCTTTTGGTTGTTGGGGCGTTCCGATATTATTTGCCCTCGACTGGTACGTACATCCTTCCGCTTGACTGCCGATATTCCCGCTCATGATTTTGCGTCAAAGGCTTCATCGACCATACTTTGAAGATCTTACGACTGACGTGCCTCCATAGGCCAGATGTTGCAGATATTCAAAAGTACTACTCCCGGTCGCCCTCCTCGGGTCTTTTCATTCTCGAGTATGGTACCAAGTTTATCGGTCTCGTTGCCATCGACGCCTCCAAGGATTCTCAATCTGATCCAGAGCTTCGTGAAGAAAGACGAGGATGGCAAGCTCCTCGCGGACAAATCAAAAAACTTTTACTCCAGTGGTACATCTTCCACAGCCACCATCCGACACTTTTTCGTGGACGAGCCTTACCGAACCTCCGAGGTTCAGGATGATCTCCTCGAGTTTGCAGTTCGCCACGCCTTCACAACGACACAGGACGTGAACGTCATCAAAGTATCAGCCACAACCCTGCATGACTACGCACACAGGTCCCTGGGCCGGTTGGGATTCACTGTGGAGAAGCATGTTAGGAAGATTGGAGTCTATGGCTGGAGCCTGGATATCATGAGCCTAGAGAAAGCCCGGTGGAAGAAGGACGAGAGCAAGAGGTCATCTACTTGATTTGTCGTAAAATGGTACATTCGATTGTTTTTTACAGGTAACACGAACATTTTATAATTGTGCAAAAATGATGAAAAAATATGCAGCACCTACTAAACAACACCCGGGCCCTAACCCTTTTTAAAAGTGTTGATGGTGATCAAGCTACAAGTACAGTCACGAAACAAATCAGACGAAACTCTGCAGTTCGGTCGACGGTAGCGATCAAACAGGTGGCATGTTGCATCGCTTAACCACCGTTTAGAACAAAGGTTCATGGAGGATGCACTTGTCTTGGCCTCCACTGCTCGTCGAGGCTCTTTGTCAAAGGTAAACCCTTCATTGGAAGCGAGCACAAAAGCCCGAGCCCTGCAATGCCGAATAACACCTGCCATATCACCATCATACCTCCTGCGAACGCGTCCTCCACCTGGGCGAGGAGTTGCGGCTGCAGAAGTGGAAGTTCGGGGATAAGCACATAAGCGAGACCAGCATCAGCGTCAGGGATGGTCGAAGTGAAGTCGGATGGCAACCGTTTTACCAGCTCGTTTTGAAGGACAGTATTCCCAATCGTGACCCCCCAGACCTATCAGCAGCTGTGAATAACCGCAGCTCACATAGTTGTACGAAATAAATCTTACCCCTGCAAACGAGCGGAGGAACCACATGAACGCGAGGGCAGGCGCGTTCTGTGTCACCGGTAAAGGTGCCTGGATTGGGTACATCGTCGTGGCATACTGGATACTACGAAAAAAAAGAAATCAATGATGGGCACGCCTTGGAGGGAGGGGGATCTTACCCGATACCGATGCCAACAATCACCGAAAACCCAACAGCGAAGGCAGGGGAGGTATTTGCACGTAGCGTACTCATCAAGCCAAGGCCGACAAGCAGGGCGCACCAGCCTACCCAAAGCTGGAGTCGATATCGGCCGGTTTTCCTCACGAGAAGGCCGCTGATAATTCCGGCGGGCGCAAACGCTGATAATCCAAGACAATAGACACCTGACATCACTGGGGAGGCGCCTTTACATCCCTGGAAGAACACCGGGAAGAAATCTGGCATCATATGTTAGAGGTATCAAACAGGATTGACGAAATCGACCAACAGATGACACAAAGACAGAGGAGGCTAGCCACAAAAGTTTGGAGGTACCTTGAAAACAGAAACGCTTGTCGATAAACAAGTAAATGTGACGCAAGGGTAGTTGCTTACCCGCTAATCCCCGTCCAATTCGTCAGGAGACTGATCGGAACCTTGTGCGGAGGGTAAGCCACAATTCACGGCGATATTGCAGGTTTTACACTTACCAATGGATTGGTAGCTAGCGTCGCTTCATAGACGATGAATGCTATCAGTCCGAGCAGACCAATTATCAACGGAGCGAGAACAGTGGCGGAATTCCAGGGTGCGGTCACGCCACCCCACGTCAATGCTAGTGTGCAGGAGATCGAGCTCCCAATAATGATCATATTTCCTCTGAAACAATGTGAGAATTTGTTAACTATGATGTGGGCAGGCTTACATCCAATCCAGATTGATAACTTTGTCTCGAAAAGAGTCTTTTGGAGTCGGTAGATCAAGAAGTATGAACACTAACAGTGCGGCGAACGCACAAATAGGGAAGTTGAGATCTGCAACAACGATAAGTCCTCCTTACTCAAGATGATATTATCCTCAGCGTGACTTACAGAAGAGCCAACGCCATTGTCCTTGAGATGCTAGGCTGCCTCCAACAATAGGTCCGATGGACATCGCCAAGCTCCAGGTCCTGTAACGAGCTTCAGGACACTGGCAGGACAACCGCGATCGAGGAGTAAAAACTTACAATCCGAATAGCCCTGAGTACATTCCTCGCTCTTGGAGTGATACTAAATCGGCTAAGATAATTCCAGTGAGGGATTGGATTCCGCCACCACCCAAACCTTGGACAGCGCGGCCTGCGATGAGCATATTCATACTCGTCGCGCCGCCGGATACCCCACTGCCGATGGCGAACAGAGCAATAGATAGCAACATAGTTGGTCGTCGCCCGAATGATTGCGCAAGGCCCCCACTCATGGGGAGGAACGCTGTTGAGGCCATGGCATATGCCGAGCCTACCCATACGAATTGGGAAGCATGGAAGGTATTTGCGATCGTAGGAAGCGCATTCGACACCGATGACAGCTCCAGCGCGGACAAAATCAAACAAATGCCCAGGGAAATGAAGATGAGCCAGAACTTGACACCCTTCAAGGGGTTCTCGGGTTCAGCGTCCTTGAACTTCAGCGAAGTAGAGCCGTTGAGAAGGGTCGCCTCATTTAAATCGGGTCCCACTGGTTTGGTAGAAAACAACTGGTTCGACTGGGGTGTTGGTGGTTGTGACTCCGCCATTGCAAAGATCAAGCCACTTGTGCACACGGAAGCAGGGTGAGGAACACGAATGGTTTGGATATCGAAGGATTTTTGTAGGAATCTTGTCCTCGTAACTTCTCAGCGTTTGCGCTTCTGAAGCCTAACCATGACGCACTCATGGTTCCATTTGCCTGCAAGTTGACGAGTCTTCCCAGAACTTGAAACGAATAACCAGATCTATAGCTACTGCGGAGCATCGGCGAGCGAGAGAGTACTAGACCTGCCTATTTACAGCTAATGAAATTCAAAACGTTAGACCACGCACTAGACTAGTTCAAAGTAAAAAATAAACCGGCCTCAAAACGCTTCGGACGCCATTTTCGAAATGGTTTTGGACCTGTGGAAACCGTCAAAAACAGCTTTCAAGTCTGACGTACCCCGTTTTCAGGACAACCCGGCATCGGGATTCCGAGTCCAAGTCGGGCGCGGTGTTCAAGTTATTACCTTTGTCACGGTTGGTCAGTGGTATGGTGACCTGAACGACGCAGCGACCCAAGCGATGCAATGGGTATGGGACGTGCGCTGACTCGGATGACCGGGAGATTCAACGAGCGGGACTTCTCATTTCGTGCTAGTAGCCTAGTATAATTAGTTGGGCTAGCTCGATCGAGGTCATGACATCACTTGAATAACAGAAGCGGAAATGACCTTCAAGTTGTCAAGTTGTGCCCCTTGCCAAAATGGTGTCGAACAACAAAGTCTTACGTGCTTAGGTGAAAACCAGATTATATACTGTTGTTGTCATTGTCAAAGGTGATCTTGACGAGAAAAGTAGAGGGTTGTGAAGCACGCCGGGGGTGAGGAGGAAAGCAAAAGCAAAAGATCGCACTCGTTACCTTATAGACACACGGACACTTGTCGAGTGCTGTAAAATACGTGATGGCACTCCTCTCTTCTATCATCACCAACCCCGCCAGTTCACGGCCACACCAACCTCTGGTTATCGTACAATCATCTGCATCGCAGACCTGCCTGCCAGTCTTACGTAGACTAATTCAGCCAGCTAAGCTTCCAACACAGACCCTGCTGTTTTGTTTCCTGTATCCTCCAGCTGCGCTGCTTAGAGGCTGGCCGAATACATCAGACGAATCCCAGAAGGCATTCGATTATACTGAGCGGATCCCCGGGTACAACGCTGCCCATGATTCACGCGATGAAATCCTCGCTGCTGTCGGCTCAGGTCAGGGAATCCTCCGAGGCGGGAGTGCTGATGCTGATCTCGCGCGCCAACAGCACCCTTCGGATCGCTCAATGTGATCCTCGACTCCGTCGACACTCTTGCTTCAGACCTCGCGTCCGACTCTCAGATCATACAG
The DNA here is from genome assembly GCA_014904935.1 of Melanogaster broomeanus. Taxonomy (NCBI): domain Eukaryota; kingdom Fungi; phylum Basidiomycota; class Agaricomycetes; order Boletales; family Melanogastraceae; genus Melanogaster; species Melanogaster broomeanus. Next base: position 213,534 of record MU123711.1, on the reverse strand, counting down.
GTTCATAAGGGCCCTTCTAAATCTGATTACGTCCCGTCCACGTACGTACCGAGAATTCTGCCCGTATCCCAATCCTGTTACTCATCGCGCACCTCGACGGCAGACCCCTCGGTCCTGATACTCCACCTCTCCCATGCCCGCTGCTGCCCATCCTGACGCAGACGAGCCTCTCCCCGACGCTGACGCACCTCACCGCGCACCCCCCAGCGCTGATCGGCCATCTTGCGTCGTCGTACCTCACGCCCCCGCCCACTGCTGGGCCACCCGAGAAGTTCTGGGGCGTCTTCATCCCGCTCTCCGAACGCGCGCACGAGAGCGAGAGCCTCGTCTATGGACCCGGTGGCACCGGCACGTGCTCCGGGGGCGGAGCGGACGTGCGAGAGCTCGTCGTCGAGGTGCTCGTCAGGGGAGCGGGCGCAGAGGGCCGAAAGCGCGGGATCGAACGGACAGGTCGAAGGGTGGAGAGGCGATGCGCCCGAAGACCTTCAGAGGCTGGAGAGCTTGAAGAGCATATGGGCGCGGAAGATATCTGCCGACGAGGTCAGCGATCCTTCGAACTTGTGATATTAGTGTTTTCTCTGAGGGAAGGTTTTTCAGAAACCACTGGATCCGACGCAGAACGTGTCGTTCAATCTGAACCTTACTCCGTCTCAGGAGAAATCGAGGGCACAGGTTCCTCTGCCCTATGTTCACGAAGGTCAGCCACGTACATTTACTCGTTCAGGCCTATCGAATTCAATGCTCCTTTTGCTCAGGGAAACTTATAACTTCGGCGCCCTCCACAGCAGGGGCGATCTTGTATGACCCAGATTCAGCTGACGATATCGACGATGATGACCCCGACGAAGATTTAGATATTTAGTCATAGCAACGACCAATAATACTATCTGTAGCGTGTGCACATTGCGATATCCGGATTGCATGCGTAGCTGGGAGATTGATATTCGACAACACTGGGAAGTTAATGCATGAGACACTCTCTTTCCCTCATCCTCATCTTCACCATAAGGCTTCCCTTTTGCAGAACGAAGTGATCGTCCAAAGATTCCATCCAAGTCTCGGGATCAAATCCATCATCAAATTGCATATCGAAATGCATGATGAACAGCGCTACGACCGCCCTCAAGTTCAAGCATCGCGAGGGGTTTTCCCACACAGTTCGCTGGCCCCATGGAAAATGGTATAAACGCGCTACGGTCCAGCACAAGATCCGGAGAATCGGAGGCTTCCAAAAGCCATCGATCTGGCCAGAAGTCGTCCGGGTGCGGGAAGAAATACTTCGGATCGCGGTGCAGAACGTATGGAGGGACTTGGACCTGAGTACCATCTGTGATGTAACTGGGACACGTGAGATCCATATGATAGTTCTGTGATGTGGCAAGGACTTACTGAGTGCCTATCATCTTGCCTCCGGTGCCCCTGGATAGGCGCACGCTGCAATGATGTGGGGACAGGTGGTTGTAGACGAAGAACCTCGTTTCTGTCAGTATCACAATAAGTATCACAACAAGAGTTAGCATCGTATTCTAACAAGGCCAAGTATGAACCCACATGACAGCGTTTAAGATGGGCAAACTGGGTAAAACTTCCGTGGCGAACGGGGATACCTCCGTCGGCGGGAATGCTGCATGTCCAGTTCTTCGCGCAAACGCGTGAGATAGATGGGGTTCATCAGCAGATAGTATATGATGTTGCTCAGGACGGAAGCAGTCGTATCTGATCCCGCTATGATGGCGAGTGTAGAATTCGAGACGATGAGTGTGAAGGGCGATTCTTGCGAATCAGAATGGTAAGCCTCAATCTGAGCCATCAGATCATTAGCATGACTGCGGCTGATTATAGAAAAACAAAATCATACCAGATGATAGAAGAGATCTTTCCGTTTCAGCTCCTGGTGGTACCGAATTTTAGCCCGCTGGAAAGCAAACGACCCAAAGGCGCGTATGGGCGTCCCTAAGTAGGGCACGGTGGCGCATTATACGCGAAAACCAAGGCACATGCTGACACAGATATGGGTAGCTGGGAGGATGATGAGCGAATTTTCTGAAGAGATTGATATCAACTAACTAGAGTGACTTTGTCATGTTAGTGCAAGAAGTGTTGGCTATCACCATCGCGCATGAGCTCAAATCCACCGCCGAAGCTTCAAAAGCAGGCGCAGATTCGTTAAGAAGATGTGGGAAATCTAACTGCCAAACTGAACTCACGCCATGTCACCCATGACATCGAACCTACAGCTGGTATAAGCAGCAGCAGCGAGAACGATATGCAGGGAACACTCACGAGAAATATCCAATCCAAGTCGCGATGTCTACCCGACCGACTCCACCCTGTTCCTTACAAACACGTCCAAGCGTGTCCATCAATTGGCGAGCGCGCAAATACATTAGCTCCTCGTAGTCCTTTAGTGGCGAGTTTGCAAAAGCCTTGTTCCAAGCTTTCCGGAGGATGGCATGGCGCTGCGGATCACGGGAACTGATGAGGGAGTAAGATTCTATTTCTTTGCCGCTGACTGGAGTCATGCGCCTCCCCTCGAAAACTGTCCAATGTGGAGCGTGAGCGTAGCACTGCGAACACAGTAATTCCCTTACGAGGTCCTTTCGGCATCCCATGCGTTCCAAGGATGGACGGCAACATGTTTTTATCAGTCACAGATAGCTCGTTGGGCCCTTGAGCTTCATGAGCAGGGCTAGCACGCGACAAGTGCCCAATGTCATACCGATGCGGACTATACATCCATATTGTTCATGCAGTTGCTTGCGGTAGATATGTCCTTTGCCACGGCAGACGACCGCTACTACCCAGAGCTGTGATACCTTACAGAGGATGGGTCCCGGATATTTCGCAAGAGGATGAAACGGGGAGAGGCGATACACGACGATGGACGCGAACAAGGTTGTCAGAAACAGCGTATATCCTGCGAAGAACGCCGTGCCGACTGAGGATGAACAGTTGGTCAGGAGCAGTGCAGAAGGCAAGGGGATGACGACGATCTGGGCGATCAGGGTCCACGAGACGGTTGGTTCATGATTATTGAACCAGTAGTGAGCTGCCTGGAAATCCGAAAGATTGTCAGATCGGAGTTAGTAAAGGTGTTATGCTCTGGTCAAGTAGGACGCTCACCAAACCGCAGAGAATATCAAACGTGAATGCTCCCGCTCGAGTCATGGTACTAGCAGGGGAGTGCTAGCAAGGGAGGTGAATTCAAGTTGCGATGCACGGTATATAAGGCGCGAAATCGGACGATGTCCAGATAGAAACTTGAAGAGACGCCAGTGTGGTGTGCTTCGAAGTTTGGTAACGAGCTATAGTTAACTCCGAGTCGTGGCGACTGTTACGGTATTGTGAGTCGGATCTGAGTCTCCTCGATGTCGATCTGGGGTACTGTAGTGCTACGGCCTCAAGCACCGGCCTGAGGACTTCCTCGACCAAGTGGATGTTCCCATAGTACTTCAAGTTGGTGCACTAACTGACCTCGGACGCGACATCACGATACACTTTTTGTGCGAGTGATCACGTAAGCATGTTCCGAATCGTGTACATATTACTTTGGATCAAAGTTCAAACGTTCATAACGCTCATAATGCAGGTGAGTGCCAAGGCGACCATCACAACACCCACTCCATTACTCCAACACTACCCTCGGGCATAGTACCACACGTGGCAGCCTTAGACTGGGTGACGAGCGTGTGCTACACATGGTCGTGGCGACTGTTTATCACCGACATTCAGTGCCACCGCATACAGGGTGTTGAACCCATCGATCCTTCCAGGGTCCCCGACCTCGGCTCCGAGTCAGACAGAGCACTCATCAGCCTCGTCTTCTTCCAAAAGGGACAGGCGTACATGCTGTGGAACTAGCACCGTAGGCCAGTACACCAAGTCCATGTGTCTCGGATTCCATTGGTCGGGTTCATAGCGACTATTACGTTGGTTCGCGATCGGTAGACGGTATGGTTTGCGGTCCGACTGAGCGCTTAGCTCCCCCACCGAAGGGGCAAGCCCGGCAAGGGCGTAACTAACTGCACTGCAAGTCGGTAATCAAGAACTAAATGTCAGAGCTGACGAGTTCCAGTACTTAACTAGCACGTTGGCTCACAATTCTCGCACAGAATCTTGAGCGACTGATCTACGGTGCGATACTGCATTCTTAGACGGGCGGGAACATGTCCGACGAGATCCTCAATCCCGACATCTACCTCAATTATCTTCAGCCTGCCAGTGCGGGCGAATATGAAGCTGCAAGAAATGTTTATCTTGCCACTTTGGGCGTACGGGCACTTCTCTTCTCGAATGGATAACTGATAGACCTGTGTAGGCTCTTCTTTGGGATGTCCTCTCCAGTCTTCCCGAAGACTGGCGATTGATTCGAACAAGTAAACCAACGCCCGTGCTGTTCGCCTACTTTTCGGCAAGGTAATATTAACACATAGCCGGAATCGTACCTGTTGTCCTGACACCTGAACCAGGATATGTGCAGTTGTCGTGGCGCTCCTGTCGGTGTTGGTGAAAAGTAAGTTCCTCATGCCAGTGAGGGTTATGGTGTCTCGACCGACGATCCTACTTCACTATTCCTTTAGCTGGTCCCATCACCCATTGTGGGGTCCTTGCGTTGAACGTCCGCGTGTTCTGGGTGGTAGCAACAACTTCGTCCTCGTATCTCATTCTCAAACGTGTCCACGCTGTATTCCACCAAGAGAGAATCGTCTGTCGCATATTTACGTTCTTCTGGCTCGCTGCGTTTGGCGCGTCATTGGTGGTCCTTCTCGATCCCCTCAAAGACTACACTGAAATCGCGAACACGAAGCACTGCACTGTTCGCCAAATGAAGAGTTATGTATCCGCATCTTTCATAGCACCCGTTATCTTTGACGCTCTCGTCTTCCTCGCAATCACGTACAAGATACACATGTTCCACGGGACTTCAAAGCCAAGGAGCTGGAAGGCTTTTTCCGCGGTGATGCACTCCCTCGTCTGTCACGGGCTGTCCTGCATGGCGTGGACAGACGATACTATCTGTACGTATTTTCTCTACCTGTTATTGCTCCATGCTCAATCTCTATAATAGGATCACAACTGCTTTCAATGTGGCGCGTCCCTTTTTAGGTCTTCTACCCACCTGGCCATCCGGTGTTAAAAATGACGGCTTCGATGGTTCCCTCAATGGCACTCACTAGCGCCATGGCGTGTCGCGTCTTTCGGAACCTCAGGCTAGAATCAATGCAGGACACAGAGGTTGAAGTCTTAACTGCGATGCAATTTATGCGGTCAGGGCCTGTCAATGTCCATCTGCCAAAGAACAGAGATGATGGTGCGAGCGCAGACGCTGATTCGGAGCAGGTGTAATCACGGTTGGTAGAAAAGATGAGGAATCTTTCTAAGAAGATATGTTCTTAGGATTTCTGGGACAGAGGCATGGATGATATCTGAGGATCGAGATTTTCAGTTTACTCCATACGCAATATTTACTAGTAATTTGGCGTAGTAGCACCCGAGTCGGTTAGTGCGCACCTAAAATATGTAGATGGCCATCAGTGTTTCAACAGTTCGGCGCATCTTTGAGGTTCAGTACCTTGTTAATTTGTACATCAGGAAAACCCGGATGCGGTAGCTGTCACTGCCGGATATTAGACAACAACATAGCCTACATGATCAACATTTGTGCTGTCAATCTGTACTGCACTGTATCGAAGTTAGATAATATTCAAAATCTATATCTTAGATAGCAGGGGCAGGTCCGATGCTGAGAACACTGGCATCCAGAGGACTACGACTGCACGTGGCAGAAAGGGTTCAAGTAGTGCTGTTTGCAGTGCCCGGGCAGGCACTCGCTCATGATGAGGGCTTTCGTTCTCAACCAAGACAGTGGCTATCGAGGAAGGACGCTACCGGGGTGGTGCTGTAGCCTTGACCATAAGCCTCATCCGATGCCTAAATCCGTTTTCCGAGCACGCAAACCAGCCATCGCGGTGGCGTAAAGCTACTCACCGTCGCGCAAGCTTGGCAGTAATACCCAATTTGGAGCCCTGTGAGCACTGCGTGGCACACGCTCAACCGACTCAAAATAGACCACGTGCAATAAGACCTGGTAATCCACACATATTATCAGCATGATCACTCAAACCACCCAGAAAAGACGAGCAAAAGAACGAACACGCCTTGTAACTGACCACTGGACACCTCCATTCTGCTTATGCTCGACCTTGACCAGGTTCCTAGGTATCCTTGGTGGGACAAGCTGCAGGTTCTACATTTGAAGTCCCATGACGCCTTCAAAAACAGGCGCGACAGATGCATTGACTTCTGCATCTTTCACGGGTGATATGATCTACGACGTGTTGAGCAAGACGCTCTGGACCGGGCAGTCGGCATTTCGAGCATGCAGACGAGGTAATGGGCGCCAGGAAAGAGCAGTTTGACGCGGTGCGTGACGAAAACCTGCTGGGTGATGTGAGTTTCAGATGTGACTACTCATGAGATCCGCGCGGGCCGGCAATACATGGAAAGGTACAAAGCTACAATGAAGAACGCCACACACGGAATGAGCTAAACGGTAGTGAGCGTATCGAGGAAACCGGGTACGTGATGTAATTCCACCAACGGAGTGACTCAGATGTGCAGAGCTGCGTCATGCCTGTGCCCGACTAGCGCCCAGAGCGAGATGCTGCGTGTGTGCACGACTCGGAGGTGTTGAGAGCCTAGCACGTGGTACTGGTAGGCTGGAGGCGCTAAACACCACGGTTGAAGACTTGGAATAGTGTCAAGTTTCAACAGGACGAAGCGACCATCATAGCTTACCAGCCCAAAGTACTATTGGAATGTCTTCACCAGGCCTCTAGATCTCTCTCATTTAACCATTTACACTCCTGCCCCCGACAGCAGCCCCCACGACGATTCTACTCTCTCAACCATGTCCGACGCGTCAAGAAACTCTGTCGACCTCGCCCAGAAACCGCTACTGACGATATCAGCGCATGAAGACATTATCTATGGGATAGCATACCTCTCTGGCGGAGAACAACTAGTTACATGCTCGGGGATAAGACGGTCAAAATATGGAATGTGAAGAATGGCGAGCAAGAAGGGACGTCCATGGAACGCGGTGGACAAGTCGACGGTCTCGTGATCATGCGAGATGGGAGGTGGATAGTGAGTGGTGGTGAGGAGAAGAGACTGAGGGTATGGGATGTGGAGACGCATTGGGCCAAAGCAGAGTGGGGTGGTCATGAACACAGTATTCTTTGCATTTCCATATCATCCGATTCGGCGATGACCAACTTGTCGCAAGCGGTGACAACAGTGGAAAAATGATCATCAGGAGGATGGAGGAGGGTGGAGAGATTAAACATTCCATCGAGACAGGAAGCCGGTGTCCTCAGTTTGATTCTCTCCAAACAGGAAGTCGCTTCTGGACATTCCGGACTTTACAATTACGCCATCCGAGTATTCAACATCGAAAGTGGCAGACTGGCAGACTTATTCTCGGTCCAATCAAAGGTCACAGAGACAATGTCAGCTCGACGCTAGACGGAACCGGATATTCTCGGGTTCGTGGGACCATTCGCTGCTGGAACTCTGAAAATGGCGAGCCAATTGGAGATCCATGGTCGGGTCACGCGAACATGAGATACTCCCTTTCTCTCTCCCCCGACGCACAAAAGTAGCAAGTGCTTCCTGTGACAAAACAGTTCGTTTCTGGGCAACTGACTCCGTACCCACTCAATGGCCGCTACAACATGAGCACCCAGTATGGGCGTTACATTCTCCACCTCCGGTGAATTTGTGGCATGCGGCGAAGTCAAGGAAAGTCTATCAACATGGCGTGTTCAGTGGTGGGGTGACAGTCAAACAAAGGTATATCTACGTGTTTGAATGTGTTCCGGGCCTAATTTCGACTGCTCACTAACTGCAGGCACATGATTCACTCTTAGACGTGCGTGTCCGTTTCGTCAATGTCCTTCTCACAGCCGTCGTCTCTAGCTCCCTGCCGTAGCCATACCGCTAGCACCCGGCAATCATCAACATGAGCCCGACATTCCAGAAGTGAGTTCATGTCAGGTGGTCATCGTCGCTGCTTTGCGTCCTAATCAGCAGCTAGCTTCCTTCCACCACCTCCCGTCGTCCATCTGAACAACATACCTATGTACAAAACATTCACACGATTGAAGACTCTTCTCGCGCGCAAAACTCGGCTTTCTCTTGGAAGTTGTGGAAGGCACTACCTCGCGTTTCGTTCATACGCTCAAAATGACTCACCCGTCACTCGGACACCAATTTATTCGGGATTTCCACTATACGTACGCAAAACCATTTGTTCATCATTCCGTGGCGCTAACCATCCTCTCGGTAGCGTACTAGTACATACGCGCCCCCAAGACCTGCCAACACAACGACCCAAACAGTTCTAGATCCAACGCCACAGCAGCTACAGGTGCTGATGCGCGCTATTCCGTTATACAATTGACTCGTCAAACTCACTTGATGGCGCTGAGGGTACTGTGCCACAGCACAATTCAGACCATGTGTAAGTATCTTGCTGTGGACTGCTTCCGCTCCGCATTGCTGTCGGGCTCACTGAACGTACTGCACCACCTTCCCACGCAACACCTCCTGTCGTTGCATCTTCACATAGGGCATCATCCCAAAACATCTTGGATCTTCCTGCTGTTGTTAGGCTACCCGATGATGTCCCAGAAAGTATGTCTCATGTCCTTCAGTCGTAATCGTCGACGGCCAACCAGTTAGCAGGCGGTCTAAACGACGTACAAAGAGACCTCGAACTTCAAGTTGAACGCTCGAAAAATGAGATTCTACAACGGTAATTCGAAGTGATGGCGGAGAAACTTGTAAGCCTTGCATGATCTCTAACTCAAGAGCGAATTATCTCACTTCGGAACAGGCAGCAGTCACACTGCAGTTGGCGGCTTGGAACTGCAAGCGCGCAAGAAACTTGCGAGTAATTTCAAGGGTAGAAACCACTCCAGTATGGTGGTATCGTCGAAAGGTATCATTCAGGTCATTGCGACAGCAAAACACGACCGCTTTCGCTTTCACATCTCCATGCATCACACCTGAGACACGCTCGACAAAGTTGTCGCAAGGGAGGGTTCCTTTATCCAATAACATATTGCGCCTGGGAAAATAAATATATTTAATGGACAGACTAGAAACATCGCCCGACACATACAAGCCAGGGTCTGACGAGTCGCCTACCGCCGGATGGCGCTAGTTTTTCGCAATATGCGCGATGGTGTCAAACCAGAAAGGATGACTGCCCATCCAGTGATGTTGTTGCAGCTACCAGCGAACGCCTATATTCTCACCTATTGTCGGCTTGCGGAACCCCTGCCTCAGTCCTCCCAGGGACGTCTTCTTGCTTCACTCGCGAAGCCTGAAGGGGAACACAAAGCTGAGGGCCCTGAGGGCGCCTGGTCAGCTCCAACCACGACGAAGTATCAAAAGCAGTATCCAAGTATCATCCTGCTAGCTAAGGACGACTCAGTTTCATGCTTGAACGTTTGAACCTCCTTCCATCTGTTTTATCGCCGTCTTGATCAATCTTGCACCACTGCTGTAGCCTTTCACCACCAAGCAAATGTAATCTGTACCGGGGTCCTTGGACGGCATATATGTTCGACCCGACTCCAGAATCAAACTGAGCACTCGTCAGCTCCATTTCCCCCGCCAAAAGGATGCGCGTACATACTGCGGAACTAGCACCGCAAGCCGGGACATGAAGACCCGGCGTCTCGAGTTCCATCAGACGGGTTCATTCCTATACTTGACAATGCTTGACTCGTACGTCGGTTCACAATCAATGCCGGCCGTCCGAGTAAGTGCTTAGCCAAAAGGGCAAGGAGTACATGCTGTGGAACTGCACTGCAAGTCGTATATGAAGACCACATGTGTCGAGTTGACGGGTTCATTCCAGTACTGAACTAGTACGTTGGGTCACAATTTCGCAAAGCGTCCTAGTAGCGACTGATGCACGGGTGCGATAATGCATTCATAGACAGGCGGGAACATGTCCGACGAGATCCTCAACCCTGACATCTACCTCAATTATCTCCAGCCCGTCGATGCGAACGCATATGAAGTTGCAAGAAATGTTTATCTTGTCACCTTGGGCGTAGGTACACTTATCTCCTCGAATGGATAGCTGATAGAGCTTGTGTAGGCTCTTCTTTGGGATATCCTCTCCAGTCTTCCCGAAGACTGGCAATTGATTCGAACAAGTAAACCAACGCCCGTGCTGTTCGCCTACTTTTCGGCAAGGTAATACCAACTTGGTCGAAATCGTACCTACAAGTTGTCCTGACATCTGAAACCAGGATATGTGCACTTGTCGTGGCGCTCCTGTCAGTGTTCGTGAAAAGTAAGTTCTTTATGTCAGTGAGGGTTGTAGTGCCTCAATCGACGATCCTACTTCACCATTCCTTTAGCTGGTCCTGTCACCAATTGCGGGGTTATTGTGTTGAACGTCCGCGTGTTCTGGGTGGTAACAACCACTGCATCCTCGTATCTCTTTCTCAAACGTGTCCACGCCGTATTCCACCAAGAGAGGATTGTCTGTCGCATATTCACAATCCTCTGGCTCGCTGCGTTTGGTGCGACGTTGGTAGGACTTCCCACCTCCCTCGACGCCTACTCTGAACTCGCGAACACGAAACACTGCATTGCTCGTGGATTGCATAGTTACGAATCCGCAGCTTTCATAGCGCTCGTGATCTTTGACGGTCTCGTCTTTCTCGCGATCACGTACAAGATACTCGTGTTCCACGGCACCTCAGAGCCAAGGAGCTGGAAGGCGGTCTTCTGTGGTGATGCGCTCCCTCGTCTATCACTGGCTGTCCTGCAGGGTGGACAGCGATACTATATGTACATATTTTCTCTAACTGATTATTACTCAACGCCCAATTTCCATGACAGGATCACAACTGCTTTCAATGTGACGCGTCCCTTTTTAGCTTTCTTGCCCCCCGCCTCCCCGGTGCTAAGATTGGCATCTTCGGCGATTCCCTCAGTAGCACTAACTAGCGCTATGGCGTGCCGTGTCTTTCGGAACCTCAGGCTCGAATCATCGCGGGAGACAGAGGTTGGAGTCATGGCCGCGGTACGATTCGTCCAGCTAGGGCCTGTCAATGTCCATCTGCCAAAGAGCGGAGATGGTGCAGCCGCAGACGTTGATTTGGAGCAGATGTAATCATGATTGGTAGAAGAGTATGCGGGACATTGGAAGATATGTTCTTAGGATTTCCGGGACAGAGGCATGGATGATACTAGAGGTTCGCTATCATCGTTGCGCATGAGCTCAAATCAGTCTTAAATCCTCACCCCAAACACAGGTCCGCGTCATGTACATCTCATAAATATATTTGTAATACAGAAATATGCGCGTGCCTTGGCAAGTTCTGCAAAGGGCAATACAACAACGCCTGAGGGGACGGTGACGATGGGAGCAACCAGCCTAGACCTGGTTCTCTTCGTTGTTCACTCAGCTCTGGGGACTCAGCGTTCTCGGCGTTCCGGGTAAGCGTCATGGGTGCTGCTGAGTCGAGCTTGTCAAATTCTGCTACAATGCTAGTTATGTAGTACGACATATGTGTGCCTTCCAAGTACCTTACGATATGCCGGCATTCCGAGCGAAATGAAGTAGTGCTGTTTGTAGTGCCTGGGCAGGCACTCGCTCATGATGAGGGCTTCTGTTCTCAGTTCAAGACAGTGGTTGCGAAGAAGTACGCCACCGCGGTAGTACTGTAGCTTTGACCATAAGCCTCATCCGATGCCTAAATCCGTTTTCCGAGCACGCAAACCAGCCATCGCGGTGGCGCAAAGCTACTCACCGTCGCGCAAGCTTGGCAGTAATACCCAACTTGGAGCCCTGTGAGCACTGCGTGGCACACGCTCAACAGACTCAGAATAGACCACGTGCAGTAAGACCTGGTAATCCACACATATTATCAGCATGATCACTCAAACCACCCGGAAAAGACGAGCAAAAGAACGAAGGATAGCTTACCAACGCTCCAAACACGCCTTGTAGTAACCGACCACTGGACACCTCCATTCCGCTTATGCTCGACCTTGACCAATTTCCTAGGTTTCCTTGGCAGGACAAGCCGCAGGTTCTACATTTGAAGTCCCATGACGCCTTCAAAAGCAGGCGCAACAGATGCATTGACTTCTGCATCTTTCACGGGTGATATGATCTACGACGCGTCGAGCAAGAAGCTCTGGACCGGGCCGTCGGCATGTCGTGCATGCAGACGAAGTATGGGCTCCGGGAAAGAGCAGTTTGACGCGGTGCGTGACGAAAACCTGCTGGGTGATGTGATTCCCAGATGACTGTCATAGGATCCGCGCGGGCGGGCAATGCACGGAGCTATGAAATTAGAAAGGTGCAGAGCTACAATGAAGATTCGGCCAATGGAGTGACTTAGATTTGCAGAGCCGCTTCATGCCTGTGTCCGACTAGTGCCAAGAGCGAGATGTTGCGTGTGCGTGAGGCCTTGAGAACCTAGCACGTGGTGCTAGTAGGCTGCAGGCGCTAAACAACACGGTTGGAGACTTGGAATAGCATCAAGTTTCAACAGGACGAAGCGAACAGCATAGATTACCATCCCATAGTACTATTGGGATTTCTTTTGACCAGGCCTCCAGATCTCTGTCATTTACCCATTTACAATCCTGCCCCCATCCACGACGTTTCTACTCTCTCGACCATGTCCGACGCGTCAATAAACTCTGTCGACCTTGCTCAGAAACCGCTATTGACGATATCAGCGCATGAAGACGTTATCTATGGGATAGCATACCTCCCTGGCGGAGAACGACTCGTTACATGCTCGGGGGATAAGACGATCAAAATATGGAATGTGGAGAATGGCGAGCAAGAAGGGACACCCATGGAACACGGTGGTCGAGTCGACGGTCTTGTGGTCACGCGAGATGGGAGGTGGATGGTGAGTGGTGGTGAGGAGAAGAGACTGAGGGTATGGGATGTGGAGACGCATCGGGCCAAAGCAGAGAGGGGCGCTCATGAACGCAGTATTGTTTACATTGCCATGTCATCCGACGACCAACTTGTTGCAAGCGGTGACGACGGCGGAAGGGTGATCATCAGGGAGATGGAACAGGGTGGAGATATTAAACATTCCATCGAGACAGGAAGTCAGGTGTCCTCAGTCGGCTTCTCCAAACAGGAAGATGCTCGCTTCTGGACATTCCGGACATTACGACTATGCCATCCGGGTAGTCTGTCTACCATCCGGGTATTCGACATTGGAAGTGGTGATCTCATTCTGGGTGCGATCAAAGGTCACAGAGACAATGTCAGCTCGATCGTCTGGTCTCTAGACGGAATATATTTCTCGGCTTCGTGGGACTGCACCATTCGCTGCTGGAACTCTGAAAAATGGCGAGCCAATTGGAGATCCATGGTCGGGTCACGCGAACATGATATACTCCCTTTCTCTCTCCCCGATGGCACAAAAATAGCAAGTGCTTCCTGCGACAAAACAGTTCGTTTCTGGGCAACCGACTCCGGTGACCCACTCAATGGACTGCTACAACACGAGCACCCAGTATGGGCAGTTACATTCTCCACCTCCGGTGAATTTGTGGCATAAGGAAAGTCTATCAACATGGCGTGTTCAGTGGTGGTGTGACAGTCAAACAAAGGTATATCTACGTGTTTGAACGTGTTCCGGGCCTAATTTCGACTGCTCACAACTGCAGGCACATGATTCACTCTTAGACGTGCGTTTGCGTTCCGTTTCGTCAATGTCCTTCTCACAGCCGTCGTCTCTAGCTCCCTGCCGTAGCCATACCGCTGGCACCTGGCAATCATCAATATGAGCCCGACATTCCAGAAGTGAGTTCATGTCAGGTGTCATCGTCGCTGCTTTGCGTCCTAATCAGCAGCTAGCTTCCTTCCACCACCTCCCGTCGTCCATCTGAACAACATACCCATGTACAAAACATTCACACGATTGAAGACTCTTCTCGCGCGCAAAACTCGGCTTTCTCTTGGAAGTTGTGGAAGGCACTAGATGTACTCGCGTTTCGTTCATACGCTCAAATGCCCCACCCGTCACTCGGACACCAATTTATCCAGGTTTTGCACCATACGTAGGCAGAACCGTTTGTTTATCATTCCCCAGCGCTAACCATTCTTTCGACAGCGTACTAGTACATACGCGCCCCCAAGACCCGCCAACACAACGACCCAAGCAGTTCTAGATCCAACGTCGGCAGCTACTAGTACAGGTGCTGGTGCACGCTATCCGTTATCACGATCGACTCGTCAGACTCACTCGATCGCGCTGAGGGCGATCAGGCGAGTGAGGCGACTCCCGTGCCCGAACACAATTCAGACCATATACAAGTGTCCTGCTGCGGAATCTTTCCTCGCCGACGAGGCCGGTCTAGTACTGCTTCTGCTCTGCATGCTGTCGAGCTCGCTAAAGGTACTGCACCACCTTCCAACACACCACCTCCCGCCGTCGCATCCTCACATAGGGCGTCATCGCAAAACATCTTGGACCTTCCTGCTGTTGTTAAGGTAGCCGATGATGTCCCAGAAAGTATGTCTCACGTCCTTCATTCGTAATCGTTGACGGCCAACCCGTTAGCAGGCGGTCTAAACGACGTACAAAGAGACCTCGAACTTCAGGTGGAGCGCTCGAAAAATGCGACTCTACAGCGTCAACTCGAAGTGATGGCCGAGAAACTTGTAAGCCTTGGATGATCTCTAACTCAAGAGCACATTATCTCACTTCGGAACAGGCGGCAGTCACACTGCAGTTGGTGGCTTCAGGAACTGCAAGCGCGCAAGAAACTTGCGAGTAATTTCAAGGGTAGAACCACTCGAGCGGCTCTGGACATGGTGGCATCGTCGAAAGGTATCATTCAGATCACTTGCGACAGCAAAACACAAGAAGAATGTAGTACGCCATAGGGGCGTCCTTCGGATCGACGGCTTTCGCTTTTAGCATCTCCATGCATCACACCTGAGACACGTTCGACAAAGTTGTCGCAAGGGAGGGATTCTCGTAACCAATAACATATTTCGCCTGGGAAAGTGAATATATTCAATGCTCAGACTAGAAACATGGCCCGACACGAACAAGTCAGGGTCTGACGAGTCGCCTACCACCGGATGCTGCTAATTTTTCGCAAGATGCGCGATGGTGTCAAACCAGAAAAGGTTGGCCGCCCATCCAGCGTTGTGGTTGCAGCTACCAGCGAACGCCTGTATTCTCGCCTATTGTTGGCTTGCGGAACCCCTGTGCTCAGTCTTCCCAGTGGACGTCTTCTTGCTTCGCTTTTCGTATCGCAGCTCGAAGCTTGAAGAGAAACGCAAAGCTGAGGTCTGAGCGCCCTTGTCAGCTCCAACCGCGACGAAGTATTAAAAGTAGTATCCAAGCATCGTTCCGCCCGCTAAGGACGACTCAGTTTCAGGCTTGAAGCGTTTGAACCTCCTTCCCATCTGTTTTGATCGCCGTCTTGATCAACCTTGCACCACACCACCACCAAGAAAATGTAATCCACCGATACTGTACCAGGGTCCTTGGACGGCATGTATGTTCGACTCGACTCCAGAATCAAAGTGAGCACTCGTCAGCTCCATCTCCCCTGCCGACAAGGACGCGCGTACATACTGCGGAACTAGCACCGCTAGCTGGGACATGTGCATGAAGACCCTGGCGTCTCGAGTTCCATCAGACAGGTTCATTCCTATACTTGACAATACTTGACTCGTACGTCGGTTCACAATCAATGCCGGCCGTCTGAGTAAGTGCTTAGCCAAAAGGGCAAGGCGTACATGCTGTGGAACTGCACTGCAAGTCGTATATGAAGACCACATGTCTCTAGTTGCCAGTGACGGGTTCGTTCTAGTACTTAACTAGTACGTTGGTTCACACTTTTCGCACAGAGTCCTAGTAAGCGACTGATCCACGGGTGCGATAATGCATTCTTAGACAGGCGGGGACATGTCCGACGAGATCCTCAACCCCAACATCTACCTCAATTATCTTCAGCCATCCGATGCGAGCGCATATGAAGCTGCAAGAAATGTGTATTTTCTCACCTTGGGCGTACGGACACTTCTCTCCTAGAATGGATAACTGATAGAACTTGTGTAGGCTCTTCTTTGGGATGTCCTCTCCAGTCTTCCCGAAGACTGGCAATTGATTCGAACAAGTAAACCAACGCCCGTGCTGTTCGCCTACTTTTCGGCAAGGTAATACCAACTTAGTCGAAATCGTAGCCTACCTGCAAGTTGTCCTGACAGTCTGAAACCAGGATATGTGCACTTGTCATGGCGCTCCTGTCGGTGTTCGTGAAAAGTAAGTTCTTCAGTGCCAGTGAAGGTTGTAGTGCCTCGATCGACGATCCTACTTCACCATTCCTTTAGCTGGTCCTGTCACCAATTGTGGCGTTCTTGGTGTTGAACGTCCGCGTGTTCTGGGTGGTAACAACCACTGCATCCTCGTATCTCTTTCTCAAACGTGTCCACGCCGTATTCCTCCAAGACAGGATCGTCTGTCAGTCATATTCACAATCCTCTGGCTCGCTGCGTTTGGTGCGACATTGATAGGACTTCCCACCCCCCTCGACTGCCTACACTGAACTCGCAAACACGAAACACTGCATTGCTCATGGACTGAAGAGTTACGAGTCCGCAGCTTTCATAGCGCTCGTGATCTTTGACGGTCTCGTCTTTCTCGCGATCACATACAAGATACTCGTGTTCCATGGCACCTCAGAGCCAAGGACCTGGAAGACAGTTTTCTGCGGTGATGCGCTCCCTCGTCTATCACTGGCTGTCCTGCAGGGCGGACAGCAATATTATATGTACCTATTTTCTCTATCTGATCATTACTCAATGCCCAATCTCCATGACAGGCATCACAACTGCTTTCAATGTGACGCGTCCCTTGTTAGGTTTCTTGCCCCCCGCCTCCCCGGTGTTAAAATTGGCATCTTCGGCGATCCCTCGCAGTGGCACTAACTAGCGTCATGGCGTGCCGCGTCTTTCGGAACCTCAGGCTCGAATCATCGCGGGAGACAGAGGTTGGAGTCATGGCCGCGGTACGATTCGTGCAGCTAGGGCTGTCAATGTCCATCTGCCAAAGAGTGGAGAATGGTGCAGCCGCAGACGCTAGATTTGGAGCAGATGTAATCAGTGATTGGTAGAAGAGTATGCGGGACATTGGAAGATATGTTCTATTAGGATTTCCGGGACAGAGGCATGGATGATACTAGAGGTTCGCTATCATCGTTGCGCATGAACTTAAATCAGTCTTAAATCCTCACCCCAAATCGAATACAGGTCCGCGGTCAGGTACATCCTCATAAATATATTTGTAATGCAGAAATATGCGAGTGGATAGGTAGGGCCTTGGCAAGTTCTGCAAAGGGCAATACAACAACGCCTGAGAGGCTGAGGGGACGGTGACGATGGGAGCAACTAGCCTAGACCTAGTTCTCTTCGTTATTCACTCAGCTCTGGGGACTCGGCGTTCTCGGCGTTCCGGGTAAGACGTCATGGGTGCTGCTGAGTCGAGCTTGTCAAATTCTGCTACAGTGCTTGTTACCATGTATGTAGTACGACATATATGCGCCTTCCAATACTATGCCGGCATTCCAAGCGAAACACACAGAATTCTGCCGTTAGTTATGGCCATTGGCCAATGATTCAAGTACTGGTCATCTGAAAGTTGTGGCTGACTCACCTCGTAGCATCGTGTTTCGTTTTTGGTACAGTGTGATTTCATTCCTCATTTGTTTGCACCTCCAGCAATGTGAGTCCACTCGACATACATAAGCCCACATAACCCGTCAAACTTAAGCGTTCATTTCAGCGGTTTTGCAGATGCAGATGCAGGTTGCCTGTGCCACTGGCATGATCATGATGGTGGCATTCAGCCTGACTCAGTGGCGACCGTGTCTTTACCACGGGTCCTCTAATGGAATAGGGAAGACCTCTTGGGGACCTCAAAAATGGCTATACGTGCAACCCTTCCGTGTTGTGCCGGTGCAATGCGGGACTTTGTTGTCTGGTGAATCGCAGTGCCAGTGACCAGGTGGGTTACCACTAACTTACCAGACCAAATTCGTTGTGCAAAAATGCCGCAAGGTAGTTTGTACATGACAACCAAGCGCACCCACAATTGTCT
This sequence comes from Melanogaster broomeanus, assembly GCA_014904935.1. Classification (NCBI taxonomy): domain Eukaryota; kingdom Fungi; phylum Basidiomycota; class Agaricomycetes; order Boletales; family Melanogastraceae; genus Melanogaster; species Melanogaster broomeanus. The sequence goes on along the minus strand of MU123711.1, from coordinate 195,349 downwards.
ATCTGGGGCGTGGCAGCTCCGCCATTCACGGCGCAGTGTTAATCATAGTGGGTCGATCCGATCCGACGGTTTGCGGTCTGGCTGGGCGCTCATCATTCCTCTCTGCCCAAATGGCAACACGCACATGCTGTGGAACAGGCACGCAGTGCAAGTCAGAATATGAAGACCATAAACCTAGAGTTTCGTTGAATTGGTTCCTTCCAGTAATCAACCACTACTCTGGCTACCAACAATCTCGCACTACTAGTTATCGCTTGGTCTTCCTGCATTCGAGTTCTTACCGGTAAATCATCAACAGGAACATGTCCGAAGAGATCCTCAATCCCGACGTTTACCTCAACTATCTTCAGCCCGACTCTGCGAGTGAATACGAAGCATCAAGAAACGTTTATCTTGTCACCTTGGGTGTATGGACACTATTTTCTCCTCGGATAGTAGATTCCTGATAGAGCTAGCGCAGGCTCTTTGTTGGGATATCTTCTCCAGTCTTCCCGAAGATTGTCGAATCGCTCGAACAAGTAAACCATCGCCCGTGTTGTTCGCCTACTATTCCGCCAGGTAAAACCCATGTATCCAAAATCGTACCTGATATCCTGACATCTGACCTAGGATATGCGCACTTGTCGTGGCACTCCTTTCGGTGTTGGTGAAAAGTGAGACCTCATATCAGTAAGGGTTGTAACGGCCAATGATTCTACGTCCCCATTCCTCTAGCTGGTCCTGTCCCCAATTGCGGAGTTATGGTGTTGAACGTCCGGGTGTTCGGCGTGGTGGCAACTGCTGCATCGTCGTATCTCTTTCTCAAGCGCGTCCATGCTGTGTTCATCCAAAACAGGATCGTTTGTCATGTATTCACGTTCCTTTGGATCGCTGCGTTTGGTGCGTCACTGGTGGTGCTTCCCGGCCCCCTCACCGACTACTACGAAATCGCGAACACGAAACACTGCACAAACCACCCGCTCCCGAGTTATGTGTCCACAGCTTTCATAGGACCCGTGGTCTTTGACGGTCTCGTGTTTGTCGCGATCACGTACAAGATATTCGCTTTCCACAGCCCTTCCAGGCCAAGGAGCTGGAAGGAGTTTGTCTGTGGCGAGGCACTCCCTCGTCTATCGCGGGCTGTTCTGCAAGGCGGACAACAATACTATCTGTAATGATCTTCTCTGTCTGACATTATTTGAGTGCTAAATCTCCACAACAGGATCACAACCGCTGTAAACGTGACGCGCCCCATCTTCAATCTCTTGCCCTCTGCCTCTCCCGTGCTAAAATTGGCATCTTCGGCGGTTCCCTCAGTGGCACTAACTAGCGCCATGGCGTGTCGAGTCTTTCGAAACCTCAGACTCAAATCCTCGCGAGAGATAGAAATCAGTGGCTTAAGCGCAGTACGAGTTGTGGACCTAGAACCCGTCAACGTCCATCTGCCAAAGAGTGGAGATGGTGCGACCCCAGACACTGATTCAGGAAGTGTGATGGTGATCGGTAGAGCGGTATGAGTGACGTTTAGGGGGTGCGTTTCCGGGACAGAATGGTATTTGGTATCTGATGATGATCAGAATGTATGTTATTGAACGCTTATCTTATTATTAGACTTGGACTGGTGAGTTCTAAGGCGATCATCTTTACGGAACCCCTGATACATAATGCCACTATGTTTCTTCCTCCTACACTATTGTACGATGCCAGGTCTTCGTTTTGCAGAGCCCAATTTTAGCCGGCGAGGTAACTGTGGAACTGCTTATCACCGAAACTTGATGTTACAGATGTCACGTATCGTTGACTGCGGTTGATCGAGGGTTCAATATTCAATACCGAGGTCCCCAGATCATCGAATTATTCTAGGAACCTGATCTCCAGTCGCGTCACGCTTCCTCTGACATTTTGCAAGGTGATCCACGCCACTCATTGTATCCTTTCAGACAGATTATGTTTGAGGTGCCGTCAGTCACAAAGAAACTCGATAGGTAGGGATAACCGGAATCTGCTGATCCAGATGAGTCGCGTTTCATATCCCGAGACGTGTTCTCATTGCACATTCGTACTGAGATGACCCTTGTGACTTGCTACAGATCAGGAGGGGAAAATCGACAATATCGGCGTCCCCGGATCATGGTATTATTCTTCACTCAGTTGAACGCTCGCCAGTCACGTCCCCCCCAAAATGACCAGGCGTATATGCTGTAGAATTGGCTGTGAGGCTGCCATCATTGACAACTCGGAGTATTAAGGCCGCATGTCAGCACACTGCCCCGAATTACGTTAACCCATGGGGAGAGAGGGGATCGTCCGACCCTCACTGCATATCTATGTAGTACGTTGTTCACACTTCTTGCGCTCTAGCCACTAATCCACATCCCGCATCCCCCCTCTGAGCGCTCATGCATGGATCACAACCCAACATTACGGAATGCATCTGGTGACCATTTTATACTAGCATGTGCTTGGTGGGGAGCACGCGGTCCGGCAATCGCCTTGAGCCAACCACACGAGCGATCCACTGCAAGTAACTTATTATCATCGATAATATTAATGTCAGCATGCACATGGCTAGAGTTACGTTACAGCTACTGTATACATGCAAAACGTTACTGAGACCGCTTCGCTCTACGCTCCAAGCTTAAGATTTTTGTTTACTTGTGAGTAGTACAAATAGCGCTTATCCAAATATAGCTGTCACAACTCGACCGACGAATGGACAAGTTTGTCACTTTTGGAATTGCATCGTGGAGCATGCACACTGTGCTCCGAGTCAGTGCTCACCTGCAGCTGCAGCCCAGCACACTCAGTACCGGTCTTCGACGACTGACAGGGTCTCGCTTACCATATTTGTTTGGCTTGCTCCACAATGTAAACAAAAATCCTAGTTATAGTAAGTGGAGCGCAGCGCAAAGTGGTCTAACGTTTTGCATGTAGCTGTCAACATGGTGCGTTTGACCGAGAACATTCGCCGCTCACGTCCCCCAAAATGCCCAGACTGGCTGTACCATTATTATTGGCAAATGAAGAATGTGGTTCGCACATGTCTCGAGTTACGTTAATGGGGGTGGATTCGTCCTACTAATACTTAACGCTATACGTTGCTTCCCACTTCTCGCGCTCTAGCGACTGATAGACGTACTACTGAATCCCCAGCTGAATCATGTCCGAAGAGATCCTCAATCCCAATGTTTACCTCAATTATCTTCAGCCCGGCATTGTGGGCGATTATGAATGGTCAAGAAATGTCGATCTTGCCACCTTAGGCGTACGGACACTGTTATCTCCTCGAAAAGATAACTGATCGACCTGGTGCAGGCTCTTATTTGGGATATCCTCTCCAGCCTGCCGGTAGACTGGCGATTCGTTCGAACAAGTAAACCCACGCCCGTGCTGTTCGCCTACTTTTCCACAAGGTAAGACGGACATTAGCGAAATCGTACCTGCTATCTTGACATCTGGACTCTGAATTCAAAACCAGGATATGTGCCCTTGTCGTGGTGCTCCTGTCGGTATTGGAGAAAAGTGAGTTCCTCACGAGGGTTGTAGGCTATCAATTGATGATACTACTATACTTACCTATTCCCTTAGCTGGTCCTGTCACCAACTGTGGGATCCTTATGTTGAACCTTTACATTTTCTGGGTGGTAACATCTTCTGCATCCTCGTATCTCTTTCTTAAACGTGTCCACGCTGTATTCCTCCTAGACAGGCTCGTCTGTCACTTCTTCACGTTCCTTTGGCTCGCTGCGTTTGGCGCATCACTGGTAGTACTTCTTGGTCCCCTCCGCGAGTACTATGAAATCGCGAACACAAAACATTGTGTCAATCACCAGATCGAGGATTACGTGTCCGCAGCTTTCATAGTACCTGTGATCTTTGACGCTATCGTCTTTCTCGCGATCACGTACAAGATACTCGTGTCACATCGCGCGTCAACGTCTAGGACTTGGAAGGCGTTTTGCTCTGGTGAAGCCCTCCCTCGTCTTTCACGGGCCATCCTGCAGAGTGGACAACAATACTATATGTACTGATATTCTCTATCCGATTACTCGGGTACTCAATCTCTCGAACAGGATCACAACCGGTATGAACGTAGAGCGTACCATCTACGCTCTCTCGACCTCCTCTCCGGTGCGACAGTTGTTTTATTTGGTTCCCGCCATGACACTCACTAGTGCCATGGCGTGTCGCGTTTTTCGGAACCTCAAACTCGAAACAGTGCAGGAGACAGAGATTGGAGCCTTGTCCACGGTGCAATTTGTGCAGTGAGGGCCTGTCGACGCCCATCCACCAAAGCGCGGAGCTGGTGTGACCGCAGACTGTGATTCGGTGGAGGAGGTACAACGATGACCGGTGAAACAGTATAGTGACCTCGGTAGGAAACATCTGCCTCGCATCTCCGGGACAGACTCGGATGTATATGTGATTTGTGTGCATTGATATTGTGTTTTAGTGTACTACATGTTGTTGTTGTATGTTATGTCCAGTCGCACCACAATACTTTCTGCCGTGCTTTCACATGTTCGCACGAAAATTGCAGGCCTGGATGTTCAATGTTCAACGTTCAACGTTCAACACTGGTCAAGAAATCCCAAATCATGCGGAAGCCGTGGGTGCTCAATACAGCATTTTCTGGTTTCAAATCGTTTCCAATATCAGGATGAGTCTGCAACCCTTCCAGGTAGTTGCGTCACTGCATTTCGTGTTAAGCAGCTGTAGGGTGAGGTCCATTTGAAAACTTGATGGGGCTGAACATCTTCAATTCGTAGAATAGTATGCCGCCGCCCTCAACCTAGTCTCCCTTAGACAGACCGTACATACTGTACGGGCGCTGCATCCGATGCCAGTCTGACTCGCTCCGTGACCGCCTGTACTATTACATGCTGTGGAGTTGGCACTGCAAATCAAGTACGTATGAAGACAGCATGTCAGGGCATGTCAGCACACTGCCCCAGTACTTAACTGCGATGGCTTGTGAGCGCTCTAGAGACTCTTCTACGGCGTGATCTTTGATCAGCGGGAACATGCCAGTGTCCGACGAGATCCCCAATCCTATCGTGTACCTTCAACTATCTTGATCCTGCCGTTGCGAACGAATATGAGGTGTCAAGAAACGTTCGTCTTGCAACCTTGGGCGTACGAATATTGTTCTCTCCTTGAATGGGTGACTGATGCATCTGGCGCAGGCTCTTACTTGGGATATCCTCTCCAGCCTTCCGGAAGACTGGCAAATTGCTGCGAACAAGTAAGCCCACGCCCGTGCTGTTTGCCTACTTGTCGGCGAGGTAAGACGAACACCGAATCGTACCTGCTATCCTGACATCTGACACAGGATATGTGCACTTGTCGAAGTGCTCCTGGGGATATTGATGATGAGTGAGTTCCTCATTCCAGTGAGAATTGTAGTTCCTACTTTTTCCTTTCCTGTAGCTGGTCCTATCACGCAGTGTGGGGTTCTTGTGATGGTCCTCTGCGTGTTCTGGGTTATAGCATCTGCTTCAAGTTCATATCTCTTTCTCACACGTGTCCACGCCGTGTTCCTCCAAGACAGAATCGTCCGTCACTTCTTTACATTCCTATGGCTTGCTGGCTTTGGTGCATCATTTCTATCACTTATTGGCCCTCTCCAAGACAACTATGAAATCGCCGACACGAAACACTGCATCGGTAGCAGGGTTGCGGATTACCAGTCCGCAGCTTTCATAGTGTCCGGGCTCTTCGACGCTCTCGTCTTTCTCGCCGTCACGTACAAGGTACTAGTGTCATACCGCGTGTCGACGCCTAGGACCTGGAGGGCGTTTTGGCGTGGTGAGGCACTCCCTCGTCTTTCACGTGCTATCCTACAGGGCGGACAGCAATACTACATGTACTGATCGCTCTCTCAGATCATTACGCAATGCTTAATCTCCAACAGGATCACAGCTGGTGTCAATGTGACACGTGCCGTCGTCACTCTACTACCCTCCGCCTCTCAGGTGTTACAGAAGGTATTTTCGCTTCCCGCCAGTGGCAGCTCACTAGCGTCATGGCATGCCGCGTCTTTCGGACTCTCAGACTCGCAGCGTTGCAGCAGAAAGAGATTGGAGCCTTGGACACGATGCTATTTGTGTACAGAGGATCTGGCGGTGTCGACGTACGCCTGTCAAAGAGTGGAGATCATGCGGCCACAGACACTGATCTCAAGCTAGGATGGGGGTGCAGTAATAATGGTCCTGGAAGGGTATGGGTGACGTTTGAAAACCTCTGGCGCATTTCTGGCGCAGACGCATGGATGGTGTCTGAGTATTGCCAGTGATGCCGTCTCTGAGATTTGAATCCTGATTATATGTTCTTGTATACGCTATGTTTATAAGTCGCATAACCTTCTGGATACTGTCGGTTACCAACTATTCAGCCTACCCACCATCTTGGCCAGTCACGAAAGACTGCCGAATCAAACGGAGCACATGCTGTAGCACCCCAAGTCAGCACACGTCTCAAGCACTACAGGGTCGACAGAATTACCACCGAGGCTTTGTTCCTAACAAATAGAGACTTGTCATTGCCGTGACACTCATACTGGCTCTGCCATTACTATTGGCAAATGAATCCTGCACACACGTCTTGAGTTATGTTAATGGGGAGTTCGTCCCAGTACTCAACTACATGGTACGTTGTTTCACACTCTCCCGCTCTTAGCGAGTCGCGACTGATCGCACGACTGCCTCCCCACCAGGATCATGTCCAAAGAGATCTTCAGTCCCAACGTTTACCTCAGTTATCTTCAGCCCAAAGCTGCGAGTGCATACGAAGCATCAAAGACGTTTATCTTGTCACCTTGTGTTCTCTCCTTGAGTAGGTTTCTAATAGAGCTAGGACAGGCTCTTTTCGGGATATCTCCCGTCTTCCCGAAGACTGGCGGTTGATCCGCACAAGTAAACCATCGCTAGTGTTGTTCGCCTACTTTTCCGCAAGGTAAAACCAAGGTAACCGAAATCGTACCTGCTATCCTGACATCCGAAACCAGGATATATGCACTTGCCGTGGCACTCCTTTCGACGTCGGTGAAGAGTGAGTTCCTCGTACTAGTCAGGGTTGTAACGACCAATGATTCTACTTCCCATTCCTCTAGCTGTCCCCATTTGCGGGGTTATTGTGTTGAACAACTAGGTGTTCGGCGTGGTGACAACTGTGCATCATCGTATCTCTTTGTCAAATGTGTCCACGTGGTGTTCATCCAAAACAGGATCGTTTTCACATATTCGCGCTCCTTTGGATCACTACGTTTGGTGCATCACTGGTCGGCCCCCTCACTGACTACTACGAAATCGCGAACACTAAATACTGCACGAACCACCCGCTCGAGAGTTACGTGTCAACAGCTATCATAGGACCCGTACTCTTTGATTTTTGCGATCACGTACAAGATACTCGCTTTCCACAGCCCTTGAAAGCCAAGGAGCCGGATGGATTTTTTTTTGCGGCGAGGCACTATGTATCGCGGGCTGTTCTGCAGGGCGGACAGCAATACTATCCGTATTGATCTTCTCTGTCTGATCGTTATTTGAGTGCTCAATCACCATAACAAGATCACCACCAGTGTCAATGTAACACGTCCCATCCTCACTTACCCTCTGCCTTCCGGTGCTAAAAATTGGCATCTTCGGCCGTTCCCTCAGTGGCACCAACTAGCGCCCTGGCGTGTCGCGTCCTTCGAAGCCTCAGACTCAAATCCTTGCAAGAGATAGAAATTAGTGGCTTGACCGCAATACGAATTGTGCCCCCTGCCCCCCCCCCACGTTCAACTGCCAAGGAGTGGAGATGGTGCGACTGCAAATACTGATTCAGGAAGTGTAATGATGCTCGGTAGAACGGTATGAGTGACGTTAGATCTGGGTGCGTTTTGGGATAGAATGATATTTGGTACTGTATCTGATGATCAGGATGCATGTTATTAAATGCTTATCTTGTCGTTAGACTAGTGAGTTCTAAGGTGACCATCTTTACGGAACCCCTGATACATAACACCAATAGGTTTCTTCCTCCTACACTATTGTGCAGTGCCAGGACTTCGTTTTGCAGAGCCAATTTTTCAGCCAGCGGGGCACCATGACAGTTGTGTATCATCAAAACTTGAAGCTAGGGGCCATTCATGGCATTGACTGCAGTTGGTCGAGGGTTCAATGCCGACGCACTGCGGGAAGTGAATACAGTGAAATTCAGTGTTCCCACCACCCGAAAACCAGTGTCGATGACACTGAATTCCAGTGATCTCACGACATACATTGCCGAATTTCAGGCCTTTTCAGGGTTCAGGCTACTGAATATTCAGTGTTTTGGGTCCTGAATGTGACATTTTTCAGTGTCGACAATGCTGAATTTGATGGTCAGGTGCACTGATGTTCAGGCTTGAAGCTACAGATGGGCCTAGGAGGATTCCATGGTGCAAAGCACCTAATATCATTACATTTACTAGTAAATTACTACACGAGGCTGGACTAGTGGCTACAATATGGTTGCTGGCAGTCTTCGGCAGGAATACGAATGTCAGGGAATCGCCAGCACACCGGGGAATCGCGGGGGGCTCAGGTCCATCGTTCGAAGAGTCAACACGAAGAGCAAGATGGAACTATGAGTCGCTATCAACGGAAGTCTTCAGCAGGGATACAAACATCAGGGAAGTTGATAGGGTTGTCAGAAAGCCGGAGAATCGCGAGGGAGGTCAAGTCCACAAAGTGAGAGTAAAGTTAAATAAAATGGTAATTGGATTATAGGGAATACATACCTTACTCACCTTCATATTTACCTTGGAAGTCGTTCGACTTGTGCTGTTGTAGCATTGATTGATGCAGTAAGCACGAAGTAAGCATGCGGAGTTCAATAAGATCGATTACATAAGCTACTTACATGGCATCTCAACTTCGTTGGAATTTCTCAAGACGAAGGCAGATGGATAAATAAAAATGGCCGACAAAGAAATAAGACATCATCTCAAACAGATATAAATGGTGTGAGGGGAACAGATAATTTGTGAGGAGTGGATAAAGGAGATGGTGGTAGTACGAGCATAAGAAGTGATTTGTCGGACTTTAAAGTAACGACACGCTGATAAGATTACGCGCATCGGTCACGTGCAGGTACTTTTCATATTTCACACCAAAAGCCAAAGTAAAATGAGAAGACGTGTTTCATGAGGGCTGTTGAAGCACACACCCTTTTCCAAGAGCCTACACTACGAATATACACCCATAGGTCCCTAGAAAATAAATTTTGTGGTGACACTGTTTTTCAGTGTGTCACACACTGGACAGTTTTCAGTGCTCCCTGCACTGACGCAAACTCGTATCAATACGTGTCAACACTGAATAAGTAAAATTCAGTGTCACACTGAAATTAATTGGTCCGATTTTCAGTGTGAGCGCCACTGAATTTTGTCACAGAGTGCCTGAAACACTGATTTTCGCCGTATTTCCTTTCCGCAGTGGACGTTTTCGGATCATGGCATTCTTCTCCACCAGGCTCAGCGCACTGCCGCTCACGTTCCCTCCAAAATGGCCAGGCATACATGCCTTAGAACTGTAGTAAGACCGCATGTGAGCACATGTCCCGAATTATGTTGTGTGACCTTCCGAACTTATTTAGCTCATCGATCAAGGTATGGACATCTCGTCACTGACAGGACCCGGATCACCGCGTGTGCAGCTATTTTTCAATGGGGTGATCATATTGGGAGATTTTCGGTCTCCTTCATTGTGATTGGCATCACGCAAGTCCGTGGCGGCAGGACGTGCACATCGTCATCGTGTTCATACGTTCACAAAACTGCTTATGGTCGTCGTTCACAACGCTTAGCATTGCCGGCGGCCGTTGAGTTGAAAGCGCATCTGATTGGTCAATGCACCATCCATGTGTGAATGCAAGTAGTTTTTCGAGAAAAAAGAGTGAAAGAAAATCAGGCATGCACCAGAACATATCCAATGGCGCGCCCCCAACGAGCCCCCCATGTAGGAGATGGCGGCCCTCTGCAAGGCTCCCAGTTATTCTAAATTTTGCACCAAGTACCTTACTATAAAGTAAGTAAAATAAGGAGTGGCTGATGTCCTGCTAACGTTACACAGCTTCCTCCGTGCACTGATTTCAAATTTGAATCTTGCTTGCAATCTGGGATCCGAATAATGTCGGAGTCCGGTCGGTCACCTATGACTCCATGCATCATATGCACCACAGACCAGCCTCGCCAACAGTGGCAATCGCCTTGAGCTAACCACACGAGCGATCCACTGCCATTACTACCTATCACCGATAACGTTGCAAATCACGTACAGAGACAACATATGTCAGCACGGACATATCTAGAGTTACGTTAGGTGGGTTCGACGGAGTACATACTTAACGGCGAGACTGATCTACAACACCATACATTCTTTGATCAACCGGAACATGTCCAACGAGATCCTCAATCCTATCGTGTACCTCAACTATCTTCAGCCCACCGTTGCGAACGAATATGAAGTGTCAAGAAACGTTCGTCTTGTAACCTTAGGCGTACGAACATTGTTCTCTCCTCGAATGGGTGACTGATGCACCTGGCGCAGGCTCTTACTTGGGATATCCTCTCCAGCCTTCCGGAAGACTGGCAATTTGCTCGAACAACTAATCCCACGCCTGTGATGTTCGCTTACTTTTTGGCAAGGTAAGACGATCACCGAATCGTACCTGCTATCCTGACATTTGACGCCAGGATATGTGCACTTGTCGAGGTGCTGCTGGCGGTGTTGATGCTGAGTAAGTTCCCCGTTCCAGCGGGAATCGTAGTTCATGCCTTTCCCTTTCCTTTAGCTGGTCCTATCACCCACTGTGGGGTTGTTGCGTTGAACATCTGCATGTTCTGGGTTATAGCATCTGCTGCAAACTCATATCTCTTTCTCAAACGTGTCCACGCCGTGTTCCTCAAAGACAGGATCGTCTGTCACTTCTTCACATTCCTTTGGTTTGCTGGCTTTGGTACATCATTTCTACCACTTATTGGCCCTCTTCACGACAACTACGAAATCGCGGACACCAAACATTGCACGGGTACCGGGGCTGCGGATTACCAGTCAGCAGCTTTCATAGTGCCCGGGCTCTTCGATACTCTTGTCTTTCTCGCAGTCACGTACAAGATACTCGTGTCACACCGCACATCAACGCCTAGGACCTGGATGGCATTTTGGCGTGGTGAAGCACTCCCTCGTCTTTCACGTGCTATCCTGCAGGGCGGACAGCAATACTACATGTAACGATCTCTCTAGCAGATTGTTGCTTAATGCTTAATCTCCAACAGGATGACAGCTGGTCTCAATGTGACGCGTGCCGTTGTCACTCTCTTACCTTCCGCCTCTCCGGTGTTACAAAAAGCATTTTCGCTTCCTGCAGTGGCACTAAGTAGCGTTATGGCATGTCGTGTCTTTCGGAATCTCAGACTCGCAGCGTTGCAGCAGAGAGAGATTGGAGCCTTGGACACGATGCTATTTGTGCACAGAGGATCTGCCAATGTCAACGTACATCTGCCAAAGGGTGGCGATGAAGCGATCACAGACACTGATTTTAAGTTGGAGGAGGTGTAATAATGATCGGTGGAAGGGTATGGGTGACGTAAATCTTCGTCGCATTTCTGGCGCAGACACACGGCTGATATCTGATCTGTTTTTATATACAGTACGCTATATTTACAAATCGCATTATTCTCCCTATACTGTCTACCAACTGTCACAGTAATTTGTTGAGTATGCATTGGTCGAGTGCGAAAACAACGTCGCTTGTGGGAATATTTTTTTTTTTACAACATAGTAAGAACGCATAGCCGCCGCATGCCCAAACTCGGACGGCGCAACTCAGTTTCGCGATCTTGCAAACCGGTCATCCGACCTTCTCTCCTCTCCTCTCCTAATAAGTAGATTATCCACAAGATGTTACCATATTTGGAGTCAAGCCAAATGTACCTTTCGGCCTCCATCTCGACCAGTCACAAAGGGCTCCCGACTCAAACGGAGCACTTATTAGCCTCATCTTCCCCGCCAACAGGGCCAGGGGTACATGCTGTAGAACCGCAAGCCATCACATGTCCCTTGAGCACGACGCACAGCATGACGGGATCGCCACAATTACCAGCGAGGCTTCGTTCTTAACAAACAGGGACTTATCATTGGACTGGTAAGTTCTAAGGCTGCCATCTTTGGCCAATATGCTCCTTCCTCCTACGCTATTGTGCGGTGCGGGGACTTCGTTTTGCAGAGCAAGTTTCTTTTAGCCAGTGGGACACTGACAACTGTTTATCACCGAAACTTGAAGTTACCCGTTGATGGCGTTGACTGCGATTGGTCGAGGGCTCAGGTACCATTCAATGGCGGCATTCGCGGATCATGGTATTATTCTCCACTGGCTGAGCGCCCGCCGCTCATGTTTCCCCCAAACATGGCCAGACGTAACTGGTGTACTAGAACTGGCTCTGCCATCATTGGCAACTCAGGGCAGTAAGACCGCATGTCCCGAACTACGTTAACTCAGGGGCGGGAGGGTTTGTCCCAGCACTCAACTACCTAGTACGTTGTTTCACACTTCTCGCGCTCTAGCGACCGACCCACATACTGCATTTGCCTACCCCACTGAACGCTCATCGATCATCACAATCCAACATTACGGAAGGCATTTGGTGACGATTTGCTCATTGTGGGGGGGGACCATGCCAAAGCGGCAATCGCCCAGAGCTAAGCACACGGGCGATCCACTGACACTGCCATTAAGTTACTACCATCGATAACATTGCAATCACGTATGATGAAGGCCACAACATGTGTCAGCACGCACATTGCTAGAGTTACGTTAGGTGGGTTTGGCCGAATGCATACTTAACTGCGATAGTTCATAAGAGACTGATCTACGGTGCGATACATTCTTTGATTAACCTGAACATGTACAACGAGATCCTCAATCCCATCGTGTATCTCAACTACCTTGATCCCGCCGTGGCGAACGAATATGAAGTGTCAAGAAACGTTCGTCTTGCAACCTTGGGCGTACGAACATGGTTCTCTCCTCGAAAGGGTGGTGACTGATGTACCTGGAACAGGCTCTTGCTTGGGATATATTCTCCAGCCTTCCGGAAGACTGGCAAATTGCTCGAACAAGTAAACCAACATCCGTGCTATTTGCCTACTTTTCGGCAAGGTAAGACGAACACCGAATCGTACCTGCTATCCTGACATCTGACACCAGGACATGTGCATTTGTCGAGGTGCTCCTGGGGGTGCTGATGATGAGTAAGTTTCTCGTTCCAGCGAGAATTGTAGCTCCTACTTTACCATTTCCTTTAGCTGGTCCTATCACCCACTGTGGGGTTCTTGTGATGAGCCTCATCGTGTTCTGGGTGATAGCATATGCTGCAAGCTCATATCTGTTTCTCAAACGCGTCCACGCGGTGTTCCTCCAAGACAGGAACGTCTGTCACTTCTTCACATTTCTTTGGTTTGCTAGCTTTGGTACATCATTTCTATCACTTATTGGCTCTCTCAACAAGGCCTATGAAATCGCGGACACGAAACACTGCATCAATCGCGGCGTCCCGGATTACGTTTCCGCAGCTTTCATAGTGCCCGGGCTCTTCGACGCTCTCGTCTTTCTTGCCGTCACGTACAAGATGCTCGTGTCATACCGCGCGTCAACGCCTAAGACCTGGAGAGCACTTTGGTGTGGTGAAGCACTCCCTCGTCTTTCACGTGCGATCCTGCAAGGCGGACAGCAATACTACATGTACCGATCTCTCTATCAGGTCGTTACTCAATGCTTAATCTCCAACAGGATCACAGCTGGTGTCAATGTGACACGTGCCGTCGTCACTCTCTTGCCCTCCGCCTCTCCAGTGTTACAAAAGATATTTTCGCCCCCAGCAGTGGCACTAAGCAGCGTCATGGCGTGCCGCATCTTTCGGAATCTCAGACTCACAGCATTGCAGCAGAGAGAGATTGGTGCCTTGGATGCGATGCGAGTTGTGCACAGAGGATTTGCCAGTGTCAACGTACATTTGCCGAATGATGCGACCAGACACTGATTTCAAGTTGGAGAAGGCGTAATAATAATGATACATGATGCATGATGATCAGTGGATGGATATGGGTGACGTTTGAAAACCTCTGTCGCATATCTGGCGCAGACGCATGGATCATCGCTTGTCATATTCATTTGGGTGCTCGGAACCATTGCAATCGGTTTGGAATGGGAATATTATTTAAACTTCCGACAGATGACGCTGAGGATTGCCAAGTGATGTTATTTCTACATCCTGATCATGAGCATCTATTTTTATATACGCTCTGTTTTATAAGTCACATCATCCTTCTATATGCTGTCGGTTACAGTACCAACTATTCAACCCCACCATCTCGGTCAGTCACAAAAGACTACAATCAAACGAAGCACTCATCAGCTTCATCTCCCCACCAACAGTGCCAGGCGTATATACGTGCTGTAGAACGGCAAGTCAGACATGAGCACAACGCACAGCCTACGGGGATGGCCGCCATTGCCACCGAGGCTGTGTTCTTAACAAACAGAGACTTATCATTGCACCCATGTATGCTAAGGCGTGCTACACAACGCCAAAGTACACTCATTCCTCCTATGGCAAGTACTGTCGTGCTGTGTTGAAGCTTTTGCAAAGCGAAAGCAAAAGTTTAAACTGGAGATTCACACCGTTGACTGCGGCTGGTCGAGGCTTCACGCACGCTTCAAGCTCCAGTGCCGACGAGACCCAATGGCAGGATCATGCTATTGGGCTGAGCGCTTGTTGCTCGTGTCCCCAAGACTGACTCTGCCATTACTATTGGCAAATGAAGACTGCGCACATGTCAACGCATGTCTCCAGTTACGTTAACGGGAACTTCGTTCCTGTGCTCAAGCTCAAGGCCTCAACTACATACAGTATGTATGTAGTACGTTATTTCACACCTCTCGCACTCTAGCGACTGATCACACACTGCATCCCATCCCCAGCGGGATCATGTCCGCAGAGATCCTCAATCCCAATGTCTACCTCAATTATCTTCAGTCCGACGTTGCGAGCGACTATGAATGGTCGAGAAATGTTGATCTTGCCACCTTAGGCGTATGGACACTGTTCTCTCCTCGAAAAGATAAACTGATCGACCTGGTACAGGCTCTTATTTGGGACATTCTATCCAGCCTTCCGGAAGACTGGCGAATCGCTCGAACAAGTAAACCCACGCCGTGTTGTTCGCCTACTTTTCTGCAAGGTAAGACGAACGTCATCGAGATCGTACCTGCTATCTTGACATCTGGATTCTGAACCCAGGTTATTAGCCCTTGTCGTAGTGGTCCTGTCGGTATTGGAGAAAAGTGAGTTCCTCACGAGGGTTGTAGGCTCTCGATTGATAACACTACTTACCCATCCCTTAGCTGGTCCTATCACCGACTGTGGGGTCCTTATGTTGACTCTCTACATTTTCTGGGTGGTGACAACTGCTGCATCCTCGTATCTCTTTCTCAAACGTGTCCACGCTGTATTCCTTCTAGACAGGATCGTCTGTCACTTGTTCACGTTCCTTTGGCTCGCTGCGTTTGGTGCATCACTGGTAGTACTTCCTGGCGCCCTCCTCGACTACTATGAAATCGCGAATACGAAACATTGTATCAATCACCGGATCAAGGATTACGTGGCCGTGGCTTTCCTAGGTCCTGTGATCTTTGACGCTCTCGTCTTTCTCGCGATCACGTACAAGATACTCATGTCACACCGCGCATCAACGCCTAGGACCTGGAAAACGTTTTGGTGTGGTGAAGCACTCCCTCGTTTTTCACGGGCTGTCCTGCACGGTGGACAACAATACTATATGTACTGATCTTCTCTATTCGATTACTCGAGTGCTCAATCTTGGAACAGGATGACAAACAGTATCAATATACAACGTTCCGTCTATGCTCTCTCATCCGACTCCTCTCCGGTGAAACAGTTGTTATATTCGGTTACTGTCATGGCGCTAACTAGTGTCATGGCGTGTCGCGTTTTTCGGCACCTCAAACTCGAAGCAATGCAGGAGACAGAGATTGGAGCCTTGAGCACGATGCAATTTGTGCATAGGGGGCCTGTCGACACCCATCCGCCAAAGAGCAGAGCTGGTGTGACCGCAGACTCTGATTCGGTGGAGGAGGGAGGTGTGGAGATGACTGGTGGAACGGTATAGTGACCTTGGTAGGAAACATCTGCGTCGCATCTCTGGGGCAGATGCATAGGTGATTTGTGTGCATTGATATTATGATTTACTGGACCACATGTTGTATATGTTATGTTTAGTCGCAGCGCCCTGTAGACCTCTGTCCAGACTAGTCTATTGCGTCCATAATTATAATGGATAATGACTGTCCTGCCTCCGAGCTCCAGCACTAGCATCCACTCGACTTCGTATACTGTACTATCAATTACTAACTATCGGTGACCAGTGCCCCCCTCTCTTCTTACAGAAGCCTGGGCAACGTCAGGGCCGTGGTCCATGCCGGAAAGTGGGAATATCACCCTTTGGCCATGTTGTAGTCCACAATCGACTGGCGTTCCTGCCTAGATCTCCTAACGCCCATACGCAACTCCTCGAAATGGATTTTATACTACGTGGTCATTGGCGGGGACCACGCCAACAGCGGCAATCACTGCCAAGTTTGCTGTACTATGAAGACCACAACATGTGTCACCACACAAATGCCTAGAGTTACGTTAGGCGGGTTCGACCGAGTCCATACTTAATGGCGATGGCTCACAGTCCTCACAGACGCTCTACTTGATCTACGGTCCTTTGATCGACCGGAACATGTCCAACGAGATCCTCAATCCCATCGTGTTTCTCAACTATCTTGATCCTGCCATTGCGAACGAATATGAAGTCTCAAGAAACGTTCGTCTTGCAACCTTGGGCGTAAGAACATTGTTTTCTCCTCGAAAATGTGACTGATAGACCCGGCACAGGCTCTGACTTGGGATATCCTCTCCAGCCTTCCGGAAGACTGGCAAATTGCTCGAACAAGTAAACCAACGCCTGTATTGTTCGCCTACTTTTCGGCAAGGTAAGACGAACGCCGAATCGTACCTGCTGTCCTGATATCTAACACCAGGATATGCACACTTGTCGTGGTGCTCGGGGGGGTGCTGATGATGAGTAAGTTCCTCGTTCCAGCGGGAATTATAGTTCCTACCTTTTGCTTTCCTTTAGCTGGCCCTGTCTCCCAGTGCGAGGTTCTTGCGTTGAACGTCATTGTGGTCTGGGTGATAGCGTCTGCTGCAAGCTCATATCTCTTTCTCAAACGTGTCCATGCCGTGTTCCTCCAAAACAGGAATGTTTGGCTGTTCTTCACATTCCTTTGGTTGACTGGCTTTGGTACATCGTTTTTATTGCTTATTGAACCTCTCCACGAATACTATGAAATCGTGGACACGAAACATTGCATCAGTCGCAAGGTCGAGGATTACCAGTCAGCAGCTTTCATAGTGCCTGGGCTCTTCGACACTCTCGTCTTTCTTGCAGTCACGTACAAGATACTCATGTCGCACTGTGTGTCAACGCCTAGGACCTGGAAGGCGTTTTGGTGTGGTGAAGCACTCCCTCGTCTTTCACGGGCTGTCCTGCAGGGTGGACAACAATACTACATGTACCGATCTCTCTATCAGATCATTACTCAATGATTAATATCTGGAACAGGATCACAGCTGGTGTTAATGTGACGCGTGCCGTCGTCACTCTCTTGCCCTCTGCCTCTCCAGTGTTACAAAGGGCACTTACGCCTCCCGCACTGGCAGTAACTAGCGTCATGGCATGCCGCGTCTTTCGGAATCTCAGACTCGCAGCATTGCAGCAGAGACAGATCGGAGCCTTGGACACGATGCCATTTGTGCACATAGGATCTGCCAGTGTCAACATACATCGGCCAAAGAGTGGAGACGATGCAACCCCAGACACGGATTTCAAGTTGGAGGTGGCGTAATAATAGTGATCGGTGGTAGGGTGTGGGTGACGTTTGAAAACCTCTTTGTCGAATTTCTGGGGCAGACGCATGGGTGATGTCTGAGGATTGCCAGTGATCTCTCTGAATCCGGATTATCTGTTTTTGTATACGGTATATTTATAAGTTGCATCACCCCCTGTATACTGTCGGTTAACAACTATTCGGCCTACCCATCATCTCGGCTAGTCCCAAAAGACTCCCGAATCAAACGAAGCACTCATCGACCTCATCTTCCCCACCAATGGGGCCAGACGCACATGTAGAACCGCAAGTCAGCACATGCATGACGCGTGACGCGTGACGCACAGCATATATGTATATAACAGGACAATACTGCTAGGCTTTGTTCTTAACAAATAGAGACTTGTCATCACACCAGTGAATATTCAATGTGTTGAAAAGTCGGGCTCCAGAGGTCGAATCCGGCAAAGGTGCGCAACGTCGAGCAGTTATTCGTGATACTGGACAGGGTAGTTACAAGCGTGTATCGTACGAAAAGTAGCTACGACAAATAAAGTTCAGCCATCCGGGAGATGCTGAGTGCCAGTGACGACTACGAACGATTCAATTCTAACACAATGGCGGCGTCCGCGGATCATGGTATTATTCTCCAGCGGCTGAGCGCCAGCCACTCACGTTTCCCCCAAAATGGCCAGGCGTACATGCTGTACTAGAACTGGCTCTGCCATCATTGGCAACTCAGGGTAGTAAGACCGCATGTCTCGAACTACGTTTACTCACGGGGGTGGGAGGGGTTTGTCCCACCACTAACTACCTAGTGCGTTCTTTCACACTTCTTGCGCTGTAGCGACCGACCCACATACTGCATCCCCCTACCCCATCAATCATCACAACCCAACGTTACGGAAGGCATTTGGGGACGATTTTACACTACGTGCTCATTGGGGGCGGACCAGCGGCAACCGCCCTGAGCTAACTACACAGGCGATCCACTGGCACTGCCATTAAGTTACTATCATCGATAATATTGCGTATGAAGGCCACAACATGTGTCAGCCTGCACGTATCTAGAGTTACGTGAACGCATTAGTTCGACCGAGTGCATACTTAACTGCGATGGCCAGAGACTGATCTACAGGTGCGATACATTCTTTGATCAACAGGAACATGTCCGACCAGATCTTCAATCCCATTGTGTACCTCAACTATCTTGATCCCGCCGTTGCGAACGAATATGAAGTGTCAAGAAACATTCGTCTTGCAACCTTAGGCGTACGAACATTGTTTTCTCCTCGAAAATGTGACTGATGAACCTGGCACAGGCTCTTACATGGGATATCCTCTCCACCCTTCCGGAAGATTGGCAAATCGCTCGAACAAGTAAGCCAACGCCCGTGCTATTCGCCTACTTTTCGGCAAGGTAAGATGAACACCGAATCGTACCTGCTATCCTGACACCTGACACCAGGATATGTGCATTTGTCGAGGTGCTCCTGGCGGTACTGATGATGAG
Organism: Melanogaster broomeanus; assembly: GCA_014904935.1. Classification (NCBI taxonomy): domain Eukaryota; kingdom Fungi; phylum Basidiomycota; class Agaricomycetes; order Boletales; family Melanogastraceae; genus Melanogaster; species Melanogaster broomeanus. Next base: position 175,875 of record MU123711.1, on the reverse strand, counting down.
TGAGTTCCTTGGTTCCAGCGAGAATTGTAGTTCCTATCTTTCCCTGTCCTTTAGCTGGTCCTATCACCCAGTGTGGGGTTCTTGTGATGGTCCTCTGCGTGTTCTGGGTGATAGCATATGCTGCAGGCTCATATCTCTTTCTCAAACGTGTCCACGCTGTGTTCCTCCAAGACAGGATCGTCCGTCACTTCTTCTCATTCCTTTGGTGTGCTGGCTTTGGTACATCGTTTGTATCACTTATTGGCCCTCTCCACGACTACTATGAAATCGCGGACACGAAGCACTGCATCAGTCGCGGCGTCCCGGATTACGCGTCCGCAGCTTTCATAGTGCCCGGGCTCTTCGATGCTCTCGTCTTTCTTGCCGTCACGTACAAGATACTCGTGTCATACCGCGTGTCAATACCTAGGACCTGGAGGGCGTTTTTGTGTGGTGAAGCACTCCCTCGTCTTTCACGTGCTATCCTGCAGGGCGGACAGCAGTACTACATGTACCGGTCTCTCTATCAGATCAATTACTCAATGCTTAATTCCCAACAGGATCACAGCTGGTGTCAATGTGACACGTGCCGTCGTCACTCTACTACCCTCTGCCTCTCCAGTGTTACAAAAGATATTCTCGCCTCCCGCAGTGGCACTAAGTAGCGTCATGGCCTGCCGCGTGTTTCGAAATCTCAGACTCGCAGCAGTTCGGCAGAGAGAGGTTGGGGCCATGGACACGATACAATCTGTGCACAGAGGATCTGCCAGTGTCAACGTACATCTGCCAAAGAGTGGAGATGATGCGACCACAGACTCTGATTTCAAGTTGGATGAGGCGTAATAATAATGATGATCGATGGAAGGATTGACGCGGTGACGTTTGAAAACCTCTTCGTCGCATTTCTGGCGCACACGCATGGATCATCGCTTGTCATATTCATTTGGGTGCTTGGAACCATTGCAATCGGTTTGGAATGGAAATATTAAATTTCCGACAGATGAGTCTGAGGATTGCCAGTAATGTCTTCTCTGCATCCTGAGTATCTATTTTTGTATATGCATGTTTTATAACTCGCATCCTCTATATAACTATTGAATCGGCCCACTGTACTGTACGTGCTGTAGAACCGCAAGTCAGACATGAGCACAACGCACAGCCTAACGGGGAACGCCGCAATTGCCACCGAGGCTGTGTTTTTAACAAATAGAGACCTATCATTGCACCCATGTATGCTAAGGCGTGCTCCACATTGCACAACGCCAAAATTCTCCTATGGCAATACTGTCGTGCTGTGATACCACCGAAAGTTACCCATTCACGTCGTTGACTGCGGCTGGTCGAGGCTTCACGCGCACGCTTCAAGCCCCAGTGCCGACGAGTCCAATGGCAGGATCATGCTCTTGGGCTGAGCGCTTGTTGTTCATGTCCCCAAGAGTCCAAGACTGACTCTGTCATTACTATTGGCAAATGAAAACTGCGGACGTCTCCAGTTACGTTTACGGGAACTTCGTTCCTGTGCTCAAGCTCAAGCTCATGGCCCCAACTACATATGTAGTACGTTATTTCACACCTCTCGCGCTCTAGCGACTGATCACATACTGCATCCCATCCCCAGCGGGATCATGTCCGCAGAGATCCTCAATCCCAATGTCTACCTCAATTATCTTCAGTCCGACGTTGCGAGCGACTATGAATGGTCGAGAAATGTTGATCTTGCCACCTTAGGCGTATGGACACTGTTCTCTCCTCGAAAAGATAAACTGATCGACCTGGTACAGGCTCTTATTTGGGACATTCTATCCAGCCTTCCGGAAGACTGGCGAATCGCTCGAACAAGTAAACCCACGCCGTGTTGTTCGCCTACTTTTCTGCAAGGTAAGACGAACGTCATCGAGATCGTACCTGCTATCTTGACATCTGGATTCTGAACCCAGGTTATTAGCCCTTGTCGTAGTGGTCCTGTCGGTATTGGAGAAAAGTGAGTTCCTCACGAGGGTTGTAGGCTCTCGATTGATAACACTACTTACCCATCCCCTTAGCTGGTCCTATCACCGACTGTGGGGTCCTTATGTTGACTCTCTACATTTTCTGGGTGGTGACAACTGCTGCATCCTCGTATCTCTTTCTCAAACGTGTCCACGCTGTATTCCTTCTAGACAGGATCGTCTGTCACTTGTTCACGTTCCTTTGGCTCGCTGCGTTTGGTGCATCACTGGTAGTACTTCCTGGCGCCCTCCTCGACTACTATGAAATCGCGAATACGAAACATTGTATCAATCACCGGATCAAGGATTACGTGGCCGTGGCTTTCCTAGGTCCTGTGATCTTTGACGCTCTCGTCTTTCTCGCGATCACGTACAAGATACTCATGTCACACCGCGCATCAACGCCTAGGACCTGGAAAACGTTTTGGTGTGGTGAAGCACTCCCTCGTTTTTCACGGGCTGTCCTGCACGGTGGACAACAATACTATATGTACTGATCTTCTCTATTCGATTACTCGAGTGCTCAATCTTGGAACAGGATGACAAACAGTATCAATATACAACGTTCCGTCTATGCTCTCTCACCCGACTCCTCTCCAGTAAGACAGTTGTTATATTCGGTTACCGCCATGGCACTAACTAGTGTCATGGCGTGTCGCGTTTTTCGGCACCTCAAACTCGAAGCAATGCAGGAGACAGAGATTGGGGCCTTGAGCACGATGCAATTTGTGCACAGGGGGCCTGTCGACACCCATCCTCCAAAGAGCAGAGCTGGTGTGACCGCAGACTCTGATTCGGTGGAGGAGGGAGGTGTAGAGATGACTGGTGGAACGGTATAGTGACCTTGGTAGGAAACATCTGCGTCGCATCTCTGGGGCAGATGCATAGACGATTTGTGTGCATTGAGATTATGTTTTACTGGACTACATGTTGTATATGTTATGTTTAGTCCCAGCGCCCTGTATACCTCCGTCCAGACTAGTTTATTGCGTCCATAATTATAACGCATAATGACTGTCCTGCCTCCGAGCAGGGGGCAATGCTTCAGCACTAGCATCCACTCGACTTCACATACTATCAATTACTAACTATCGGTGACCCCCTCTCTTAAGATCTTCTTACAGAAGCCTGGGGATCAGGGCCGTGGCCCATGCTGCACAGTGGGAATATCACTTTTTGGCCATGTTTTCCACATACATATTCGCAAGAAAATTGCAGACTTACTAGTAGATGAATGTCAGGATGAGTCTCCAATACAGAGAGTTGGCCATTTGGGTCACTGCCTCAGGCCATCTGTATTTTCGTAGTGACTTGAAGCAGCTGTATACGTAGCTGAGGTTCGTGTGAAACTTGTTGGGGCCAAACATCTTCCATCTGTACATAAGTTAGCACACTGCGGCCCTCAACCTAGTCTCCCCTAGACAGACCACTATGGTAGAGTCGAATGAAGATGGTCCACAATCGACTGGCGTTCCTGCCTAGATCTCCTAACGCCCATACACAACTCCTCGAGATGGATTTTATACCACGTGGTCATTGGCGGGGACCACGCCAACAGCGGCAATCGCCTCGAGCTAACCACACAGGCGATCCACTGCCAAGTTTACCTTACTATGAAGACCACAACGTGTTTCAGCACACAAATACCTAGAGTTACGTTAGGCGGGTTCGACCGAGTCCATACTTAATGGCGATGGCTCAGCGCTCACAGGCGCTCTACTAGTAGAAACTGATCTACGGTCCTTTGATCAACCGGAACATGCCCAACGAGATCCTCAATCCCGTCGTGTATCTCAACTATCTTGATCCCGCCGTTGCGAATGAATATGAAGTGTCAAGAAACGTTCGTCTTGCAACCTTGGGCGTAAGAACATTGTTTTCTCCTCGAAAATGTGACTGATCAGTGATGGACCTGGCACAGGCCCTGACTTGGGATATCCTCTCCAGCCTTCCGGAAGACTGGAAAATTGCTCGAACAAGTAAACCAACGCCTGTGCTGTTCGCATACTTTTTGGCAAGGTGAGACGAACGCCGAATTGTACCTGCTGTCCTGACATCTGACACCAGGATATGTGCACTTGTCGTGGTGCTCGGGGGGGTGCTGATGATGAGTAAGTTCCTCGTTCCAGCGAGAATTGTAGTTCCTACCTTTTACTTTCCTTAGCTGGTCCTGTCGCCCAGTGCGAGGTTCTTGCGTTGAACGTCATTGTGGTCTGGGTGATAGCGTCTGCTGCAAGTTCATATCTCTTTCTCAAACGTGTCCACGCCGTGTTCCTCCAAGACAGGAATGTCTGGCTCTTCTTCACATTCCTTTGGTTGACTGGCTTTGGTACATCGTTTTTATCGCTCGCTGACCCTCTCCACGAATACTATGAATTCGCGGACACGAAACATTGCATCAGTCGCAAGGTCGAGGAATACCAGTCAATAGCTTTCATAGTGCCCGGGCTCTTCGACACTCTCGTCTTTCTTGCAGTCACGTACAAGATACTCATGTCGCACCGTGTGTCAACGCCTAGGAGCTGGAGGGCGTTTTGGTGTGGTGAAGCACTCCCTCGTCTTTCACGGGCTGTCCTGCAGGGTGGACAACAATACTACATGTACCGATCTCTCTATCAGATCATTACTTAATGATTAATATCCGGAACAGGATCACAGCTGGTATTAATGTGACGCGTGCCGTCGTTACTCTCTTGCCCTCCGCCTCTCCAGTGTTACAAAGGGCACTTACGCCTCCCGCACTGGCAGTGACTAGCGTCATGGCATGCCGCGTCTTTCGGAACCTCAGACTCGCAGCATTGCAGCAGAGACAGATCGGAGCCTTGGACACGATGCCATTTGTGCACATAGGATCTGCCAGTGTCAACATACATCGGCCAAAGAGTGGAGACGATGCAACCCCAGACACGGATTTCAAGTTGGAGATGGCGTAATAATAGTGATCGGTGGTAGGGTGTGGGTGACGTTTGAAAACCTCTTTGTCGAATTTCTGGGGCAGACGCATGGATGATGTCTGAGGATTGCCAGTGATATCTCTGAATCCGGATTATCTGTTTTTGTATACGGTATATTTATAAGTTGCATCACCCTGTAATACTGTCGGTTAACAACTATTCGGCCATCTCGGCCAGTCCCAAAAGAGTCAAGACTCCCGAATCAAACGGAGCACTCATCGACCTCATCTTCCCCACCAACGAGGCCAGACGCACATGCTGTAGAACCGCAAGTCAGTACATGTCTCGTGCCGAGGCTTTGTTCTTAACAAATAGAGACTTATCATTACACCAGTGAATGCTAAGACCTGCTACATAACACCAATACACTCATTCCTCCTATGGCAAATACCAAGGGCAAAAGTTTAAGCTGGAGGCACTGTTCATCACCGGAAGTTATGCATTCACGGCGTTGACCGCGGTTGGTCGAGGTTCAAGGTTCAAGTTTCAAATTTCAGTGCCGAGGATTCCCAATGGGCAGGATCATGATATTGGGCTGAGTGCTCGCCACTCATGTCCCCCCAAGATGCCCAGACTGGCTCTGCCATTACTATTGGCAAGTGAAGATGTCAGCACGTGTCTCCAGTTATGTTACCGGGCAGTTCGTCCGAGTATAGTAAGTACATTGTTTCACACCTCTCGCGCTCTAGCAACTGACCACATACTGCCTCCTCAGCGGGATCACGTCCGAGAAGATCCTGAATCATCCCAGTGTTTACCTCAATTATCTTCAGTCCACCATTGCGAGCGATTATGAAGTGGCGAAAAATGTTGATCTTGCCACCTTAGGCGTACGGACTCTGTTCTCTCCTCGAAAAGATAACTGATCGACCTGGTGCAGGCTCTTACTTGGGATATTCTCTCCAGCCTGCCGGGAGACTGGCAAATCGTTCGAACAAGTAAAGTCCACGCTGTATTCCTCCAAGACAGGATCGTCTGTCACTTCTTCACGTTCCTTTGGCTCGCTGCGTTTGGTGCATCACTAGTAGTACTTCCTTTCTCCCTCCACGACTACTATGAAATCGCGAATACGAAACGTTGTATCAATCACCAGATCAAGGGTTACGTGTCCGCGGCTTTCATAGTGCTCATGATCTTTGACGCTCTCGTCTTTCTCGCGATCACGTACAAGATACTCATGTCATAGTACCACACGTCAACGCCTAGGACCTGGAAGGCGTTTTGGTGTGGAGAAGCACTCCCTCGTCTTTCACGGGCTGTCCTGCAGGGTGGACAACAATACTATATGTACTGATCTTCTCTATCCGATTACTCGAGTGCTCAATCTTGGAACAGGATCACAAACGGTACCAACATACAACGTTCCGTCTATGCTCTCTCACCCGACTCCTCTCCGGTGAAACAGTTGTTATATTCGGTTACCGCCATGGCACTAACTAGTGTCATGGCGTGTTGCGTTTTTCGGCACCTCAAACTCGAAGCAATGCAGGAGACGGACATTGGAGCCTTGAGCACGATGCAATTTGTGCACAGGGGGCCCATCCGCCAAAGAGCGGAGCTGGTGTGACCGCACTCTGATTCGGTGGAGGACATGTAATGATGATTGGTGGAACGGTATAGTGACCTTAGTAGGAAACATTTACGTCGCATCTCCGGGGCAGATGCATAGATGATTTGTATGCATTGTGATTGTGTTTTAGTGTACTACATTTTGTATATGTTACACCGCCCTGTATACCTCCGTCCAAATTACAGTCTATTACGTCCATAATGCATAATGACTGACCCGCCTCCGAGCAGGGTGCAATGCCCCAGCACTAGCATCCAACTTGACCGGGACCCCACAAATTTGTCCATTACCAACTAGCTAACTATCGGTGACCGGTGATCCCCCTTACAGAGGCTGAGCAAACATTAAAGCAACCTGGGCGTGGCACATGCTGCAAAGTGGGAATCTCACCTTCTGCTCGCTTTCTGCCATGTTTCCAAATGCTTTCCAATGTCGGGAGTCTGTAACGCATCCAGATAACTTAGTTGCGTCACTGAATTTCGTGTTATGACACTTGTTAGGCTTCAATTCGTAAATGCTGCGCTGCCGTCCTCAACCTAGTCTCCCCTAGACAGACCGTCATCAGGAAATTGGTGCGTCTCGACTCTTTCATGATGAATCGGCACTTTGGCCACAACACGGGACTCGGTACTATCTCGGAGCCATTCCATCACTTCCATTCATTGCCAACAATCGTAAACTTTATGTCAGTCCACACAACTACATCGGCTGGCATACCCACTCCATCCGTCTGGCAGGTCGTATCTGGGGCGAATATAAGTTAGGAAGCAGTACGTCTTGTTCTCCTAGTACTGACTCTACACTGCTGACACTGATCTCATCTTTTCCCACCACACTTTCGTTCGACCATCCAACATCTCCTGTCAGACTACAAGCAAGGTTTCTGCCGCACCGTGGCGGCAGTTCCCGAGTTACCTTGCTTGCAAGGTTTCTTGCTGGGTCATAAATGAGACGGTTTTCATCGTTCACGTGATTCTCCGTTGTTGGACATTTCTTCCCACACCAGACTCCACCAACACAACATCGAATCCAAGCCTCGTCGATGGGTGTCCACTTTGTGGGTCCCTCACGTTGTCTCAGTCATCCTGTCATCGTTGACGGGTGCCCATTCTTGTGGGCCCCTCATGTCGTCGCAGTCGGCTTGTCATTGTCTCAGTCATGTTGGGCCCCTCACGTCGTCGCAGTCGGCTTGTCGTCGTCGATGGCTGCCCACTCTTGTGGGCCCCTCACGTTGTTGCAGTCGGCTTGTCATCATAGATGGGTGCCCACTCTTGTGGGCCCCTCACGTCGTCGCAGTCGGCTTGTCGTCGTCGATGGGTGCCCACTCTTGTGGGTCCCTCACGTTGTTGCAGTCGGCTTGTCGTTGTTGATGGGTGCCCACTCTTGTGGGCCCCTCATGTTGTCGCACTCGTCTTGTCGTCGTCGATGGGTGCCCACTCTTGTGGGTCCCTCACGCTGTTGCAGTCGTCTTGTCGTCCTTGATGGGTGCCCACTCTTGTGGGCCTCTCATGTTGTCGCAGTCGTCTTGTCGTCGTCGATGGGTGCCCACTCTTGTGGGCCCCTCACGTTGTTGCAGTCGTCTTGTCGTCGTTGATGTCCTCACGTTGTTGCAGTCATCTTGTCATCGTGCCCCTCGCATTGTCCCAGTCATCTTGTTGTCGTCATTGCCTTACAGCGCCCTTCAGGGAAGCGGAGGTGGGGTTAACTCATGATTTCTGGTTACCGTCAACAACTCCAGGGAGCTCTGGTCGAGATTCATTTTGACCTTTCCCACTCTGCCTTCAAAGGAAAAGACACGTATACAGTAACTACTGCTGACATTCACAGCATCCGTGTCATTACAGTGCCACCCTCTACAGCAGCCGCCAAAAACTGTCCTCTGCCTGCGACATTTGCCCCCCCTCTAATCGTCCTCGCGTTGTGTAAAGTTCTACTACGTAATTATCGTTGTGACGAAATATACACGCTCTTCTCCTTTCCTCCCTCCTGTCAAACTACAAGCAAGGTTTCTGCCGCACCGTGGCGGCAGTTCCCGAGTATTCTGATAGTATGCATAAATGTAACCTTACGGTTGTTACTCCACTGCAACGCCCACACTACTACCTCTCCACGGCAGCTTGCAGAACATTGTAACATTGGCAAGCAAGTTTCTGCAGCCACCTGCCGGCAGTTCCCGAGTACTTGACATCAAGGCAATGAATATTTCTTACAATAACTACGCATTTTTAGTGTTCAACAGAGAGAATACGGATCCTGTGACCCCTCAATTTTTCCACTGGGGCTGCCTTCCGACCAGAAACAGTACGGATTCTGAGACCCATCCATCAGGTCTTCACCTGAGCTGCCTGACCCTCGACGTCCAGGCCTGCAAAATTTCCCGTCGGAGTGTGAAGCCATCTCAAGTCCCGATCGAGCCTCGCAGTCGGCAATCAAGACATTGATCATCGACTTGATCTGCTGTACGTCGGACGTCAGCTGGCGGAGTAGCTCCACTCCTTCTGAGGTCACAGCGGTTCGTGACAGCATTTGAGCATTGCTCTGTTCTGGGTCTGAACTCTCATCGCATTTTTGACGCTTGGTTCTAACTCCCACTCGCGCACCACCTCTGTTTGTTTCACCTGAGTGAAGGGGTTAGCCTCAGTATTCAAGTCAGAAAATTTTGTCGAAGGTTCGTCACTTACCACTTTCCAACCTGGCTGTGCTAGGGCTCAGAGTTACATTCAGACCCACTGGACCATGGCTCTTCGAGCGGACAATATTGCCACTACCTGTGAGTACGGTTATCAGAACACAGTCAAACGATTGCCAACCACACTTCGATATACCTTGAGTATTGCGAGGCATTTTCTTGAGCTGCTGAGATATGGTTATCAGCCAGGCTGCAGGTGCGCCCAGCTTTTAAACTGGAAGGTTAACAAGCTGCTAGGCTGATGCAGCGGATATTAGCATAGGGTTTGTTTTCATGACACCGCCACCTTCTGGTGCACTACAAATGTGACGTATGGATGCATTGTCTGGCGACTACAGAATGTCATAAGGGCGCTTAGGTAGGCTGTGTTTCCGTCGATGCGCAGATTGGTCCCTGATGCGAGTCCTAAAGAGTGGACTACGGGTTGCGACGAGTCGCTCGAGCTGGAATCATTGATCTTCTCATCGCGATCGCTCAAAATGCACTTTCTACTCCGAGAGAACATAGCTCTTCGAGTCCAGAATTCTATGCGGAGCTTGACGTTTTACCCTTCAGGGTACCTCAAGCGAGGATACCGCCACCCGCTTGCTCATTACTCCCCAAGCAGATGGTCTTGCAGTGGCTAGGCTGCTGCAACGCTGCCACCATCAACTTGGCGTTCCACCGCTCTTGTGGCTGGGCGACAATGCAAGGAGGAGGTATAAATTCTACTAAACTTGCAGTCAAAGTGGATCTGTCACCCCGCAGCTAACACGACCGTATGATGGTTCCTTCTGAACCCTTGGGTCCACAAAAGCGCCCGAGTTCCAGTGCTTTGGAGCTTGGCCCCAGGAAAAAACCGTAAGTTCTTCTATGTTCGTGGTTTTAGGTTGATTCAGTTGTGCTTTAGAACTACACAGGACCCGTTGGTCCACCACGGTCGCCACTTTGGCCGCTCGGTACATTGCTTCTGCAACATCCAGACTTTAGTTACCAATGGCATTGCCCTGATGGGTGAGCGGGCTGACGAGCCAGAGGAAAATTTAACAGCTTCGTAAGTGATAAATAGTGTTCCACTGCTGGCACCTCATATTTCGACGTAGCGAGCGCAGGGAATATGCCGTATTCCGTATGCTTTTGCGGATGGTGCCTGGGATGGAGGCTCGCCTTATGGCTTCGTCAGAAGAAGAAGTTATTCACATTGCAGATTTAGTATGTTGGACATTGCTTGCTACCTAAATCAGTGCTCACAATCTCCGTCAGATTCAGAAGGGTGCTAACGGTGCCCGTGCTGATGACACAAAGGGTATGAAGACTGCGATCGTAGACTGGATCACACCAAAGGGTCAGGGCCTTCATCCGCATATCCCGCGCAACGTGAAGTCCGGTCGTGGGTTCCATCACGAACGCACGGGGGCACTTTTGTGTCCAGCAGGCCTTGACTGGAGCAACTCTGAGTAAGTGCACATTTATACGTCCACCAGGGTAGCTGACCATGTTACATTCAGAATCAAGAACAAGCTCGTTAATGGTCAGATCCAAGTTGCAGGGGATCAATGGCCAGTGTTTTTGTACGCCAATTACACATACGATCCGGAGGATCCTTGGAATGGTCTTTTGCGCAGTGGACTTCTCGTCGCGGTAGGATCCGAATTCTTCATGCCTTACCATCCTGATGGTTCTTGTAAGGCATTTAAGCATATCTTTACGTCCCCGAGTTCAGTTGACCAGGAGCCCAAGGCCACTCGCTCCGGTAATGCACGCCTGCATGGGATGCAGTCTGTGACGAAAGCGTCCATCGCATATGTCGCCACCCAGGTCGGTTGAGAATGACTCATTGATCTGCCTTCATTCACCTTGTTTCAGGCCCGTTTTGCACTCACATCCGCGCAGGTTTTCTCTCGGACAGACTTGATAACTGATTCCGAGCGCTTCTATAATTCCATCCTCGAGTTCCTCGACGATCCCGAGGAGAAAGATGAGGTTGATCAATTATTGGTGTGGTGGAACAGGTATTGTATTTCGTCAATCTTCATGAATATTTTAGAACGTCTTTACCACAGGCAAGTCTTCCCGCTCTACACAGAACATGAACGCATGCCTTCCCAAAACAGCGCTCTCGCAAGGATCCGACAGAAGCGTGCTCAATACCGAGAGAGTGTTGCAAATATCTCCACATAAAGGCGCGGTTTCTGGCTCTACATACTTAGACAGCCTCGTTGTATAGGAGCAAATAAACACCATTTTATTTCCGAGATCTTGAGTGCTACGACAAGTGCTATACAACATGAAGAGACAAATACCAACCAGCGAAATACAATACGTCATGTCAGCGAGCACCGAAAGACTCGTAGTGTTGATAAGCTCAGTCAACACCAGCGGCTATTCTCACCAAGGGATGAGGTCGATCGGTCATGGCAATGGGATAGGTAGGATAAGACGCACCAAGCCCACCAGCAGTTACGGAAAAGACAACCCCAACCAGAAAGCACAGAGTGATCCCTTTGGAAAGATCTGAAAACTCTACCATGGAAGATGACATTGACCAGTTGTCGCAGGATGGTAGATATGAGACAGGTGGTCTCAGCTCCACCGGCAGCTGTAATGAAAGATGGGTTTGATCGGACATTGCAGGATGCTAGTCTTGACCAAGTGCACCAACTCTAGCGCCAGTTACGATGAAATATTAGGTTGATCAATGGTCGCGAGATAATAGTCATGAAAAGGCCCACCGCCGGCTGTTGTGAAAGATTAGTCTGGCCAAACACAGCAGGATGATAGTCTTGACCAGGTGCACCGACCCTAGCGGCAGTTACAACGAAAGACGGGGTCGATCGGTGGCAGCAGGATGGTAGTTATGAAAAGACCCTCCCCGGTGACTGTCGTGGAAGATGGGTTTGGTCGGATACCGCCGGATGATAGTCTTGACCAGGTGCACCAGCTCTAGCGCCAGTTACGATGAAATGTTAGGTTGATCAATGGTCGCGGGATAGTAGTCATGGAAAGGTCCACAGTGGCTATTGTGAAAGATGAGTTTGGCCAGACACCGCAGGATGGTAGTCTCGACAAGGTGCACCGACCCTAGCGGCAGTTACAACGAAATACGGGGTCGATCAATGGCCGCGGAATGGTAGTTATGTAAAGACCCCCCAGCCTCACCGGCGGCTGTCGTGGAAGATGAGTTGGGTCAGACACTGCAGGATGCCAGTCTTGACCAGGTGCACCGACCCTAGCGGCAGTTACGGTGAAAGACGGGGTCGGGCAAGTCTTCCAGGATGGTGGTTCCTCTCCCTGGCAGGCTGATTGTATCCGTCCGATAAGACGTAACATACTTCGGACGTTGTCCATGCCATCCAACTCAACCGGTGATTACATCATTCGATCTTTCGGTGTATCACCTTGATGCATATTACAGTCAATTTTATCATTGATAATTACAGGTAATGGTAGGTTATTGATGGTCCAACTCTCACTGATTTCCTGATGAGGTCGCGAGCGGGGCAGGGATGGATGACGTCAGCTTTGGCTATGTTTGGAAGCACTGCAAGTCCGTACCTGATTCGAGCGCTTTTGTTGATGATGAATTATGCTGCTCACGGAAACTGTCCTCTTTTACTGGGACTGTATCGATCTCAACAGCCAAGCATCAGCGAAGAAAAATAATGCTGGTATTGGAGATGTGAAGGATTGGGTCGATAAACTCGCTTCATGCATTGCCTTCTCAGCGTTCAACGTCCTCCAACTCTCATCATGCAATGTCCGTCTCCAGCAGTGGCACAGGCTCTCTGATTAAAGACCCACGTGCAACTCCACTTTCCGCCGCTGGCACTCGTCCCTCCACTCCAACAAGTGACAACCTTACCTCAGAGTCCCAGGAACGTGATCCATACATCCAAGGCAATGACCAAGGCGAGCGCAAGTCAATGCACATCCCCTCAAGCAAGGCAGTTACTCGATGGACGAACACCATGGTAGGAATTCATTCTTGACTCTTAATATTTTTCTCATCCTTTGGGTAGGACGTCCTCGAGGTTGTTAGTGATTCCGAGCCTGGCGAATGGGTATCGCCACCTCCCATTTTTACCCAATCACGCTCAAAGAAAGGGACCACCAAGGGAAGCAGTGGGAAGGATGGTAAGAAACGGATCCAGCAAGGTGACCTGGCAAGTCTCCTGACCGTTCCAACATCATGTTTTGTATTGACCAATGCACACCATAGGGCGATGAAGAAGATTCTCAATTGGGTGCACCGCCATCGAAGCGTACTAAGGCTGCGCCACACAGTACTACCTCCGTGTCTCATCGTTCTGGTAGCGGTGTCAACAATAAGTATGTCAAGGACGACCTCCCTCCTGGCTCCACGGTCAACAATGTTTGGAGACGAGTCTTCATCTCAACACTCGCACACTTCGCCGGGGGATACAACGACCCCTGGACTATCCCTCCTGATCAGTTCACCTTGGTTTTGCAACAAATATGGGACACGGTCTATAAGGGGAAGATTGAGCACACCGTCACCATCGGTGGCCCTGTTTATCATATTGTAAGTACTGTTGTGGGGTCAGTGCCATATGCTAACAATTTTATTTCATATTAGGCGGGACAGGGTCTGAATAATTGGCGGGGTGGATTTGCTGCAGCCGCAGTCGCTATCATCACAACCTTTTTTGCCAATGACACCGACTTTGAGGATCCTGATCAACGTATCGAGTTTGCAAAAGCAATGCTCAAGAAGAGCCGCTTTCTTTTCAGCCAGAACAGAGGAACGGACAACAAGGCGAGGAACATCATATTACTGATGTATATTAAACTGACGATTAACAGGCATGGTCCGGGCTGTGGAGGGCGCCGTTTGTGCTCCAAACGTTTGCTCACCATTTCAACTTTATCCAGGGCCAAGTGGGAGTCGCTACCTTAGACAAAGAGCTAGCTGGCGCTCGTACAGCACTTGCGCTGGCCTGCGCTGCGGTAAACTTTATTTTCTTCAGATTCAGTTGTGTTGTATTGACGCTATCCTCCCACAGGTCTGTCGCATGCTCACGTTAGTTTCCAATCAACACGTCGCCTTCAAATCTGGCAATTCGGACAACGTGTGGACTGCTGTTATCGCCAAAGGAAACCAGTATGAGTTCAATGAGACCGTCTGGAGTACATCAACAAGGCGCTACCTCGACCCAATCAAGGAATTGACGGATGAAAACTTCGCCCTCATAGTCAAGGATACCCAGAAGTATGTGAAGAAAGCCTCGTTGATACTTAGTTCTGCAGATTCAGGCGAAGAAGACAGTGGGTATGAGGATCTCTTCGCCTTCCGTTGAAGGTCAGTACTCCTCGTGATATTTTCTGTTTTTACTGACTTGCATCATCATAGCAGCATCCTTGTGAATGGTGCTCCTTCCGTCCTCCGGAATGTCCCCGGACTCAATACCAATGTGTTTCCTCCCCTATGAATGTTCTTGATTCAAAGTGTTTTGCGTTGTCTTTCACACACCTAATTCCTAACTCTACCTAATGTCGTCTGCCATCTTATGTGATGATCCTTACATGTTATAAGTTTATAAGCTGAAAAGTTTTGCAAGACGGGACAATTGTAAGTCCCATAAGCTAAAAAGTCGCGAAAGACAGCGGTTAACTGGATGGCTAAAATGTCTTGTCAGAAAACCCGGCTTATCGGGCTCAGCGTCGGAGTGCAGTATGTGCGGCGTGTCGTCAATGTCCTTCTCACAGCCGTTGTCTGTCGCTCCCTGCCATGGCCATACCACCGGTAACTGGCAGTCGTCGACTTGAACTCGACTTCTAGATGTGAGTTCATGTATGGTGCCAGTGGACGTCGTCGCTACGTTGCGTCCTAATCAGTGCCTACTAGCTTCCTTCCTCATAATATTACCTTGTATGCAACACTTACACGACCGAAGACCCTTTGCACGACCAAAGCTCGGCTTTCTCTTGGAACTTGTGGAAGACATTACCTCGTGTTCCGTCCATATGCTCAAATGACTCGCTTGTTACTGGGACGCCAATTTATCCAGGACATGCATCATACGTACGTAGACTGTTTGATTGTCAATCCGTGGTGCTAACCATTCTCGCGATAGCATACTAATACATACGCGTTCCCAAGACCTGCCGAGAGAACGACCCAAACAGTTCCAGATCCAACGTTAACAGCTACGATGCACCCGATTCCGTCATGCAAGTATCTTACTGCGAACTCTTCCCTCGCCGGGCCGCTCTCGCACTGCTTCCGCTCCACCTGCCATGCAGCTCACTGAACGTACTGCACCTTCGAATGCATCACCTCCTGTCATTACATCCTCATGGAGGGCGTTATCGGAAACCACCCGGTGGTCCTTCTGGACCTTCCTGCTGTTAAGCTACCCGATGATGTCCCAAAATACGTCTCACGCCCTTCATTCGTGACGGTCGACCCCTTTAGCTATCGAAAGTGACGTTAAAAGAGACCTCGAGCTTGAAAGTGTACACTTGAGCAACGAGACTCTACGACATCAGCCCGAGTGCGTCCAACGTAGGTCCCTCTCTCCGTCGATGCCCCTCCCCTCTCCGCTCCTACTAACCAGTCGCGTCACCACTCCGGCTACAGGTCGTTCCTCGCATAGTGAGCACCCCCGCCCAATAGTTGGCCATCTCTCCCACCTTCCCCTTGCTCACCGCGCACCGCACTCCGCCAGGCCAATAAATACGAGATACGCCACCTCGCGTGCATACGACAATGCGAACGACCCGCGGGGGGGCACCGAGATGGCTGCGACCTCTGTCCAGTCCGTGCGGCCTCCCTACGCGTCCGCGATATCTGAAGGAAGTGGGCGACGCAGTGTGGGCGTACGCCGGCTTGAGTCCCGCCTTCGTTTGAGGAGATGATCTTCCCCGGGGCGTCGATAGCGGAATCGTGGCATACTGATCAGGACAGCGGGACAGCCTCTTCGCAGGTTCAGGTTTAGCATTTCAGGACATGTAGTAAATTATCCCGCAAAGATCTATCCTCGCACTGAAACGCTGTGACACAGCGAAACATTTCACCCACCAAATTGCCTCACGACACTCACAAAGCCCACACGACTCGACAGCAATGAAGATGCCATTTTTGAATGTTATCCAGAGGGTTATTACATTTAGTGTGTAGGCAGTCATGTCGGCGTGAAAATAAATGAAGCACATCCCCCAGACGCGAGAGAAGAATACAGACGTCATGAGTCCTGCTATGCAACAGTACAAGAGAACTCGCAGAACACAGGATGTCGTGACAGGGTGTCGATGCTGAGAACAGTCTGCAAATCCAGCTAAGTAATCTATAGATCGTCTATTGCTTTGCCTTGGCTGCCATCTGTAAGAAGTGATGGTCGTCAGGGCAGGACTGTGGGAAGTGGCAATGAGAAACTCACCAAGTTGAGAGCAGAACCAGCCTTGAACCACTCAATCTGGCCCTCGTTGAACGAGTGAGCGAGAGGGAATTCCTACATCACAATCAACACGTAAGGACATATCTTTCGCTGTGTATGATCTTCAATACTTACATCCTTGGTCCCATCCTGGTGCTTGGCAACAAGGGTCAAGTTCTTGCCGGGCGCGAACGACTCGAGGCCGAGGATATCGACCTTGTCGCTGGGCAGAACCTTGTCGTAGTCCTCAGGGTTGGCAAAGGTCAGGGCGAGCATGCCCTGCTTCTTCAAGTTGGTTTCATGGATACGGGCGAAGGAGCGGACGATAATAGCAAGACCACCGAGGAAGCGAGGCTCGAGGGCAGCGTGCTCACGAGACGAACCCTCACCGTAGTTGTGGTCCCCAACAACAACCCACTTGATGCCATGGTCGCGGTAGTAGGCAGCAGTTTGGGGGACACCGTCGTATTCACCTGTGAGCAAGTTCCTGACCTTGTTGGCCTCACCATTCTCAGCGTTAATGGCACCGATCAGGCAATTTTCTGAAGAAATGTCGGAAACATGCTTAGTGTCAATGTATTAGTAACTTACGGGAGATGTTCTGGAGGTGTCCACGGTACTTGAGCCAAGGTCCACCAGCACTAATGTGGTCAGTCGCTACAAGGCCTGATTAGGGCTGTGACAAGAACATGATCAGTGGCTTCACTTACTGCACTTGCCCTTGACCTTGATCAGGACAGGGAGGTCCGTGGGGGTCTTGCCATCCCAAGGCTTGAAGGGCTGGAGGAGCTGGAGGCGGTCACTCTTGGGGTCAACAGCGACAGCAACAGCAGCGCGGTCAGCGGGAGGAGGTTGGAAGGTGTTCTGGCCAGGGTCGTATCCAAGAGGAGGAAGCTCATTGCCGGAGGGGTTCGAGAACTTGAAGGGCTTGCCATCAGTGCCGATAAGAGTGTCCGTAGCGGGATTGAAGGTGAGGTCACCCGCAAATGCCATTGCAGTCACGACATCGGGAGATGCGACGAAAGCGTGGGTGGCGGGATTAGCATCGTTGCGACCAGTGAAATTACGGTTGTAGGAGGTGATGACTAAGTAGAGTTAGAAGACTTGTCCTATAGGCGGAACTGAGGACTCACTCGAGTTGACCTCTCCCTTCTTGACATCTTTTCTGTCCCATTGACCAATGCAAGGACCGCATGCGTTAGCAAGGACAAGTCCTCCGACGTTCTCGAAAGCACCAATTTGACCATCACGTTCGATGGTAGCGCGAACTTGTTCGGAACCAGGAGTAATCGTAAACTTGCTCTTGACCTCAAGACCGTGAGCGGCAGCCTCACGGGCAATGGATGCAGAGCGGGACATGTCCTCGTATGAAGAGTTGGTGCACGAACCGATGAGCGCGACCTTGAGTTCCGCGGGCCAGTTGTTCTTCTTGACTTCCTCGGCGAACTTGGAGAGAGGGGTAGCAAGATCAGGGGTAAAGGGACCGTTGATGTGGGGCTCGAGTTCAGACAGGTTCTGCCAATGACGAATTCAGCAAGAGTAATGTGACTTGAAAGGGGGATGCTTACGATGTCGATGACCTGGTCGTACTCGGCACTCTCATCGGCCTTAAGGTTGTGTGAGAAACGCTGAGCGTATTGGGCAATCTCCGAACGCTTGGTAGCATTCAAATAGTCGACCATGCGGTGGTTGAAGGGGAAGAGCGAGGTGGTAGCTCCAATCTCAGCACCCATGTTACAGATGGTCGCCATACCCGTGCAGGAAAGGGACTCGACACCGGAACCATAGTACTCAACAATTGCACCAGTTCCACCCTTGACAGTGAGGATACCAGCAACCTTGAGGATAACATCTTCGACGCAACACCATCAGTGAAGCCCAGGTGAACGTAAATCTGGCAATCTCACCTTTGGGCGTAGTCCAGCCACCAATCTTGCCAGTCAGGTTAACACCAATGACCTTGGGGCACTTAAGCTCCCATGGGATGTCAGCCATAACGTCGACAGCGTCAGCACCACCAACACCACAGGCGACCATTCCGAGACCACCGGCGTTGGGAGTGTGAGAGTCAGTACCGATCATAAGACCACCAGGGAAGGCATAGTTCTCCAGGATGATCTGGTGAATAATACCAGAGCCTGGTTTCCAGAAACCGAGACCATACTGATGTTCAATCCTTAGTAAAGACACTACGTGATAACGACTGGTGAAGAGAAAACGAACCTTGGCAGTTGCAGTAGCCAAGAAGTCGTAGACTTCCTTATTAATGTCAATGGCACGAGCCAAATCCTTGACACCGCCGATTTGAGCCTCAATCAAGTGGTCGCAGTGGACAGTAGTGGGGACAGCAGCTGTGTCCATGCCGGCAGACATGAATTGGAGGAGTGCCATCTATATTATGTCAGCATCTATCGTGACGTAGATATGAATGACGCACTTGGGCAGTAGCGTCCTGGCAAGCTACACGCTAGACAAAAATATTCAGCGGTAGAGCAAAGGATATGCGACGCCGACGTACATCAGGACGAAGCTTGAGGTAACTGACACCCCGGACGAGATCCTGGTTGTAAGGGTCATCCAAGTGTCCATATACGATCTTCTCCGACAACGTCAATGGACGACGCAATCTAGAACGCCACAGGACCTGTCAGAAATTTTCCTGCATGTTGTACCGACTTGATCCAATTACCTGTCGCGAACGATAGCAAGGTTATCCTCGATGCGCTGGTAGTTGATGTAGGCGCCTTTTTCAAGGAGCGACATGGCCACTTTCGTATCGCCAATCCTCGGTGCTACGGTGGCCATGCCAGCAGCAAACCGCCGCACAGAGCGCATAGCACCGCGAGCTCTCGGAGTAAGACTGAGCATCGTCAACAAAAAATGCGTCGACGGAGCAAGCAGGAGGTGAACCAAATGGAAGAAGTGTGGATTCGGCAATTTCCCACAATTTATGGGACTGTGCCTTGAGATTATATTTGCCGAGACAAGCATAAATTTATAAATTGTCGGTTTCGGCCGCAAATTGCCGAACCCACTCCTACTTGCTCCGTGGACGCTCCCAACGTGTTGCTCTAGCTAACTTACCAGCGCCCCGTCATGTCCTGACGTCGTGTCCTTAGGTTCGCTCACACCAAACATGTCGGACTTTCCTGCGGCTGTTCAGCTGGCGTTGGGACCAACTTATCATCAGTGTTCGAATCATCTCACGGCTACCATTGTCGCATCACTCCTTTACTACCATCTCCCTGATTCAGTATGAGCTTGTCGTTATCCACCCATGTATACTCATACGTTATAGCCCCGGGAATGGGGCTTGATGCAGATACTTCACAACCATGAGACAAAGAGCCTTCTTGTGACTCAAACCGCTTGAAGCTTGAAGGCATGTAATTCTTCATCATTGAAATATTGACTCTCTTGCAGGGCCATATGCTACCATATTTAAAGAGCATAACATGATTTGTTAGAAACCGGGTTCACTATAGCACTTATCGTTAGTCGACTCATTATCGCCTCTTGCCCTCGTCCTCGTCCTCGTCCTCGTCCTCGTCTCTCGTGCCTCGGATTTCTTGATTTCCAACATGATTGTTTGCCTAAAATTTGGTGTATAACACTGTACGCTGTAGTGCTTAATTTCAACCCGGGTCTTCTTCCTTCCTCTAACTGCTTGCTCCGCCAAGCTCTGAATCTAGTACTGCCAAAGTTCCTGAAGCTTGAGTGTACAATGCGCCTTTCCACTGTGCTCGCATGAGTCACATTAGATTCAAGTGCTGAAGGTGTTCTTCGAATTGTCACCATGTTCCTCGATATCACGCCCTCTTTCTGGATGTGATTCAGCGGTGTGTTGAATTCAGCAAGGTACGAAACAACACGGAAGTAAACATCGTATAGTGTTAATTCGTGCTGGATGTGGGAGTAGCCCTCTCCTCTGCTTCGTCGAGACAAGGAGACAATCACAGTCAATGACAGTCCTCAATCTGTGCACGTCGTCTACAGAATGGTCCGCGGAGACTCGCAGATGAAGGAAACATGAAGTGAGGGAAGGACACGCCAGTAAACAAGGAGTCATTTAATTCCTACAGAACGTCGCTTGAATCTTGGCATCCGTATCGAAATCAATACTGGTCGTAGCCCGTCAAGCTCGATGGCCGAGCTTGCGAGACGATTCCCGCAGATGAGTCTGTGGGCCATGCGGCAGCTTTTGGACCATCTCAAGGTCATGTTATCTATCTATGCCCGATTTTTCTGTAATTGGTGAAATTTCTCGGGCGCTGCCATCAAATACCCAAACGGCTGTAATTTATACACTGCCAGTGGAGTCGCAGTGGTCTGAATGACGGCCTTTCAACGATGTCTTCCACACCATGCCTGAGTCATTCCAGTGGTTCCGCCCTTGGAGTTTCTTGCGTACCTGCAGTTCCCGAAGACGCCAACTGCCGTTTGACCGCTGCCTGTTCCGAAGTGAGACAATTCCCTCTCGAGTGAGAGATCGTGCAAGACTTACAAGTTCCTCAGCGATCTCTTCGACTCGACGTTCTAAAGTGTCATTCTTTGAGTGTGCTCTTTCGAGGTCTCTTTTCACCCTGCCCAGATTGTCTGCTAAAGGATTAACCACCAACGACTAACAATGGAAGACGTGAGATGTACCCTCCAGGACAGTACGGGGTGGCCCAACAAATGCAGGAAGGTCCAACATGTTTTGCGATGACGCCCTAGGTGAGGATGCCACGACAGGACGGGTTGCGTTGGAAGGTGGTGCAGTATATTCAGTGAGCTCAACGGCAGGCGGAGCGGGAGCAGTGCTAGAGCGGCCTCGTCGGCGAGGGAAGAGTCCGCAGCAAGATACTTTCACATCGTCTGAATTGTGCTGCTGCACGGGAGTCGCCTCAGTCGCCTCAGTGCCCTCAGCGTTGCCAAGCGAGTCCGACGAGTCCGACGAGTCCAGTGAGATTACCGAATAGCGCGGATCAGCACCTGTAGTTGTTGACGCTGGATCTGGAACTGTTTGCGTCGTCGTGTTGGTGGGTCTTGGGGCCTCGTATGTACTAGTACGCTACCGAAATAATGATTAGCGTCACGGAATAATAATCAACGGTTCTACCTACGTGTGGTGCATATCCTGGATAGATTAATGTCCGAGTCACTGGCGGGTGATTTGAGCGTTTAAACGAAACGCGAGATAACGCCTTCCACAATTTCCGGGACAGGGCCGAATTTTGCGTGCGAGCAGAGTCTTCCGTCAGGTAGGTGTTGCGTATGTGGGTTTGTTGTAGTGGTAGACGATGGGAGGTGAGTGGTATAGCCACGGCAGGGAGCTAGAGACGATAATTGTGAGAAGGACATCGAGGGAATGCCTGAGCATACACGCACGTCTAGCAGTGAATCATGTGCCTGGAGTTGGAGTTGTGAGGAGTCAAAATCGGACTTGGAACACACATGAACACGTAGATATACCTTTGGTTGACTGTCATACCACCACGGAACGCGCCATATTGATACCTTTCCCCGGACATCTCCACAGGCTACAAATTCACCGGAGGGGGAGAATGTAACAGCCCATACTTGTTGCTCATGTTGTAGCAGCATGTTCAGTTGGTCACCAGAATCGCTCGCCCAGAAACGAACAGTTTTGTCGGAGGAAGCACTGGCTATTTTTGTGCCGTCGGGGGAGAGAGAAAGGTAGTTTATTGTCCTCGAATGACCTGTCCATGGACCTCCAACTGGCTCGCCATTTGCAGACTTCCAGGAGCGAATGGTGTGATCCCAGGAACTCGAGAATATCCGGCTCCCGTCTAGTGACCAGAAAACCGAGCTGACAAGGTCTGTGTGACCTTGGATCGGACCGAGAATGAGATCACCGCTTTCGACATCAAATACCCGGATGGTTTTATCGATATGTCCAGAAGCGAGCATCTTCGTGTTTGGAGAGAAGGAGATTGAGTACACCCAATTCCCAGTGTCGATGCAATGTTTAATCTCTCCGCCCCCGGCCATAGCCCTGATGATGGCCTGCCCATTGTAGTCACCACTTGCAATAAGACGGGCGTCGAGTGACACGGCGATACACGAAATAGCGCTTCCATGACCACCCCAGTCTGCTACGACCTCATGCATCGAGTCCACATCAAATACCCTCAGTCTATTGTCCTCCCCACCGCTCACTATCTTTTTCCCATCTTTCGTAACCGCAAGACCCCTGACCCAGCCACCGTGTTCTGTCGACGCCCCTTCTTGCTGCCCATTCTCCGCATTCCATATTCTAACCGTCTGGTCCCCCGAGCATGTAACGAGCTGTTCCCCGCCAAGGAGGTACGCTATGTTCTTGATACTGCCTCCATGCCCTGATATCGTCAATAGCGGCTTCAGAGTGGGTTCGACATCTAGAAAGTCGAGTTCATGTCGATGACTGTCATTTGCCACCGGTACGCCCACGACAGGGAGCTAGAAACGACGGCTGTGAGAAAGACACTGAGGAAATGCCTGTGAATACACACACATCCAGGAGTGAATCATGTGCCTGCAGTTGTGAAGAGTGAACATGGGGCGGGACACATATGAACATAGATATACCCTTTTTTGACCGTCATCCAACCATGGAACGCTCCATATTGATACCTTTCCCTTCCTGTCGCCACATGCCACGAATTCACCGGAGGAGGAGAATGTAACTGCCAATATTGGTTGCTCATGTTGTAGCAGCATGTCCAGTTGGTCACCGGAGTCGGTCGCCCAGAAACGAACTGTTTCGTCGTTGGCACCACTCGCTATTTTTGTGCCGTCGGGAGAGAGAGAAAGGTAATTTATCGCCCTCGAATGGCCTGTCCATGGATCTCCAATCGGCTGGCCATTTGTAGAGTTCCAGCAGCGAATGGTGAGATCCCAGGAGCTTGAGAATATCCGGCTCCCGTCTAGCGACCAGCGAACCGAGCTGACAAAGTTTGTGTGACCTTGGATCGGACCAAGAATGAGGTCGCCCCTTTCGACATCGAATACTCGGATGAAGTAATCGAGATGTCCAGAAGCGAGCATCTTCGAGTTTGGAGAGAAGGAGACTGAGTACACCCAATTCCCAGTGTTGATGGAATGTTTAATCTCTCCGCCCTCCGCCATAGCCCTGATGATGGCCCACCCGCCGTAGTCACCACTTGCAACGAGTTGGGCGTCGGGTGACACGGCAACACACGAAATAGCACTTCCATGACCACCCCACTCTGCGATGGCCTGATGTGTCTCCACATCCCATACCCTCAGTCTCATGTCCTCCCCACCACTCACTATCTTCCCATCTTTTGTGATCGCAATACCCATTGACCCAGCCACCGTATTCCATCGGTGTCCCTTCTTGCTGACCATTCTCCACATTCCATATTCTAACTGTCTCGTCCCCCGAGGATGTAACAAGTCGTTCTCCGCCAGGGAGGTATGCTATGTTCCTGATGCTGCCTTCATGCCCTGATATCGTCAAGAGCGGCTTCAGAGTGAAGGTCAACAGTGTTCTCTAATGACTCGGACATGGTTGAGACGTCGTGGAGGCTGGAGTCGGGAGCAGGGAGTATGAGATGTCAAATGCCAGAGTCTGGCAGGCCTTGTCAAAAGCAGTGTTGTACCGGCTGGGGAGCCCAGGCGTACTATTTTGGCGTGGCCTGGCGTTTGAATGAGTCCATTCCCTCTCAAGCCCGGCCCTAACCAGACCCGTCCTTCACAACAGAAATCCTTGTAGTACCGTGGGCTGGTAAATATGTTGTTCTATTCTGTCCGGCGCCTCCAACCATCTACTAACAACTAACAGGTAGGATGCTTCACAGCCATGAAACAAAGATCCAACTTGGCCAGTCTCCACGGGGGATGATGCATTGATGTGAGTATGGGCAACGCGTACTACTGGCAGTTACATGGGAACGCTTAGCTCGCGTTCAACTGACAAAATCATGCAAACACATGAGTCACTTCCACCGTCATTCCGTGATAATGCAGTGACCACCCTTCAACCCCTTTAAGCGACGAGTCCCGTAGGTTTGCAATCGAAATACCTTGTAGCCAGATAGGCGATGAATGACATGAACTTCCCTTTGGAAGACAAAAAAATTTGAGCGGCCTCTAAAATGTCTCGGACTGCATCGTCAAACTGTACGAAGAGGAGCAGACGTACCAAAACACTCAATGTCATGTTTACGAGAATTCTAGGTCTGAGATGATTAGCTGCGATGTGCCTGCGAGCTGCAATTGGTATGTCAGTGATGTAGTTGCAAGAGATATCTTTTTCGAAAGGTATCATCTATGGTTAGCACTCGGTAGAAACTAAGATATGACAGTGGACTATCAGGATATACTTATCGTTCACATGGCAAAAGGCAGCTAGTCAAAAAGCACCACAAACCACAGACCACATGTACAGCCAGCTGCAGAGCACGCGATCCTAACACAAAATTGACACAAATGTCTCTCATCCTTCAATTCTCAATCCCAGGCCCTGGCATCGAAGTAGACGGAGAGTCCGCAAAGAACCCCTTCTTCTGGAGGTACGCCGCGTGTTCTGCTCTGTGCGCAATGACCTGATTGTCAACTGAACGACGCCATATTGGGATACCAATCTAATAGGATCCGCATCAGGAATCCGAACAAATGCGAGCAAGGACGGAAACCAACCAAGGCAACGATATCCAACACGCTATCGATCACCCAGTTTCCTCTCGGTGCATTCCCCCTCGTCGAAGCCTTGAACAAACTCGTGATTAAGTCCGCCGTGATATGGAAATCGCCTCTCTCGACGCCTTTGAAAAGGCCCTCTGCTGCTTGCTCTGCTGTAAGTCCTTCGTCCGTCTCTTCGATCTTACGCGTAATAGAGGGCTTGGTCTTGTTCTCTTCGTCGTATCCGGGGGTGTACATCGTAGAAGGGAAGAAAATGTGTGTCGAAATGCCATAGAGGAGGAGCTCAGAGCGGAGAGCTTCTGCTAGGCCTGGAGAAGAGCGATTTGCCGTTCAGCCAGTGTTTTAAGCAAACCAAGGGTTAACATCGGTGGAACGCGATAGAATATTTGATCGACGCGAAACGTTGGTAAGCTCGTAACCTGGCAGTGAAGATGAATTGGACGTACCCCTCAACGCATGCTTCGCGGGGGAGTACGAAGCCCACCCCACGAATGACATAAATCCAAGCGTGGACGAAACGAGCACAATCTTCCCCTTCTTCCCTCTCTTCGCCATCTCTTTTGCGGCTGCCTAAATTTCCATGGCCAAACCCACAGTTAGTATTCCACACACATTTCCTCAACACAACACCTTGAACAATCTCTATTTCCCACAAAAAGGCATGACTGGCGTTGACTTACCCAAGCAGTCCACGCCTGCACCCAATACCCGTCCCGCATTCCCCCTTCAACCTCCCCCTCCCCCATCTCAACGAAAAACATGGGCTTTGAAGCACCTGCACAGCAAAAGACGGCGTCAGGGAACTCATCAGCGTGACCGACAGTTGCTGCTGCCAGAGCAGCAGCGGAGGCTGACGGGGACGCAAGAGAATAGGAGAAGCATTGGAAGTGTTGCGACGGTGATGTGCGGATGGTCTAGGTGGGCGTTGCGATAAGTGTACAATGTGTGATGAATCGGAATCACGCAGGTGTATGGAAGGAACCAAAAGCGAGCCACATTCGGAACAGTCAGCATAAAATAGAATAGTTATAAGCTACACATACCTCTAACTCCTTCAATGCGTCATCTAGCTTGCTCTGCGTTCGGGCAACAATGGAAATATTGGCGCCTTTCTTTGCGAGGATTTTCGCGAGCGCGAGACCGAGGCCTTGGCTTCCGCCTGTGATGTAGACGTGCTGGTGGTGTGACGTGCATGTTCACGAAGTGCCGTCGATGAGTTAGCGCATCATGATGTTTTTTCGAATGAGATAGCGTGTTAGCGATACAATGACGGTTAACGAACAAGGGGAGGACAAGATTCAAACGAGGTGCCATTCATTGTTAGAACGAGCCGGATCCCGAGCAGGTGCGATGTCGGCCAAAAATCAAAAATCGAAGACCATGGCGGAGAATGGACAAGATCCAACCAATTTCGCACACTATTCCTATTCCACTCCATTTCCTAGGAGTGAACCACAAAATGATATGAACCCACCTTTCCCTTCGGATCCCATTTTTTCTTGCCTATCCCGAAAACCATGGTAGACACGTAGATGAGGAGAAGCGCAAGGAGAGCTTTCGAAAGATTTGGCCAGGAGTTAAGGCAGTGGTTAGGTCTGTGTTGAACATTGTTGTTGGGACTGCTGGAGGTGAGCTGGCAAACTGAAGACAGTACTTTATGTAAGCATAATTAGTCATTCATCATATGCATAATGCACCACCTGCTTCCGTTGAGCCTTCACAGCTTCAAGTTCATTCATACAGTAGTGGAGAAGTAACAGTTGCCTTATTTCGACTCTTGGGTTTGCTTAGGGGTGATTAAACCTTCGCAAGCCCAACCGACGTCCGTCCTGATGTAAACATGGTTGCGACGCGGTACGTTTTGGCCTGGCTGCGAGGAAAGGCTTGACATCGTTCGCCTCGTCCAACTCCGACGTCCTCCGTCCTTCCTGCTAATACGTACCTGCTTCTGTATCGAGCTTGGTTGGCCTCGCCTCAACAAGGGGACTGCATTTCTTCCTGATGGTTAACGACCTGTTACCTGTCCCATGACAAGGCGATACGAACATGAGCTACATTGATGTAGATATTCCCACGCAACTTCGCTTCATACGTCCACGAGCTTGTTGGCCGAGGAGGGTCCAGGCCACGTCTCTGGGGGAGCTGGAAGCAAGGCACTTGGTGCAACACCTGTTCGAACTGTGACAATCCACCGTTATGTCAGAAGGTATTGAATAACTTGATAATTGTATAGCACATCTATGTACTTATCGCTTTGGCGTCGTCCTAATGTTCTTAATAACTTCTTATAGACTCACTATTCACAGGCGTTATCTTCATGCATCATATGTCAGAGTCTGCTGGCAGTGCCCTTACATGACAGTTACCGTACTGTGATGTATACGTCATACATATCTGGCCGGTACTACTAGTACAACAATCACCGAGTCCAGCACCCACCGAGGCTCCGCCACACCGACAACCTATTCACCGCGGAGGCGTGCCAGCTTTCCCGTTTATAACGCTGCTTTGTTGACCCGAAGGGCACCGTATTTTTTCACGAGCACCTTTCGGGCATTGCTGTGTCCCCAGGCGCAACAAAGTTGAAACGCGTTCGCGAGATTTCGTCAACAGACGAGCGGCGCTATTTCCCCTTGGGAACTGATAGTAGCCAAGTCGCACTTCAAGCCCTGGTCATAACCCTAAAAGAACTTCCCTGGAGATGCGGGATCACCAAGTATTGGGGTTTGCCCTGGATCCCATCCAGTGGAACGCAGCCAACGCAACGTCACATGCGCCACCACGAAGAAGCTCCGCCTTCCCTTCCCACTGGCACACATCTACACGTCTGAGTCTCTTAACGAATTGTGCTTTAGCCACAGATGGCCACATTCCATACCAAGTACTTTGAGCACCGACACTACGTCCTAGAAATATCTTATCGTCCGGATGGGACCCGGCCGGCCTGATCTTGATGGCAACTGCATCATAGGGCAGGTGTCATGAGGGAACTCTTTTATCATTCATAAGCTCGTTTATCACATGGTTTCCATACTGAACTTTCCATGCCCACCATGGTTCAGGATCCTCTCTTTGTAGTGGCGGGGCTGACTGCCTGCATTGTGTCTGTGTACTGCATTTCCAAACGTTTTACTCGTTTATCTCTGTCGAACATACGCGGTCCCAGATCATCCTCATTCATTCTCGGTGGGGTCTTCTTTTTGGTATCTTACTAATTTTTAGGCATTCTGACATTGTCCAGGAAATCTGGTGGAAGTATTCCGAGCCCAAGCTGGCGAAACTGACTTCAAGTGGCAGAGTCGTTATCGGTAACATTATTCGCTTCAAGGGTATATTTGGCGTGGGTCAACTCGTTAGCAATCGTTCGTCCTTCTTCTGACCGCTCCATTCAATGAAATCCAGGAGGACCAGCTTATGGTCGCTGACCCGAAGGCATTGCAACGAATATTTAATACCTCTGCATATCAGTATCCGAAGCAACATGACCGCCGTACTCTGATAAAGGCCGTCACGGGTAAGGGCCTCCTTTGGGCTGACGGTGCGTTCACCGGCGTGCGGTTTTCTTCATGCCATTGTAGTGACACTATGCCAGGGGACACCCACAAGCGACAGAGGAAAGTGCTACTTCCCGGATTTGGTGGGCCCGAATCAAGAGCATTCTTGACAATATTCCAGGGGTGTGCCGAATCCGTGAGTTAGCTATATTTTATCAAACGACAAGAAATCATATATCTCGCAGATGAGTGACTAAATGGATAGAAATCATCCGTGGCAGCAGCAGTAGCAGCGAGAAAGCTATCATCAATGTATCAGCTTGGCTCTCCCGTGCGACCCTGGATGCCATTGGTGAAGGTACGTCTCTATTTCTCGAACTTAAGGAAACGTTCTTGATCTTCTCGCTTGCCAGCTGCATTCGATGTCCGTTTCGGTTCTCTCGGAGACGATAAGCATATCCTCGCACGCAGCTACCGCAATATAATGTTTGTTCCTCTGAATGCTTCTGCATGAACGCACTGCGACTCCGTTCTTTTACAGGAAAGACGTTTTCGGTTATCCTTCACTTCAGCAAATTTTCATCCATGAAGTCTCAAAGTATATTCCAGCTAAGGATACTCGAGTGGATTGCTGAATACAGCTCAAACCCCCGGCTTCAACGCATGCGCGATTTGAAGAAGGTCGCCACTGAAGTGGCCAAGGAGATGGTCCAGGAGAAGGCTGAGAGCTTGTTGCAAGGGACAGGCAGCAGGGATATCTTCAGTCTGCTCAGTTCGTATTTTTTTTTGTAACATAAATTCGCCCAGGTTCAAGTTGCTAATCATTTTGCAGTTAAGGCTAACATGGACGCAGATGCGAAGAACAAGCTGACTGATGATGAGCTGTTAGCCCAGATGCGGTACGTCTGATCTGATCGTCGGCGGACGTTCTGTCGTTCCCTACAACCGCCGACATAGCACGATCATACTTGCCGGTCATGAGACGACCCTGAACACGATCACCTGGGCCATCCTGGAGGTCGCGCGGCATCCTGATGTTCAATCCAGACTCCGCGCAGAGATCAGGAAGACGGAAGCTGACATACATGCTCGCGGCGAGTCCGACTTCACGATGGCTGATTTCGAAGCCATGCCTTACACGACTGCTGTCATGAAGGTATGCTAGGCACAGCCTTTCCCCTGCACATATAATTCGTTGATGATGTGCTATATTGGCTCAAATCATATGTGTATTCCTCCCAATTCTATACAGGAAGCCCTTAGGTACCACTGCGTGGCATATCACACCTTCCGTGTCGCTAGCAGAGACGACATCCTCCCGCTTTCTAAACCAATTACCACGGAATCCGGAAATGTGATCAACGAAGTGCCCGTTCCCAAAGGTACCCGGATCCTGGCGTCTATCGCTGGGTACAATCGGTCGGTCGTCCCCTATAACGGTGACCCACATATGTGCCTTAATCTGATAAATTATGGCGTACTTCAGCAACACTGAGCTTTGGGGTGAGGATGCCCACGAGTTCAACCCTGAACGCTGGTTGGAAGGCATAGCTAGTGACAAGAAGGACGTCTCCGTCGGCGTCTACTCGAACCTGTGGGGCACTTTTGCGTGTAATTCAATGGGCCGAGGAACGGACTCTCACACACTTCCTTTTTCCTCTCGCAGGATGACATTCATAGGAGGGGCCCGCGCCTGCATTGGATGGCGGTTCGCGTGCGTACTACCTACCCAGTTGCCCTGTTCAAACGGAAGTCACTGAATGAAATGGCGCGGTCGTCTCAGTGTCCTCGAGATGCAAGTATTCCTGGTTGAGATGGTCCGCAAATTCGAGTTCTCCATGACGGACAAAACTAAACGAATTCGCCGAGAGGCATTTTTCGTTATGGTTCCGATGGTCGAGGGTGAAGCAGACGGCGATATACAACTGCCGTTGGCTGTATCCATTGCACCCACTGGCACGGGATGCCAGTGATGCGTATTGAGGACACGGTATAGGTGACGAGTGAGGCGGGATGCAGATCATTACTTCTCGTGAAGTGGATGTGTATTCGATTATGAACAGATGCTCATATTTGTATCACGCAGTGACATACTTGGTTTGCAAGTCGGAATTCCTCTACGTGAGTTCAAGTGGTCGTCGTCGTATGTCGTTACTAGTAAGTCTCCTCTCTTCAAGTTGGATTCGACTCGTCTGATTCCATCTTTGACGTCCTCGTGCATGTCCGATGGGTTGCCGCTAATTAATCCTTTCATGTACTCATTCGCATTCACGAGTCGTGCGCTTCAGTCATCCGTGTCTTGTCATACATATATTATACAAAATACTGCATCGTGCCCTAGATATCGAAGAAAAGGGATCGGTTAGCGACGGACGAACACAGTGAGGCGAAACATGGGGCGCAAGGACTACGAATGCGCGAATGAGGAACGATGGGACACCATTGAAAAGGTCACGGTCGATGGGAACTGAGTCAGAGAGCAACACACAGCGGAAACCGCGAAAACAGGAACGATAAACATGAAAAAAAACTCACCACCTTCCTCGTCTGCATCCCTTTATCTCTCTCGTTCTCCTCCGCAGCTCCAAATACGGTGAAAAACCTGCCTACCCCTCCATCGTCCCCTGCATTCCCAGGGTCCCCTGTCCCAGCCCATATCGCATTCTCGCTGTCATCCCCTCGATCCCCACGCCAGCCCCCCGTCCCCATTCCCCCTCCCTCTGATCGTCAATATACTCGCCATATTCCCACATCGATAACAATAATTAGGTGCGCTCCACTACTGTCACGAGTGATTCGTCGAACATGTATTTGTATCCTTCTTGGACGAGTTGGTGTGCGCGGGCTATGAGTGTCAGGGCGTTTGTATGGTTGAACTGTGCGATGAGGTATTTGAAGGGATGGGAAAGAGTCATGTGCGTTAGTTGGTGGTTGGCATTGCAGCTTGGGCAAGGGAGGAAGATTAAAGCTAACAGACGCACCTCCCGCGTAACGCTCCCACCAAATAACCAACCCGCACCCCGCGGACTGACAGCCCACGTGTCGATATCTTCTGGATCAGACCACATGAGATCTATAATAGAAAGGTGGGATGCGGTTGTGAGTGATTGAGCGGGTATGGGGGGACATTTGGGGTATATGAGGCAGACGGAAGAAATATTGGACACACCACAAAAGGCACCCTCGTGCGGTATTTCTTGTGCACGGGATAACACTCGTATCTGGTCTAGTGTCCGTATATCGGGTGAAAGCCCGCCGTGGACGCACAGCGTTTCTCCGTCTATTATCTATCCGAGCGTATGTATGCGAATGAGTGACTGGTGGGATGGAGATGGATGAAGACGAGCGGTAGGTGGCCACGTACAGCAGCGAGATTTAGATAGTCGAATACATTACAGCACGCTTTCCATACGGCGGCGCTACCATACTTTTGCTGACATTCATCTGTGGCGCAGGGTGAGTGATCAGTCGATGGCTTAGCCACCGTCATTCGAGTGTAGGGAGAATACGAACCATAGAACCGTAAACCTGTGTTATTTGTCGGCTTTCGTGATTGCCGCGCAGGAGAGTTACTCTGTCTGGGTATCTTGGACGGAACAATGAACCGATGGCGAGCGAGTGAATACAAAGGATCAGTTACCTGGCTTTGAGAGCTAATAGTAAGGAAACTGTTTCAAGACTGTAATGCCCGCGATCCACAAAGTCGCCCTGTCGTCGAAAGCCGACGGGTGCGGCCGGTTCAGGACAAAATGTCGCGCCGATAAAAGAAAGAAAGCAGGAAGACGGCTATTAAGCATCGGCCACTCTCACCCAAAGCGACACCTACGTGCCATGAAGATATAGCTCGTCTCGGGGATCTTTCCGCCTTTCCTCAGCAGTTCTAGGAGATCCCAGAACTGGCCGTGTATGTCTCCGCATATCGTGACTGGGGAAGAGACGGGCTGGATGTTGGATTCTTCCATAAGGATGGAGCGGACGGTGTCGCAGAGAATCTTCATGTCTGCTTCTGGGAGGTGTTGGCAGGCCATGAGTTGGGTTATCCATTTGTCGGGGTCGTAGGCCATTATTGCGAGGAGTAGATGCGTATGTGAGAGGCGAAGGCGTAGACGCGTACTCGTAGTTGAGGAGGAGGACGAGAGTAAGACGATTGTGGGAATCTCAGCCTGATTACCAAATTTGGTGCTTATTAAATAAACTGGCAGTATTACTGTCTACACTGGCACAACACCACGACTAATAACTCCAGCTAGGGTAGTACTTGCAGGTCGCTCTGTTGCTGGCCGTGGTTGCACTCCCTGACAGATTCGGACAGAAATGCCCCGGATACGCCCTCTATGGTCACTGCTCTCTTCATCCCTCTTTTCGCTTTGCGCATGGGCCCTGCACGAATCCGAAGTCGGCATCGTCGACTGGCACACAAAACTCATCGGCGTCCCCCTTTACCACTCACAACTCACCGCTCCCGTATTTCATGATGACCTCGTACTCACCGCCACGAGCAATAACATGCTGGCCGCGCTTAATGTTACAGATGGGAGCATAGGTGCGTCGTGCTACTACTGTATTTCAGCAACCGCCAATGGTGAACTGATGCGGTCATTGGTCAGTGTGGAGAAGTATATACGACTTTGGAGATCCCATCTTGGGGTTCAGAGTACACGATGACAGTGCGTCCTTCTTCTGTTCCCTCTGACCTAGCTGACACGTCATCCCCACGCTCAGGCATATCCTCTCTCTCTGGCCCTGGAGGGTCAACCCTCCGCACGTACGACATCTCGACAGGCCACCTCCTCTTCGAGAAGCGACTTCATAGCCCTGTAGACGGGAAAAGAAACGAACCACTCAATCTTGGCATTGCGTCGGCGCACTTCGGTGGTCACGATGGCGATCCGGCGATGGTACTTTTGACGAACGCAGACACCGCGAGACGTATCGATACCAGGACAGGGGAGGTTGTATGGGAGTGGAGGGCTCCTGACCAGGGGTACGTTTCCCTTTCTCCTTCGTGTGAATAACGCGCATACAAGTTCACCTAATCCCAATTCCCAAAACCTCAGCTCTCTAGTCGTGTACTCCCACATTTACCCCGACCCTAGCACATCCACCCTCTACCTTGTGGGTTTCGCCAAATCCGTCAGATCATACACATTACACGTGACGACGCTCAATCTCACCACCGGTGAAGTCGTAGCAAGCGTGAATGTGCCTGCTGACATAGCGAATGCGTTGACTGATTTTCTCTTGGTCGGACCTTCGGAGGTCAACTCTACTTCAACTGTGAATACACACTCTGACACGAGTTCTGGTGGCACGGCGAGCGCGGACTGAGACAGGTCCTTGCTTGGTCTGGCTTTCGCCCTCTTCACCTTCATCACCATCATCCTTGTCCCTCTTCTCAGCTCCCCTATCTCCATCTCTTAAAGGCAAAGTTCTAACGGTACCCAACACCTCATACAAGCGCATCCTCGATGTGGGGCTTGCAGGGAACGGGATGTTCATGGCCTTTAGAGACAGCGGTGCAGGGGACGTGATGGGTTATGGCTTTGAAGCCGGAGGAGCGGCAGTTAGGGTTATATGGAATTTCGGGGACGTGGTGAGTAGATTTTCCTGTTATATTTTTCGTTGGAGGTTGGTTACTGTATGTTGAGTGCAATGATTACAGGCACCGTCCAAGACCAGTTCAGAGTCTCATTTCGTTGGAGCTCTTAATGAGAGAGGGGAGCCGCGCATTGGGAGGGTGTTTTGGTCCAACGTACATAACGTACGTCGTCGTGTCTTTGCCTTTCTTGAACCTGCGACGTGTGCTGACAGTCGACAATCGGCGATGTGGTTAATAGCAAGCGATCCATCAAACGTTCGAGGTGGACTTAGAGGAAGACAAAGGATCAGTGTCGGCCGTCGCCTTCCCCTTCGAGACGAGAGAACATGGGATCGTCAGACACGTATGTACTCTCTTGTCCTGCGCTCTGTCAACATTTAACGGCCGTCGTCGACTCTCCTCGCTCCTACATTCAAACAGGTCGCATTCTCCCCCTCCCACTCATCCTCGTCGAATGACACCGCCCACAAGATCCTCGTCACAACTTCCACTGGTTCTGTCCAGCTCTGGTCACATGACGCGCTTCAATGGGTACGCGAAGAATCGCTCGCGAATGTTCAAGTTGCTACCTTCGTCGAACTTCCGCCCGCAAGGGAGGATGTTATGGGTGGTGGAAGTGGAGCTGGTGGGAGAAGTGGGGAGGAAGGGTTTTCGGGGAAGCTTGGAAGGCAAGTTGGGGATGCTAAGGTGAGTGGTTTCATTGACGGTGCTAAACCCGGAGTTGATTGGGTGGACATTCCTACCATACAGAACTTGCCTAGATACCTCTTCCACTTCATTACACGTTTTGTTACTGGATCATACGCATCTCCCTCGTCTCCTGTCTCAGTCTCGCCTCCCTCTTCCGCACCATCCACCACACCTCGATCTATCCCCTCTCACTCCCCCGCCACGACCGCACTCGTCCGAGATCCTTTCTCATTCCGTCAACTCCTCATCGCCTCTACGTCCCACGGGAAACTGTTCGCGCTCGACACGTCGACGGGTGCGATTGTTTGGAGTCGGATTTTGGGGCTTGGATGGGCGAGGAGGGTTGGTGGGAGGATCATTCCTGTGAGGATGTTTGTTGTCCGTCAGGGCAATGTAGAAGGTGAAGAGCATGCGAGCGGAGAAGTGGCGGTGGATGGGGTTGTTTTGGTTACGCAAAGGAGGGCCGATAACGTGAGCGTGTTCTTTCTTTCTTTGTTGGGTTCTGAGATGTATATTTTACTGATGTTCGGAACTTGGTAGGAACTCGTGGACACAGTCGTATTCCATTTCGATCCTTTGACTGGAGAAGACATCAAGGTCGTCATATCTAAAGATAGTGGCGAGGACGACACGTACGTGGACAAAGAAACCGAATACGCGAACGCCCACGCAAATGTAAAAGCTGCGAATGGACAATGGGTCACGGCGCTCGAAGGGGTGGATGTGATCGCAGGCCCGTCGGTAGAGGTATTCTTGTTGCCGGATGGGAAAGGCACAGTTGGGTTTTTAGATGAGTTTTTGCAGGCGAGCTCGCTTCTTTTTCCGCATCTGGCCTCGGCTTATTCCTCGGGCGCCCATCCAGGTCCAACTATACCCCGATACCCCAACCACTCGTGACTCCCTGAGCACCCTCGCACCCAACCTCTACCTCGCGCTACGCGCTGGCACTCAAATCTTAGGACACCAACTCGGGCTGAACGAAGAAGTCTCCTCTCTCCACGTCGCATTCCCTACGTGGGGCGTCTCCTTCGGAGAGGGAGAAGAAGTGGTAGAGATTATAAGGGATGCACACAAAGGAGGGGTGATTGCGAGTATCGGGAAGGTGAAAGGGGACAGGAGCACGCTTTATAAGTATTTGAATCGCCATTTAAACGTGGTGATAACTACTTCCGCTGGTGTGTCTTCGCATACCTCTTCCTCGCCTTCCTCGACGAACACGCGGAGGTGTGGGGTGTACGTCCTTGATACTGTCAAGGGTACAGTCCTGTACCATGCCTCGCTGCCTGCTGCGGGAGGGAAATGTGACGTACAGGCGGCATTGGAGGAGAATTGGTTGGTTTATTCGTATTATGATGATGAAGCTGGGGTGGGAGGTGCGAAAAGTCATCGCGTCGTTTCGGTGGAGGTGTATGAGGGTAATAAGGCGGATGAGAAGATTCGGAGGTGCGTGGTATCTGTGTTCTTTGTGCTGTCGTGCCCTGGGGAGTGGGCGTACAGACAGACGTGGGCGACAACGCTGACGCTGACGCTGACTGTTTATGGGTTTACAGTTCAGACGTCACTTCGTACTCGAGTAAGATTACCGAGTTCTCCGTGTATGAGCGGGCATTTGTGATGCCTCATGGGATTGTTGCTGTTGCTCCAACCACGACCAAGTTTGGTGTGTCGACGAAGGATATGATTGGTACGCTGCCTCGTCCTCGTGTTTGACCGTACTTGACGTCCGTCCCTCGGCTGGTGTCCTTGATGAAATTACAGTGGCAAGTTCGAAGAACAGCATCCATTCTATTCCTCGACGGCTTTTGAACCCGCGCAGACCGAATCGGAAACCAACGAATGAAGAGGCGGAGGAGATGCTGATGCAGTACGATCCTGTGTTGCCTGATGACCCGAGACTCACTTTGTCTCACTATTACGAGGTTGGTTTCGTTGTTGTCCTGTGATGTACTCGTGATTGCTAACCATGACATCTCCTCTCAACACTCGTTATGAACCACTTAATCCTGATGTCACCCACGACGACGAACGATCAATAACACACACGCGACACACAGGTGGCCGACGTCCGTCAAATCATCACCGCCCCGTCCCTGCTTGAATCCACCTCTCTTGTTCTTGCTATCAGGCACCGACCTCTTCCTCACGCGCATCGCGACAGTCTGGTACATTTGACGTCCTGTCCGAGAACTTCAACAAAGTCCAGCTGGTGCTTACTGTCGCGGGACTGGCTGTGGCTATCGTGGTGACGAAGCCGATGGTTAGGAGGAAGAAGTTGCGCGAGAGATGGTATCAGTGATCTGAGAAAGGAATGAGGTCCTCATTATTACTTGGAGGATTGTATAATTATTACAAGGCACGCCTCGCTCAGCTCTAGCGATATGCAAATATTGAAGGCCCCTTATTAGCAAGTCGGCGCCATAGGTCCAGCAGGTACCAGTCTGTAGCGTCTTGGTGATATGGTGATGAAATGACCCGAAGACGCGTCTTGGCCTGCCCTAAACATGCTGTGGACTGCAGTCTGCCCAAATTGAGACATCGCGTTCAGCTGTCTCAGGTGTCGCGAAACCAAAAAAAAACAAAAGCACACAAGTATTTGTCCTTCCTCCAAGCTAGAGTCCCTTGTTCTGCGCGATACCCTTCACATACCACGCGCTGACAAGCTCATTCGGTCTCCTCGCAAAACATGGACATGAATCTCCACTGCGGACGCAGACGAGCTTGACCTGATTGGCGCGTCGAGTTCGACGCCGGGCACCACTGTCATAGGCGATGCGACGCCACCCCACGAAGACAAGCCCAACATCATATCAGAGAAGATCTCAGAACGCATCTCTGTGCCCGGGAAGCGAACTCGGACGACGTCCTTTTCAGGTGCAGAAGTAGCTTGCCGTGCAGAAGAAGCAAAAGATGCAGGACAAGAAAGCTGTGGGTTCCGAGTCTTCACCATTTTCTCGCGTGCTGACCACTTGAACGTGGTTATCTTTCTTTTTTTTTTAAATGTGGTTTTGATCGATAGAATACGATCGTGATCAATGCTAAACGGATCCAACTAGAAGCGGCGCGGCGGCGTTGGTTGTTCCGCCATAGGGATATATTCCAGCCATTGTTGCCCTCGACCAGCTTTTTCGACACGTTGCACAAGGAGATGGCAGAGGCCGGTGGAAAGGTGTCCTATGCCCGTTCCATGCGATAACAGAACAACCAAAACTTATCGAGGGGGGTGAGATGAAGGACTATCAGGTAGGTCACAGGAATGTTCTGCTGTCATGCAAACTTGGGTTGGTATAGGTACTGATGGTTGACTGTGATAAAGCTACAAGGATTGGCGTTCCTTGTGTATATGTATAATAATGGTGAGTTTCATGTTTCGTGCAGTGCTGTGGCGCGTCTGAAGACTATTGGTACCGAAGGAATGAATTGCATCCTCGGAGATGGCAAGTCTTCACGCTGAAATGTCTTCTCACGCGAGTCTCACGCATTGCCCTGGCAGAAATGGGTCTCGGCAAGACACTGCAGGTTGGAATTGAATGACCATAACTCTCGGGTGCATTCTGACGACCCCGTAGACCTCTGTCTCTATTTGCCTATATCAAGGAAGTTTCGAAAGGTGTGTGCTATCGTTCTGAAACTGCGTTCCAAAACTATATACAATTATTCGACGCAGGCACTCAAGACCCTCATCTCATAATTTGTCCGCTCTCTGTTTTGTCTTCGTGGCAAAATGTTCGGTTCCTTCGCTATTGACGTCTTCCTCTTCCCGTACTGACGGTAATGACCACGCCAACAGGAAGCCGCTCGCTGGCTACCCTCTTTCCGCGTCCTCCGATACCACGGTACACAACCTGAGCGAGACCGTCTCAGGACTGCCATTCGCAACGATGAGATCAAGTTCGACCTCTGTATCACGACGTATGACGCCTACGTTGCGGATGACGGCTGGTTTAAAACGCGACGATGGTACTACTGCGTCCTCGACGAGGGACATAGGATCAAGAACTCGGATACTCAGCTTTCGGGTAAGATCAAGGGATTGGGCTCCCTGTTTCGACTAAGTTCGTTCCTCCCATCTTCGTCTTCACGTTCACTGGATTGATCGATTCTTGTCCATCTCCTTCAGTATTGACGGGTACACCCGTACAAAACAACCTTGTTGAGCTCTGGGGTCTCCTCACTTGGCTCTATCCGACAGTCTTCACACCTCCTTCCGAGCGTATCTTCCGCGAGTCCTTCGACCTGACCAGAGGCTCCTACTCCATGCCCATCCTCAAAGCTGCGCATGAGCTCCTTGCGGTGATAATGATGCGTCGCACGAAAGACTCCGTTGAGATCAATGTCCCGCCACGCGACGAGCTAACGGTGTTCATACCGATGACGGAGGCACAGAGGTTCTGGATGTATAGGTTGTTGACACGGATGGACACGTTGGAGCTCAAGGAGATCTTTGCGAGTAAGCCCGACGATGGGCCGGAGGATGAAGGGAGGAGGGCGGTCAGGGAACAGATTGCGAAACAGCTTAGGACAACGGCCAGTGGGGAGTCCAATCGTAAGTTGGGAGCGGTCGAAGATTCAACTTCAGTTCGCTCAGATTATGTGGACAGGTTGGAGGAAACTCATGAATCTGTTGATGCAGCTTCGCAAAGTCTGCGACCAGTATGTTCCACTTTATTTCCCTCCCACCATTTAGTCCTGAGATACTTCTTAGCCCTTATCTGCTGAAGGACGCAGCCCCATTCCCATATGACATTAGCGAACACATCGTTGCTTCTTCTTCGAAGCTTATCGCCATCGACAAGATCTTGTCTGACATTCTTCCAAAGGGCGAACGCGTCCTCATCTTCTCTGTACGTGTTCGCCCTGCAAGATTTTCGCTTGTAACTCGAGCTAACTTCCGTGTCGGTATAGCAATGGACGGGGTATGTCCAACTGGCTTTTAAAATGGTACGCTCAATGATAACGCTTCGTCCAGTATGTTAGATATGCTGGAAGATTTCATGGCCCTTCGTGCGATACCCTATGCACGACTTGATGGGGGAACTACACGCCCTCGACGTACCCTCGACATTAAACTGGTTAGTGTTTCAGGTTGTAAACTATGAGACACAGAGGCTAACCAACGTCCCAGTTCCAACAAGAGAAATCGCGTAAGATGGCATTTTATTGATGTATGTTTTAAGTGCTCATTGTTTTTGCCGACAGCTTATCAAGTCTTCTTGATCTCCACAAAAGCTGGTGGTCTAGGTTCGTGGCAGCTGGTTTGCACGGTCCAATGCAGAGTTGACGGCATGCATAGGTATCAACCTCACCCGGGCCTCCACGGTCATCATGTGCGATTCTGACTGGAACCCACAAAACGATCTGCAAGCAATCGCACGAGCACACCGTATCGGACAAACAAAAATCGTCAAGGTAAGCCCACCCCACCTTCATTTCCACCTTATTCCATTAACAGGCAAACTTACCAAGGTCTACCGGCTAATCTGCCGAGGAAGCGTCGAAGACCAGATGCTCGACCGAATCCGCCGCAAACTCTTCCTCTCGCTCAAAGTCATGTCTACCACTAGTGCTTCCTCTTCCTCAGACGGCACGCAGTCCGAAGACAACCCCCAGCTCAAGTCTACTGAGCTGATGGATATCTTGCGCAAGGGTAGTAGTGCCATCTCACGCACGGACACTGGGATGGACTTCGGACGGTTCTTGAATGCGCCGATTGAGGAGATTTTGGAAGAGTCGAGGGGAAGGAGGGCGCGAGAGATGCACGGATGAAGAAGGATCTCAAGACTGACGGTAGCGGCGGTGTAGATGAGGTTAACATGAAAGCAGAAGAAGCGGAGAAACTCCTGCAAGATGCCGAAGAGGAAGAACGCCAACTCCTCAGTGGCGTCGCCCAAGTCCACAGCCGTCTCTTCGAGGGCAAAGTCGTCGCCCGAGCCCAGAATAACCAAGAAATCGCGGACGAGTGGCGAGAGTTGCAAAAGCGTGCGCGGACTAATCGCCTCGTTGTCGTTGATGGGATACATGTTGTAGCGGATCACATGGGATATGGCGAGGTGAGCCATCTATTTAAGTTATCGAAACTTGACTGGATCCTTCCTGATCGCCTATTTTTAGCCCACACGAGAAGTGCAGGTTGCTCCCAAGAAACGGTCCAGGGCCAAATATGAATCTGAGGACTGGTGCATCTATTGCAGGGATGGGGGGGAAGTAGTCGTGTGTGGTCAGTGTCCTCGAGGTATGTATTCACAACCGCTTTCTCTTTCTTACCCCATCCAGCATTCAGTTCCCTGCTATATTCTACGTCCAACCTCACGACGCTGATTCCCGTTTCCATTCCAACATAGTCTTCCATCCCAAATGCCACGGAATCACAGCTGCACAATTGAAGAAGCTGCCATCAATTCCATGCAGCCAACACAACTGCGTGGAGTGTAACCGGAACACGGCACAAGCTGGTGGATGCTGTTCCGGTGAGTAAAACTTCCTCGTTATCTCGGACGGGCATGGGCTGACTTGACCGACGGTTTTGGAAGATGTCAAACCTGTACACAGGCTTTCTGTGAAGACTGCTTGCCGGACGGCGATATCGACGCGATCGGTGATGTCTTACCTGAGTTGTACGTGTCGACTCATCCCGTGCATCGGACATTTGCTCATATACTCTTAGCGCTTTGTTGGGATTCGGAGCGCAGACTACGGCATACTATATACGCTGTCACGACTGCCATGCTCACTGGGCTCCGACACCCTAAGGCCTGGAAAGAATGGGAAAAGGAGATGGCCGCAACACAGAAGAAGCTGTAGGCGGCCGGCAAAGTCGAATGATGGGCTTGCTTGTCATTCTGCAAGATATCAGTAACATTGTACATAATATTCAACCGCTCGCAGTACGAATCCTCTTTTGTTATTTCGGTAATGACTACGATACTATACCCTATAGGAAACATCCTAATTAACGCATGGTTTGGTTCTCGATAATGCAAATATTTTAGGAAGACGAGTGAAGTGTGTATTTTGAAGCCGCGTCAGAACGGCTGCTCGGCCAACACCTCCGAGATTTTGACCACAAGCTCGTCTCGATTCTTTAACTCAGCTGCAAAATATGCTTTTGCTCCTCCGACCCCTCGGGTCCGGACGATCTGCACGATGGCGTCGTATGCAGCCGGGTTTGACGCTTTGTCGACAGTACAAACGAAATCCCGCTTTTTGGTGTAGATCAACAGCCCACCGAGACTGGCAGCGACGGGGCTATTGGTGAATAGGTCGACGGGGACCTGGATCTTGATCACCATGCTCTTATTCTCAAAGTCCACGTTTTTGGAGACCCCTGGCTTGAACGGGCGGGTGGTGGGGTTGGAAAGGCCGAAAGCCTGTCGAGTGATGTCTGCCCGAGACATTGTCTCCTGGAACTCGCGGTAACTGGGTTTCAGCGTGATGGTCGTCATCGCCGTGAAAGGATTGCATTGCGGTTTGTGCGTCTTCCAGTGGGCACCTAGCATATATATGTTGGATCAGTGAAGGGTTGAGACACGAATACGTGGCAGTGACGTACGCTGACACTCGGTCGAGCAGTACCGAACAATATGGCACCTTGCGCACTGCTTCAACCCGCTACCCTTCGTCTTACAATTCTCGCATCGTTTCTCTTGCCAAGGAGCCTCCTCCTCGCCTTTCCGCTTTCGTTCCCATTTCTGGACTGCAGCGGTGACCTCGGCTCCAAAAATCACACACATTTTCCGCGGAGAGTCGCCGTTCCCGTCTTGGATGTCCAAGTCCGCGCCGTGTTCCATCAGTATATTCACGAGCCCAATGTCTCCCCCCTGGAAGGGCAGGAAAATGGGGACCTCTCCATATCGGTTCTGCGCATTAACGTTGGCCCCCTTTGTTAAGAGAGTTTCGTGATCTCCGCGTGACCGATGGGAGGAGTACAAGCATGATGGAGCGCGGTGTGTCCTGATATGTCTGGAGTGTCAGGTGGTGCACCAGAGGCGAGGA
This sequence comes from Melanogaster broomeanus, assembly GCA_014904935.1. Classification (NCBI taxonomy): domain Eukaryota; kingdom Fungi; phylum Basidiomycota; class Agaricomycetes; order Boletales; family Melanogastraceae; genus Melanogaster; species Melanogaster broomeanus. The sequence continues at coordinate 132,898 of MU123711.1, read as the reverse complement.
GATGCTGAATGACATCGAGGTGCCTCATGGTGGTGCCTGGCGGACCGCTACGGAGCCGTTGCGCGCCGAGAACTGCGAACGAGACGAACCCAAATCCAAACGGCGTCTCTACGCTCGTTAGATCTGGCGCTGTACCGCTCGAAATAGCCTACGGTGAGAAAACCGTGAGACGCCCCACTAAATACTACTGCATGGAAAGAAACGGACCTGCGTCACCGCCTCGTATTGCCCGCACATACAAGCAAGCGCGAATTCAGAGAGCTTGTTGAGGTCCAGATTTCCGAATTCTAGAACGAGGAAGATACCGTCAGTTCGCGAAATGTCCCTCAGCAACGTTGAGCGTTAAAAGACGGGTTGGAATTCGAAGTGCCAATCACGATAAGCGAAACACGACAACAGGAACAGACCGCTTACGCGTCTGAAACATTTTGCGCAATCTTTCGCTGCCTGATTCCATGCTGATGAACCCCGGCTGGTCGAGTATCCTTTGCATTTGTGGAGTGATGGCAAGTCCGCCATCTCCGCTGCGTCCTAATTAGAGTATCAGCGTCAATGAAAGTAGTTCGCTGGGATCCTCAAAACATGCACCTGCGGGCATCTTGTTCTCTGATGAAGCTGATTTGCTGTTACTCCTAGTAGACTATCACAAAGCATCAGTGGACTAGTACGTAAGCACACCCAGCTTTGTTCACATTAGGAAAATGGCTACGACCGTCGACGTGACGCGACGTTGAACGTTGAACGTCGAGCGTCGAGCGTCGAGCGTCGAGCGTCGAACGTCGAACGTTGGGCAACATGACCCATTGCATCATCTAACACACATCATGGTTTCCTTGGAACGGATCGGTTTCACAATCAATCCGCCGTGCCTCAGTGGCGAATGGGTGGCGCGGCGTCAACGACAATATCGCTGGTAATTTTAAGGCCCTGGGTATCTTAGTATTGTTTCACCTGCAGATTTTTAGCCCTCTGGGCTACTTCGCCAACTCCTCACCAAGAAAAAGGCAATGACCAATGAGCTGAGGCAAGCTGGAGTACCGCCGTCATTTGTTGGGAGATCACATGGTTCCAAGAAGACACGGAAACTTTGGTAACCAATTTCGTTAGTCTTCCGCCCTCCTCTAGTCAGCTCTGCCTTCTGCAGTCAGGATCACCGAACTCCCCCGTGCCGCGGGACAACCCGGGACAAGTCTCTGGACGTTCAATTCCGCGATGTGATCAGAAACCCGTATTCCCTCGCAACCGCGTAATCCTCACCTCACTCTAGTTCGGCACCTGCTCATCACGGGATGTTAGGAGTTGGATGGAAAATTCTTTCAGAAAGATCATCCTAGGGAGTTCGCGCCAGGTACCCAGCGGCCAGCCCGAGCTGGCTAAATTAGCACCGGCCTACGGAGACCTAAAGACGTTACTAAAACCTCACGATTCATGGGGCAAGTATGGAGATCCGGTGCGTGTCGCCGATGCCCTGGAACTTCTCGTCCTCGTTCTTGCCAATCTCCGGTTAATAATTGGCTCGCTTGTTTTCTTCTCCCCGTCGGCACCGAATTGTATGTCGATGACGCCGTACATGCTCTGGTTATAGCCATTCGGACCACTTCGATGTATTTGTTGTTCCTTGAACATGACGCGAATGTGAACTTTCCTTGCCGGCGCAACAGATTCTGTTCGTAAAATATACCGTGGTTTGAACATTCGTGAGTGGATTCCTTGGAATGTTCCTTTGGAAACCCGACTTTTTCACTCAACACTGCCCCTTCATTCCCAGCCAGTTCAACGCTCTGATAAAGAAAAAAGAAAAGACCATTTCTTGCGTTGCGCTCTCATATGTGGTGCGCATAACTTTGCCGGCTGCATGAAAAGAATAACTGATATCCATTATATACCGAGGCTTCGCTGTCTTTCACCGGCACTCGGATGTCGGCCCACTTGCTTCTAAGGTTCTGATCAAGTTTGAATGGATTGCGAGTGGCAAAGATGTGTTTACATCTCCCGGTCTGGCCGTCATAGGGCCGATGTCAGACTCATTTTACCCTGAATGGTTGATAGGTAAGCAGACTATCGTGAGCACTTCCTACCCACCGAAACTATGATACTTGCTCTGCACGATTATGCTATCTATAAATAGTACTACTACTCTCACTAGTAGTAATTATAAGGAATGCAACGTGATCATTGTTGACGCGGATGAAGCTCATCGATCTCGGTTGCGAGTCACGCGACGGGTTGTCCATCGTCAAATTTCTTGTGAATATATTGCCGATATCTTCCGAAATTTGGTTTGGATCAGAACAAGTAGGCACGACATGGACATATACATTCCAACGCGGTGATGACAGACGCACGGCGGTAAAACTTGCCCATGGTGCAGAACTCTGGGACCTCCAACCCTTCCGTCTTGTGACGACCGCCGCGTTCTATTATGTTCTATTGTGTAAAGAGGAAGGGCTTCTCACCATCACATGAAAAAGCTCATTGGACAGATGACTAACGCTGGCGGGTATTTTTCGTCAGGTTTGTATACGTTCATCAGAGTCTGACGGTAGGAGGGCGAACCTCGCAGCCCCGTGTGTCCGCTGGCATAATTTAAAACCGATATAACCAAAATATAACGAACGAATCTTTAAATTTACCGACCTGGGGCACCAAAAATAATCGCACTGACTTGGAGGTGGAGTAACAAAGCGATCATTGACGATGACAGGTTCCTAGGCGTGGAGTTACCGAGGCCCCTTGTTATATGGATGCCAGCTCCATGGAGAAAGGGGGGTATATATGCAAGCAGAGCGGAATGAAGAGACGTGAGGACGCCCTGAGGTAGTACTGCTCGTGCTTTGTCTGGTATGTGACACGTAAGCGGATCTGCGTCTTCTGGGCGGCCGGCCCCATCCGGTTGCCCGAGACATGTGCTGGTATCAATTATTTCTTGAGACTGGTTGACCTTCGGTGAAGAAGATGTCTGATCAGCAAAGCACCAGGTGCTTTCGTGGAGTCAGGTTCTTCATCGTCCGGCGAGGGGGGAGCTATCCCGACCTGTAACATGGGAGACTGGTAGTCGCACGTGAAAGTTTGAAACGCTGTGATCAACTCGGTACCTCCAGTAGGATGACGAGGTGAGGTATTATTACTCACATACAAATGAATATGAGGGTATTGGTCCCCGCGCGGCCGCGCCAGTGACACAGAATCACGAATCCCCTAGCAGATCAAGGGTTTGCTACTGACTAAAGCTGAAGTTCTGGGAGCGATGTCGCATGCTTACTAGATGGCAAGGAGCATACCTGAAACGCAAGCCACATTAGTGTATATCGTCTTACCGGATCGTACCCTAGCGTACGAAGTGCGTTCGCAGGTTGATCTCTCGTGATAGAGCTTCTGCAGGAAGTCTGTGGAGCTGTTTCAGTTCCGCCCATGCCGCTGCGACGGAGCGCAGAGAGGGAGGAAACTGTGTCAGACTGTCAGTACTGTATCATTTCTATGTCAAGTTGATGTCGACCAGATTTTCAAACTCAGAGAATATGTACAAACCAGTTGAGCAAAATATTGGTCGACGTAGTAGCCTACTCCCACGGGAGCCATAGTACACTGTCGAGATTTTAATTCTCTTGATACCCTTCTCTACAGCTACCAGTTACAATCATTTGTTGTGCGAGGCTATACTCAGTGGCACCATCCGGGATCTTAGTTTTCTGAACGTTGTCTGCAAATATCCCTCAGTACACATTTCCCAGTGAATACTACAGATAACGAGCTTTTGAGTTCAAAGACCATGTGCAATACCAGAAGTTTCCCGTGAAATTGAGTGCGGGTACGATTGGGATGCCCATGAGGAACGCAACAAGAGTGATAGTTACCCCGGCCGAGTAGCGTTTTCCAGAAGCAAGGAACGCCCCGCAGAAGATCCGCTTTTTTGCTCACACCGTCACTTTACGTAGACTAGTAAAGTCTCACCTCTCCTTCACAGAAACGTTGTTAGCCTCATTTATTTACCATCATCTCTCGATGGTCCGCCGTTCCGACTCTCAAAATAGTGACAAGTCCCTGAAAGGTAGGGGTGCATTGACAGGTGAGTACTTGAGTAAGCATGTCAGATTGTTTAATTGCATGCCGGCGGAGACGCTCATACGCATGTCATGGCAAAGCCTTTCACTCAGGTTGCGTTGTGTGTTTATTTATCAATGCTAGAAAGTCCAATGCTGGGGTTATTGTGGTCAGGATCGATGGTCACTCCGTTTGTCGTGTTGTTCTCAAGCCACCTGCCTCGTGTGTTTAGACGAGTATCCCATCATGGTCGGATGTCTTTATCCGCATGCAATGAGTAATGGCTTCAAGCCCATGACAAGCCTTATAAGAGTTAAGTTTCATTCACACCAGGTTCACCCCTTTTTCGCTATATCTAACAATGACTAACATGACCGGTTTTGAACATTCGTTCCCTGTCACAGGAACTGCCTGGAGAAAAGAACATATTGGTCATTCGGCGTCCGAGTCTGTCAGACACATGATGTTTACCTTAATTACGAGAGTGCCATATCGGAATGCGTCGCCCGTATTTGGCGAAAACATTCAGAGCAGATCCCTTTTCCAAGACCAGGTGCGGGTCTACCACTTAGTTCGTCGAGGGGATAGATCTAGAGCCTGACTTGGTTTCGGTTATATGTGGTCTGCTCGAAGGATGTCCTCTTGAAGTAGGAAGTGGGATTGGATCATACACGGGAGAACTAATGCATTGATGAGTTGTTGCAGCTTGGCAAATCTTAATTTTGACGCCACATATCCAAATCAGTGACTTATCTTAGCGTTAATCTCGGTGGGCAGGGGCTCTCAGGAATGTTGCTTACAGAGAGACTTTCAGCAGCTGGATTGCCTCGGCCAGTTCAGGATCGCGATACGAACACTTGACCTGTTCAAGCCTTCCTTTCCCCGCATTTCTAGGCAGGGTTCAATGGGTTGAATCTAAGGGAGATCTATGTGTGGACCTTGGCAAACGTTCGAACGTCGCTCAATCGTGGTCCGAGTGAGGTGACCCTCTGCCTTGTTTCCCTTATCACCCCGTGGTTGACCGTAATTTCGCTCAAGATCCGCTCGCTCGCGTTTCTGCAAAAAGATTTTTTGGTGAATTTCATCCAGTCGTCGCTCTCCCTTTATGGTGTGCGCAAGGACACGTTATTGGACTTCCTGGAATCATCGACAACGCGTGGTAGATTACTCACCGTGGTCGCGACTCCGCGATGAACTCGTCCAGAAAAGAATATTCAATCAATGATGCAACATACCGGGAGAAGAAATGGGAAAAGGGACTTCAGCATATGCATGAGAACTGATGACTTGCTGACCTTCGAATGGATGGGACCAGTTTTGGTTGGCAACAGACTTATCGACATTGGCTTGAGTCAAAGGAACAAGCAACTCCAGATGTGCCGCAGAGATGAGTCTGCTGACTGGGACGCTCTTCAACTGGAACAACATTCTTCCGAGTCTTTTCCACATTTTGCCTGAGAGTGTTGCACTTTCTTCGCCAATTCGTCCCGCCATACACTGTGAGAAGGTTAGCCGAATTACCCTCTCTGCATGATCGGCTAACTTTTGTCCAGCTCTTTACGAGAGCTCCAGGGAACAAATATGGCATGTTGATGGGTCCGCTATAGCCGGTGCCTGAGTACAGGTCATCGAAACAAGGTTTGTCTCATGTCAAGTTTCTTTTATACACGTTGTGCATGGTTTAATCATTCCTTCCACAATACTCTAAATCAAGAACGCTGGAGGCCTGTTTGCGGTCTTTGTTTTGTTTTTTTCTCGCCAAACATTCTCCGTCAGAAGATTCACAGATCCGATCTCTGCCTGACCAGGAAGTTCAATTCATGCCTGTCACATTATCCGATCGTATGTATCGAGCTGGCACACCTTCCGGGAGTCTTCCGTCACATATAAAACGCGACCGAAGAGAGAGAGGAAAGTTGGCTTACGATCACGTCTTCGATCACTCGACCTGTCTTCTAGATGGCGAATCTCTCGACCTCAACTGTCGTCCATAACGGACCTCCTACTCACTCCGCCCTTCGTATGTAGCAAACACTGGTTCAGCATTCCTTCTCTCACACTTCACTAGACGTGCGCGATGCAAAGGACGCTCATGTTGTCCTGGAAGCCGTCCGGCTCAACATTCTCCCCCTGATCCGACGGAGGTTGACTGCCAGCGAGCGCGAGCAACTAGAATCAGGGAATGTATTTGTCTGGGAGGAAGCAGAAAACGATGGTGGTCTCCTGCGCTGGACTGACGGGAGAAGATGGTTTGTATTCACTGACATTCCTTACGTCTGATCTGACTTTAGCGCGCTGGCAGGTCGCAAAGTCGGATGCGTGGCGACTACTTGTTCTACGAGGAGAAGATGGAGACCACTCAGGAAGAGAAAGATGCGAAGGCGGCTCTCAGGTATTTGTCCTCGTCATGCACAGTATAGATTCGTCCTCATCGTATACCTTTAAGAGCACGCCGCGCGGCTGATCCGTTTGCTGTGGCTCCTCCAACAAATAGACGAAAGGACCGACCGAACAGACCGAATGGGCTCACAAAACAGACCTACTCAGCCCTTGTGCACCTTCCTGGGTCCAGCCACCCGCGCAAATGGCATGTGGTGGCCTACTTCACGGTTAGCTTAAGCGTCTTTCCGAAAGCTACATCACGGCGGTTAACATGTTACACAGGGAGAGGACTACATGCGACTTCCTGTTATCGAAAATTATGACTATCTTCGTAATTTGCGCGTTCCAGCAGGCATATTTGTGTCGAGTAAAGCCAATGGACTTCGCAATGACCGGTACTCGTACACAGACTCGGGGGCAAGCTACTACCCTACGGATGTTTCGGCCCAGCCGGGTCCAAGTCATTACTCAGGCCAAATGACGATGTCACACGAGGCATTAACGAGGCCCATGTCTTCTGCCTCTTCTGCAACGTCCAGCCCTTTATCCCCCATTCAACGTCATCCCATGGATTCTGACACACAAAGGCCTCAAAGTCGTGACGTGTCGCTCCCAAATATATCCTCCGTTACGAGTTCGCATGTCGCTCATCCCGTACGTCTTAATCATCCATCCCCAACCAACTACAGCCCTCTATCCGCCGAAGATAAACGGGTCCTTAGCAGCTTTCGCGTGGTCTTGTGACAACCTTTCTCAGCCAGTCACGCTGTTCAGCTACTAAACTTCTCCAATCAGTCAGGTGATCACAATTACTGGAATGTCATCTGAGCTAAGCCTTCGCAAAATTCCTTCACATGCTCTCGGGCTTCAATACGTTACATATCCCCTAAACTGTGTACCAACGATGTACTATTATTTGTTTGTATACACCAATTATGCATTATAACTGTAGACGTCCAGTCTCCTGGATTCCCGGTGCTCCGCCGCTACCAAAAGGTCGTCAGACCTTTACCTCCTGAGTATGGCGATGAAGCATTGAGCATGCGAGTAGTCTCACCCAACTCACGGTTCCTAATTTCCAAAGTCCGTCTCAGACCCATAATGGACCTAAGTATATATCGGTGCAAAACCCGCCACAGCATCTTTGCACCACGAAAAAAAACTTTGACCACCGGTAGAACACCGTGTTCGCGGGTGCCGTCACATACTCGGCTGAGTCGGCTCATGTAGGTCCTGTGCATGCTGTCACTGATTCGGACGTGGACCATCTCATTACTCCCCCCTGGCAAGTTCTTCATGTCAATGACACGCCATTCCGATTCCGTGCGCTTCCGCGGTAACTATTTACCGTTCTTCGGCACGTCCAGGAATGAAGCTTAAGACGGTCGCGATTTCCCGGGACGCAGATTCCCACAGTAATACCCCCCAGAAAGCGGTAATAATGATATTCTTCAGTTTAGAATTGATCGAATATGATAGAGTTGGGCATTGAGGACTGGCATTCTCAACTTGCAGCTGCGCGTGAATCAGAGACGGCACAACATACAACAAACGTGGACCTACTTGGGAGAGTAGAGATGAAAATTTGACATGTCCCCACTCATGAGTCGATGCGATAGGCGTGCAATAATTACACGCTGGGAGAGTTAGCCACCAACCCGTGTGACGCCGGAGCACTGGCCAAGCTCGTTCGAGAATGCATATAGCCAGCACAGACGCAGGGTCTATACGTGTCACCTCCCGAGCTTCAATTCGGGGGACGGAGCGCCATGCTTCAGATATAGACACCCACAAGTCTGTAGACGCTCCGCTTCGTACTGTCACAACCGTTGGTCATCCTGCATTAAAGAAGCCCCGCGGAAAACGAGAATCCATAGCTTCGCTAAACAGTGAGTTTAGGGGATCACCTATAAAAAGTTGGACGATGATAGAAGGGTTCGGTTAGATGAGTGCAAGGCACCACTCGCGCTTAGAAATTTGGAAAATGAGACTTGGAAGTTTGGCCCCTGAAGGCCTGACTTCCGACAGCCGGCCTATCTGAAAACTGCAACCTTGTTGGGAAAAGTATGAGATAGAATCCACCGTGTCTGGGGTGAATTTGCCTGGAAAAACCGCAGCAACCCGAAGCTACGCATAGGATGTATCCCTGTCAAAGATGTTGCGCAGAATGCTTCTCCATCCGTTGTCCGCCGAGCTACTCTGTAACACGACTCCAACCTCCCGGTCAGGTCCACATTTCTGAGAAGTTGCCTATATTTTTGGTCTCTCTCGCTCCTCCTCAAGCCAAAATTAACAATGTGAGAAGGGGAGGATCCGCAGCTGATGTGCACTCGATAATTGGGTAGTTTTTATTAATGCCGCATGGAAGCGATTTTGCAGCAATTCTTCGCTTCAGACACGGGTGAAAAGCACCAATGAGGTGCTTATGCAAGGGAATGACGTTCAAGGTGGCATCAAAAACGTTGCGGAGCACCGTGGGGTCCATCGACGAGCAAAAATAATTACTGCGGTCTCGGTCGGACCAGCATGGGATTCCGAGTGCAGTGGTAAAGATAAAACAGAGGACTTACATAGTTCCGGATCGTCCGAGCTGGAAACACACCTAAATAATTTGTGCAATAAAAAGTGCACAGTAAGCCCCCAAGCCAGACAAAAAGAAGTAGCGAAACCACACCTCCCACATCACAACGACGTCACTGGTCCAGCTGTGGGGAAATAGTGGTCCCAATTCTGGATCATGTGGGTCATGCAGTCAAAGCCGGACTCCGAGTCAGAGACGGTGCAAGTCACGGTGGTGACCGGAGACTCGCTGCGGAGTGGATATTAGGAATTTCCTTATCCAGTCCACTGGCATACCCTTGGGATCAACTTGAGTTTGAACAGAATGATTCAACACCATGTCCCACATACTGTAAGGTCGTGGTCTATCATTATATTTTATGATTTTCATTCACTTACGTGGCCAAAGAGACATCAATTTACATGATTCAATTGCAAGCACGGGCTCCCCTTTGCAGACGCGAAGAAAATCAACACCTCCCAGGATGGATGTCCCCTCTGTGGCCATCAAAAATGTAACTTAAGGTACTTACTCCCGTCAGACACATGCTCAACCGAAAAAAAGCCTCCGATGAGAATTCAGTTCATATCTCGTGGACCGGCCCACTGGCAGAGTCAATGCGGTCGAGACGGATTGCGTGGAACGTTCATGCTTGTTTCTGGTCTTCGCCATTAGTGCGCATTGGATCTCTGCAGAAGCGATTCTTCAGCACGAGGAGCATGGGAGAAACTTGATGGTATCGACCGAAGTTGAGGCGCAAAACCTACTCCACGGATGACCTAGACCTCTCACACGGACTCGGATACATCGAAACCAACCAACAGTGGGAAACACATCCAAAAGCTGCAGTTTGGACTCAGGCTGTTGGTGGATTTCAGAAGAATCGAAACACGTCTGAAAAGCCATGCTGCAGACGGACTGTTGGTCTATTTCATTGCCGAGAGCTATTGACGCTGTCCCAATATAGCTTTTCGCTCAATGCTGATATAGATGGACCACGGCCTTGAAGCACGGTGATCAAAAACCAAAACATGCGCAGCAAGCCCATGTGGACTGATTTCCGAAGATGGCCTTGTCACATGTGTGCTATCGGTGGTATGCACCCTCCGAATGTCACATCAGCTTCGATCCTCTCGTTCGGGGTCGTTCAGTTGATCAGTGATACTGGGACTTTAGGGATGTGTCGATGGAAGGTGTGAACGCGACGCGCCACTCTGCGTGCAGTATAAGACAAAGTCTTGCTCGAAATAGATTCCCGTTGTGGACAATAACATTGAAGCGGTGGAACTAAATTACAGTACATGTACGTGTTTCAAAATTGGTACAGTGGTAACAGTAATTGGGTGCTAATGTACAGAAAATACTAGTCGTGTTGTCGGCCGATTGAACACAACACTCACGTCACGCGTCTCCATGCATTTGCTTTTTGCCCTCTTCAATTTTATCCTCATTTCCACTCATCCTGCCTGTGAGTATCTTCACTTCACCTTTCACCTTCGACATGAATCCGACCTTCTTCCCAGCGCTTTCGGACCTGCTCCTCCCCTTGACTCGAGAGCCTTGACTCGGAGTAGTCTCCTCGACGCTCCCTCTACCTCTGTACTCGGCAGTGCTAGCATCCAGGGGTAGAGGGTGTAGCTGGGCAGTATGATAGCCCTGAACTGTAGATGTGGTTTGCGTCTGCTTCCTCCCTTCTTCCTGGCGTTCATCATGTGAAGGCTCTTCCCATCTGCGGGCTTCGTCCTGGTAATTTCTCGGCCCTCAGACCCATCGTCTTTGGTGATACACAACCGATCGCGTACCTTCTCTTCTTTCCCTGTTGCCTTAAGAATGCCAACATCATTCTTCCCCTCTTGCTGCTTCGGGGCCTGTGACGTGTCATGCGAGGGGAGCTTTTGGTGGTCTCTCTCTGAAGCAAGACGAGATCCTTCGCGATCTTCCCCTGTCGTCACTGGTGGTTCTCTCAATCCCGACGTCATAAATGAAATGGCTCATACGAACCTGCCTGGCCTTGCGGTCCTTCGGGTCCCGCGACGTTCTCCCGTAACTCAGGCCTCGTCTCGGTAACTTGAGATATTTTTGCATCTTTTCCTCCTTGCTCCAAATCCTGGGGCTGTGCATATGGTGGAGACTGTGAAAAGGTATGAGAATTGGCAGTTCGACGAGTGAATATTGAAACATCATAGCACAACCGAACACCCCAGCGTAATGGCCGGAACGTGAATGGTAAAAAATCAACAAGTCCCGCACACCTCGAGGGTCGTCTACGAGTCAAGCGAACAAAGTCACATCTCCGTAGAATTGTAAAAGGCACGCGGCAAACACGCCCGTTTGCCACACAAGGTCCGTCCAGGCACCGGTCAAATGGCGAATATGGAAGGATCGAGGCAGCAACGGAGAAGATAGACTTACCTCCTGCTTCCTAGCTGGTGTTGCAGGTGGCCGAGCGGCAAGTGGACTCCCTGCGATTGGACCTCCTGCGGTGGGCTCAAGGGTTCCTCTCAATGGCGTTCCCCCCCGAGGGGTGCCACGGTCCCGTGGGGTGGGTGTCTGCGCCATTGCTAGACGCTCAGCAGGTAAGACAGCAAGGCTCGTTTCGGAGATATTTCCTGGCAGTGCACCGACACCCCCGCTATGCTCCGAAGGTTGAGCCCCTGTTAGCTCGGTGCTAGGCATGGAAATAATATGCTCTTGCGGAGCATCCTCGGGGGCTATATGCCGTGAGCTCACAGGCGAATCGATGCAACGAGAGCATTTATCGACGTACACCAGTATGAGACTACGCTATCCTTGATGGTTTGCGGAATGGGTAAATATGTAGCTGCTGTCTGGCTAGCATATTCAACCGTTTGCTCGACCTTCTTTGGCATATATTGTTTCGCAGTGTGCAAGACGGATGCACCAGTGGGTAAACTGTGCGAATTGGAACCTGAAGTTGACTCCTTGCTCGCCTGCGGTTCCTGTATGTCGAGCTCCTTTGGGTACGACCCCGGAAATTCAGGCCCAGGTGTGGTCGGATTTGTAGCGCTCATAACAGGCACCTCGCGCTTCCCTTGATTGGGAGAAGCGGAGTCAACCCGCTTGACCGATCCAGATGAGAGTACGGATTCGGTTGTGGTGGCCCGTTCCGAAGCGGGTGTTGCAGTTGGTGCAGACGGAATTTTTGGGGATGAGGTATCAGTTGACATTTATCTGCGATATTATGAGGGCTGGCGTAAAAGCGAGAGGCATGCACGGGGTTGTCCCAGCCATTTAGTAGGTGTAGGAGTGGGTGATGTCATTCCTGGTCGTGAGGTCATGTCACAAGTCCCAGACTCCGAAGTGCTTGGCGTCTACCGATTTGGGAAGTTCTGTGGTTCGAGATTTGTGCCGCGAGCGCATATCAGTGGTAAACAGACGCCAGCTGCTGGCAGGGCCCTTCGAATGTACATCTCATTCTAGCTCTGGCAATTTGAGAAGACGCAAGTGGTATCAGAGATTTCAAGGAGGAGAACGAAAAGCTTTGATACTACACGGCACCACTAATAACGATCAACGGATGAACCCCTCCACCCGTGTCACATCCAAGTAAGTATCCAGTACACTCTGACTGGTGCTCCCCCCAGTCCTCATCTCCCAATGTCCTTTCAACGGATCTCCTGTTTTCTCGATCGCGGAGCCGGACCCACGGTCTTGCATAGCGACATAGCTCTGTATTGCCATTTTCTGCGTGCTAACGGACGATACTGTATCCTTAGACAAGCCTAGGAAACGCTCCATATCGAAGTCGAGAGAGGACTGGCCAGGGTAGCCGGTGGAGGAGTGATCATGAATAAGCTGTGTGACGGGTGGTTCCGATCGTATCCTGGATGGAATCCTATTTCGTTGTGAAACCAGGCTCTGCGAACGAATCGCCTGGGGAAGTTGCTTCCCAGCGTATTTTTCCAGCAATGTCGATAAAAAACGCGAGTACAGGGCAGGAGAATGGTGCGCATCCACGGATGCGTAGCTTGAGCCGAGGATCTTGATGAGTTCTTGGACAAGAGCGACATTCTCGTGATGGACATCTTCGAATGTGTTGTACAATTCCGGATTGCGAAGCTGCAAAATGCGGTTAATATCCTGTAAGTGCTCACTCGCTCGGTCATGGCACTAACATTCAGCAGAAATGCAGCAGAGAAAGCACCGAAAAGAATCCAAGACTAAGGCAGTGGTTTCAATGGGCCCATGTGTTTCGGAATACGGACTGGGGCTCACCTCCACAGCGAAACGAAGTTGTCCAGTTGGAAACAAGTGGTGGATGATCACCTGTATGGCAGTGCGGGCGCAAACTATGGACTTTTGAAGGTGCTGAGCTTTCCAAGATACATAAGTTCAAGCCTCGAATTACCTGGTGAGAGATGTGGGAATCTCGGGTGGTCGCTATCTGTGGACCGTGCTGGAAGCCATGTGAAAGCACGACGAGGCGCATGTAGGCAGCTATCCTGTACAATCATATGAGCCTAGACAATCAACCCTAGAAAAGTAGCTACTGCTTACATTCTGCAACAATCAGTCCTGCCCTTGAACACAGGTCCTGAAAGTGCTAGGTCAGGTGATATCACATGAAAATTTTACGAGTCGGTCACCATGGGACTGAGGGTGTTCTGCAAATCGGTTCTCCCATGCCTGGCAGATCTCATATAATCGTTGGTCGTAGCGCACTGCGGTGGCGACAATATCAACATCCTACAACGCACAAGAGCTTCCGCGGATCATCTCAGCCTGACGAAGAATGGTGCATACCTCCTCTTGGCGCTGCCACTTCGAGATCTCTTCGCGATATTCTAACATAACTGTGAGCATGTGGACGTACCAGCACACGTGAATATCCCATGCAATGTTACTGGGCGAGGACTTATACCACTCCCGCGATGTACACGCAACATAATCATCCCGTGCTATCATCGGCAACTTCCCAGATTGCACAGAGTGCGAACCGTCGATGCAAAAGCAGCCCAGCCACGTCCGTGTCCGATTCAATCGTTCTCGTTCTGGTAGCGAACCGTCAGGAGCGAGATGTAGTCCAAGCTCCTTGCCAAGGCTATCAAATGTTCAGTGCTACATTCCGCGTGCTGAGATAAACCTTACCTGAATGCAATACCTATAAACATCCAGCTGCGGTCCTCGGTCCATCTTTTGCACGGTATAGGGTGTGCGGCGAGCAAGAGAAAGGCCTGACATGTTTCAATTGTCTTCGGCGCATCCATGAGCGCATTTCTTGCAGCGTCTCTGGCGAACTCCATCGCGATGCCATGGAAACTCCTCTTCTTGTAATGCCGAGAAGCAAGCGCGATGACTTGAGCAAGTCACCTGTGAGTGTCTCTACCTTCATTGTCTTGACTAACTCTAACTCACCAACAGTGAATAAGAACGGATTCATACCGATCAACCGCTCAGGTTGATGATAAACAGGGTCTAGAAGTGTGCAAGAAGCCTAGTCTCGTCAACACGAATACTGTACACGCTTCTGTCTGCGCAGCACTGACGTTGATGGTATCGAAATAACTGTACATCCGATGAGCAAAGAGGGTATTTAAAAAAGAAACAACTCACAGACGGAAGAGCTCCCCAATCTCGTCGGGGAAAAGTGCGCAGTATTTGACTAAGCTTGGTGGAGTTATGCGCGTTTGACCTGAATTATAAGGTTAGTATGTCTCTCGCTTCCATAAAGGGCTACCGCATGCCAATTGAGAAGTACAAAATTGTTGCCTCTTCAGCCCGAGATCGGTGAACATCTGAGCATGTGGTCAATTGAGTTTGGAATTCTCTAAAAGCAAACGTGTGGCTATGTTAACCTTCTAGACAACCGCCAATCAGGTGCGGGAGCTCCACAAGCCGCCGCCATCGTGACTCGTCCCAGATCTCTCGAAGCTGTTGGAGGATGGAATCGATTTGACGATCCTGTGCAAAAGACTTGTCTTCCAGCTCCTCGTGCGTGCTGGTCCAAACGGGATGAGCAGTGAATAGGTAGAGTATTCGAATGACAGGAAATACATACAGATCAGTTTTCCGCTTCTTGCGGGCGCGCGATATGCAGGGTTGATTAGCAAAGAGACACCTCTTGCAGCTTTCTTGCCTGGGCCCGAATTCGCATTTCACCTGGATCTTCGGTCAGTCGCAAGTCGCGCGGATATGTGGTATTAGAGACAATGACCTTGACTGTTTTGCATCGAGCACAAGCTCCTGCACTGCTGAAGTGATCATTGTTGGTTCTGCAGCTGATGCAGTGAGGGTGAATTGAGCTCACCGGCTGGTCGTACTCGTGGTGGGATGGCACAGTATCGTATGGCGAGTTCATTACACTGCTTTAATAATCAAGCTGCGGAACAATAAGCCCACTAGAATCTGACGATCAAAGGATAGACAGACTTTCCTTGGATCTAGGCTCAGGCAGCCGTCATGTGGTCACTTTCCATTTTGCGGGGTTGTCACTGACAGCCTTAAGTACATGATATGTTCCGCCAACCGCGGAAGAACAGTCATGAAAAGCTATGGGCCATTTGCCGAGTCCCGACTGAATCGTGCCCCGTGGTAGATTTCATCGACGTCCCTGGGATACCTCAAGGCCTGCAGATGGCGTTGTCACGGACGACAAGACTGTACCTTACTCGTCAAGGTCAGGCGACTGTTCACAACGAACATATCTCGGGCCTTGGAACAGTATCACCATTTGCGAAGCCCGCAAGCAGGGAGGGAGGGAGATGGAGCGTAGCCGTCGAACCGTCTTTGCTATGTTCTATCGGAACTCTCGTTACTGCAGTCCCCATTTACGGCTGGTATAAATTCAGACACAGCATTATTGTGAGCGCCATCATACCACTAAAGCTCTCTAAGATCACCTACCATGACAATCCCTTTATCCATCAAATTTGAAGGGACCAGCACATACTGAGTATTTGCAGGACATAACGTAGTATCCAACCGCCATCAGGAGATGTCCGAAGACCCAGATGGTCGATGTTCCGAATATACCTCGAGTGTAATCCATTCTGGGCGAGCCTTTCAGATGTGACCGTCAGGGAAGCTTGGGATGTGAACATGGATGAGCGCATCAAGGATGTGTGGCACCCGGATCATTTTCTGGATTTTAGCCTGTGAACGTGGGGAGATTGAGTGTTCACGACTTACTCATCAAATTTGCAAAGTCTATCTGGGCGCTGGATTACGTGCGTTTTAAGTCGATCCTTGTCGCCAACTTGTTGTCAGCTGGTGCAACTTTAGGATATAATGTTTGGAAGCGAGATGCGCCATCGGGTTGGTGAGTTTATGTGCCTGTGAGTCCATGAGGTCTCTGAGCCCATACCGCACTTCAAATTGATACATGAGAAATTTAAAAATTCAAATGATTCCGCTCAAGATGTCTAGTTCTTTCTCGTTTCTGGGAAAGATGAGCCGTCCTCGGAGTGAGTCGAGTGAACACGGAAGTTTGCCTCCTGGAGCCTCTGAATTCAACAACGACAAACAAACTCCACCTGTTTACAAATGACCGTGTTCAAACCTTGTTGTGACTCTTGTGAGACCCCACGGTCTGATCGCGGAAACGTTCGACCAATGTGAAGTAGGGTTGTTGAGCACGGCCGTTATTTTACGTTCGAAGCCCGAAGCAAGACTATTTGTTCTTCCGAAAACACTTCAAATGCAAATGGCTTACACAATTTCTCGTGTGTCGTGTTGCAGAGACAACTTAGCGTTGTAAGAGCACCATAAGACAGTGCTCAGATGGACCAGACCCCAGGACCCTACAGACAAATTCGTAAGTACTTCAAAAGTTCTGCTCACATACTTCTGTCTTTGGCTTAGAATTACTCGTCGCTGAAGACTGAAGTGAAACATAGATCTGAGTTACAGTGATAGATAAGTTAACCATTGTTCCAGTTGGCGGTGCAAAGCTCCACTATGCAGGTTAAACCCCATTTAACAACCTGTACCCGCATACATAGGATTGTATCTATCCACCAACCCAATACCAGAACATAAATTTGCGCCAGTTATATGACTATGGCAATGGTGGGTCGGCGATGAAGATGTTGTCACCCTTGATGTTGATGAACGAGTACTGCGAAAATGATCAGAGTCCCCGCGAAGAAGGGTTCTCGGGTGACTTACCTCCACAAGATCTGTATCCCTGTCCTTGTTGTAATTCTGGTAAACGAGGTTCACCTGTAGAACGGTTAGCGGTTCACCAGCGGATTGATAGTCCGCGATAGACTAACCTCTGTCATGAACGGCCTCAACCCAGCGGCTTCTAGCATCTCCCACCACGGCAAGAATTCCTCGAATTTCTTATCCCACGCGTGAATCTCAATCAGCAGCTGACCAAAGGGGAGTGGTTCCCCAGACGCGATGTAAGGTTGTAGGATCTGCGTGAGCACCTCAAACTCCCATCCTTCGACGTCAATTTTGAGGACATCGATATGTTTATGTTCTGATATGAACAGATGTCGGTTTCGACCACGTTCATATGGGTTGTACGTAACACGTACCGTTCATTTCGAGCAGTGTCTTGAGAGTATACAGCCTGTTCCCGTCATTCGACCCATGAGCATCCACGTTCGCAAGACCCCATGGAAAGAAATGGGCACGATAGTTGCTCTTGATGCCAGAGCCGAACGAGCTCGAGTGGAAATCGTAGCCCCAGACTTCACAATGCCGAGTACGATCTAGCAGCTCAGCCTCGAAGGATGTTTCATAGTTCATGCCTGTTTAAACATTTCTGTTCGAGAAAAAGTCTCAAAGAGGCGCGATCAAACTTACCGAATGTGTATATCAGACAGTCCGGCTTATGCTCCAGTCGAGACATACCACACGCCCACTTGCCTCCATCCCCTATTGACCCAATCCGCTCGAGCTCGTGTGGACAGTGAAAAGATGGAGGGAAAAAGCTCCCTGATTGAAGCGTTAGGCAGAATGGCCCATCAGACGAGACAGCACATACAGGCGGTGTAGGCGGGCCATGGCGACTTGTTTGGTGGAAACCTGGAGGATGTGGGGTCAGTGTAAAGAGCTCCACAGTCCGGGCGATCAACGCACATGAGTATTTCGCGAGGAGTTGGACCGAACTTCCGTATCATTTCTTTGCGGTCTGCAATCGTTTTCGAGTAGACACGTTCAGCCCGCTCAAGTCGTGCGGGTAGTTCATTGTTTCGTATATAGGCTGCGTATGAATCCGTTCGGAGGGGAGACTGGTAGGGATTAAGCATATATATTGTTGTTAACATGGCCAGTGCCACGAAGATGAAATATCGAGGATGTCGATGCCAGACCAAAGGCATGCTTGACGGTGTCGAGGTCTTGTCACGTAACGACTGAGGTTTAAGGGTAGGGCTTATCCTATGTGCGGATGGCGTGTACAGCGGTGTGGAGAATAAAGATAGCAAGGGACTTGGTCGTGGTACAGAGTCAATAAATCAACTCGCTGGTGAGTTGACAGCGAGCTTTGACTTGGTAGTTGCGAATGGTCTATATCAGAGTCTAGGCGGGGGTAAAAGCTCGTATCCACTTACCACAGCGCGAGAGTTTCTGCAGAGGTACTGGTCAGAAAGCTGCAATAGACAATCGCTCTACCAACTGTTCATGCACATGATACACGACAGCGCCGCAACGTGGGACAGTCAGGAAGGGGGATAAGCGCTCAAGCATATTGACAATTTGACACCAGTTGCAAGTTGCCAGCAGATCATATATCGATCATACTTCACATGTATCATATGCATGATCTGAATCATCTGATACTCATGGAAGAATTTTTTGTTTACACGAACCATGACATTTGGCGATGCTGATGCTTCACTACATTTCGAACGATGGCCGTGTCAGAGCTCTCACGCAACATATTTGCTCAATCCTCAACGTTGCAACGTTCAAGCTTCAAGGTTCAAACGTTCATCATTCCGACAGAGAAACCATGGAGCTCAGGTTCAAAAATTAAATCAACCAACCAACACGTGCTGCCCTCAGTGAACGGGAAATTGGGTAGCCACTTCAATTGCGTTCGCTTGGCGGCATTAGAGATGGAATGACCTTACTAGTACAACTTGAAGTTGCTTTCCAGTACGTGGATTGGAGTCCTTTGTAGGTGAGACCCTTCCCTGACTTCTTGGAGCTCCTCATGAACCCAAGGAATGCCGTCCCGGAAGTGAGCACGCCTTAGGTCTTTGGGTTACTCGGGTATTCATCCGACGCTTGAAGAATAAGAACACCCCACTTCTAGACCGCCACATTCTTCGATGTCCAACTCGTCATCGAAGTATTCAGCCAGGACTGCCTTAGGGTCAGCTACCACTTCTTTTCTCTCTTAGAACAGGATATTCTGATCTGGCTCAGATCGCATTAATGCAACCTTACAGTGGATACCGTCCTGTTATCATGCGGAATCTTCAAGGCATGACGATGGGATGATGTATAAACATCTTGGCATGGTCGAGCTCCAAGACGTTTTCCAGGCATTATCCTGGCTACTCCGAGTCCGATCTATCTGTGGGCACGAGGACGACCTCGAGGCATATGACGTATTGGCGCAATTTCATCCTGCTGCGACTTCCATTGCTTCCATTCGTCTCCAAATATCGGTACTGCTAACATCCGTCGTGGCCGAATGGCACAGCATTCTAAACTCCATATGAGTCATGATGGTGCAATGACTACGGGAGAAGCGCTCTCGGCGGATTCGGTGCTTCGGGTACCGTATACACAGCATTGGGTCTGGGCGAGACGCGACAAATACACTGGGACACAGAACGTGAGATACACGTGCAAGTCTTTTGTCGCTTCCTCGCGCACTAAACCCGGGTAGTCTGGCTTTCATTCCGTATCAACGAGGCAGGGGTGCAACTGCCTCGTGTCCACAATCATCATACTGCATAAAAACCCCTTACCTATCTTGCAAGGTCATCATACTTCCCCCGTGTTGACTCTCCCCTCTACGTGCAGCGACAGCCAACATGATTCACGTTGCCCGAGTTCTGCTGTACTGCTTGTTGGTGAGTTCGTCTGATCTCAGCCAATGCCCTTGGTTTATGGTTCGGACTACAGTTTTTCTTCTCAATCATCGTGATGGCGCTGTGCGCTGTGAGGCTACATTACACCACTCACCTGTCTCGTTTCGATTCACTGAACTATGGAGTCCAGTTCTATGGTAGGATACTGCGCTCATGAAGTTCTCCAGCCCCTCTGATGCAAGTTTGTTCTATAAGACCCGGTCGTCGTCGAGCTCCTGGTGACGAGCATTCTCACACTCTTTTGGGCACCATTTATGTAAGGCCAGGCTTCGAGTTCCTTCGTACATTCGCTCACCTATCAATAAACAGTGCCCGTACGATCCACAGCAGGCTCGAGCACCGTTTCATCAACTCGTTCGCCGCGGAACTTATTGCGCTGTTCGTTTTCTTCTTCCTCTGGGTAGTTGGGGCCGGCATCGCCTCCGTGAGTAGCTTCGGCTCCTGAACCACCGCACTTCTAACGCTTTCCGTGTTCATAGCGCACCAGCAATCCACCAGATGTCAACGTTCACTGGGGAAATCTCTCCTCTTGTTGGGGCTTCTGGGAATGCGGGTCCTTACGACCATGCTTGCGTTTGCATGGCTTTGCTGGCTCATCGTATTCGCACTGTTTGTGATGTCGCTTCTCTTTGCGATGGCAAACAAGGCGTTCCGTGATCCTATGCACGGGCGATGGGACCGCCGGGCAACTCAGTATGGCGACACTCCCATGCGCAACTTACCGTGAGCGGGAGATATGGAGAATGGATACACTCGGAGGCGCAAAGACGCAAAGGATAGTGGTGGATTGCCATAAAATGGTAATACTCCCAGGAGATATGCTGTATGTGCTTAGCTATTTATCGTACCATAGAACGTCTCCCTAGTTAGTTCGTTACAGGCATGATCCTGTTGGAAAAGATGGTTCGTTCAAGTTGGAGGGCTGCACAGAGATCTAGTTCTCATGAGCATCTCTACACGATACGATATTCGGTACGCGAACAAGCAGCTACAGTTACTAGCATTCCTTCAAGCTTGCAATTGTCGTGCCGGCATCGTTTTCCCTGTACACACTGTATTGATTTTGTAAGAGGCAGTCCAACGTAAAAGAGCTGCTGATCTGCGACCGGTCCCTCGGATTCAGGACATTGGCCTGGTAATGCCAACGTGACTGTGGGAGATATGATCGATGATCAATGATGCCATCGATGAACAGAACCGACCACCTTGATATTTGTGAGCCCATTTGGCCTGGTGAAGCTGTTGAAGGATCAATGTCAATGGTTCCAGGGACGGTTGAACGTTCGAACATTGAGGCCTTGAGGCCTGAAGCTTGAAGCCTGAGGGAGGCCTGAGGCCTGAGGTACCGCGTTATTAGAGCAAATCAAACTCCGCGGAGCTGTCATCACTGTGACGACCAAGTCTCAAATTCAAACACGGTTGTAGTTCCTGAAGTTGACCTGAGACTAGTATCCTCGGGCTTGCAACCGATTTCAATAACTATGTGGAAGGTTTATGCTGCAGAAGTCTGGAGTTTGCGTGCCCTGGGCGCAACCATCCCCAGTATGTACGTGCAAAGAAACGGCGAAGACTGCTCGGAACTGCCAGTGGTGTCTTTCTACAGGGTCGTGTCAGGTGACAGATGGGAACAAGCCGTTACTAGTACGAGTTGGTTCCACTGGCAGGGCACTGACACTTTTGCAGGCTTCACCGCGCGATGACGTTCTTCAACATTGATAAGATCAGTGGGTCACTTGGACGTCTTCGATCGTCACGCAGAATCGGCAGTCGCGTCAATGAAGGGACGGCCCCGTCTAGGTCTCGCAATTGAATTCCAAGTGAGTGTCTTCCTCCCAGTCTTCTTCGTGCGTCAATCACGTGGTATTCATTGCGACCTGTCTCTCGCTTCACTGTGCTACCGAATTCCCCTTCGGGCACCGTGTACCCTTACAATGTACCGAATCCAGATCCTGTGCCTAGCGGGTCCAACAGGCCTCAAGATTTCCAGCGGCATTCACTGCAGTACAATATTGGATGGCTAGGCGTTGTTCGATTCGACAGAAGTGGCTTCTTTTTGAGCTTTTTGAAGACCGCACGCGGAAGCCAATGAAGGTTATTGACGCATTCTAGAGCCAATCTTCAGGGATGCATGCAGACATCTGTGGAAGATGGAACCCTGCTGGACCCCCTCGTACGACAAAGGACAGGTATGGAATGATCCCCGCCATGGTCTGGGGTCTAGTGAGATCTGAACTCTGTGCCTCGAAATAGTCAATATTCTCCTTGCTGGTCGAGGCACGGTAATTACGTCTCGTCTTTTCCTCGGGAATTCTAACAAACACCGACTATCTGGATCTTGACGTCTGCTATTTGTCTGATGAGTCGATGGCATCGCGTCCTAACTCGGCTGAGGGAGGAGATCTTCGGCAAGGTCAGTCCTACTCGTCGACTAATGTGCGATGACATTCGTGAAATGAAATATCTTCGTGCTGTGCTCAACGGTGCGCTTATAGTTGCCCATTCGTTCTTAGAGATGCTGAATGAAGTAGGTCGCATTCAACGAGATGACTTTTATGCTGGGCCATCTTCTGCCGCCCTTTTCGTCTATATCTCTGTCGCCAGAGTTCCAAGATTTTTCGACCCGTCCTCCGGCTGCGTGGATGAATGGAGAAGGACGGCAGGCAATCGAGCAATGTCATCCCAAAAAGCCATCTCACCGCCAAGGTAGGTGCCGTACCCTTCGCGTATCGTGCCCCCCCGTGGTTTTAGCTTCATTAAGTATCGTTTCATAGCGTAACCTTCCCACAATAGGTCTCAGGGGTGGGCCCCACATCTAACCAGTGGCCGATCACGACCAATCACGGCAGTCTGCAGGAGAGGCACTGACCCGACTGCAGTGACTCCTGAGTAACGTATCGTCCCCTGGCCCTCAGGATCCCCCACGACAAGGAGACCACGCACCGAGAACAATGATTCCCGGATAGAGAGTATGTTTTCTAAACATTATCCACCGGCTATATGCCGATGACGGGACCTCTTCTATATCCATGAGACGTGGATAGCTAGCAATCTGATAAGACAATTGAGGACGTGTTCAGAATTAGGGCCGCGTTGTGGCTCACCTGGATAGAGGTAATATCTTGCTAATGTCTTCAATCGTTTTGCAGACAGGGCTTCGACGTCATGGGAAACGATGCCGGCAATACAGGAGCAGGTGTGTAGTACTGTAGTTATGGACAGTGCACCATTCTCACGGGATTAGCTTGAGTGACTGACTGTACAGAGTTTCAAGGCTTTTCAATTTCGGAAGTATTTCTGGGTAGACAAGCTACACATCGAGGAAAGCAGGTCAGTCATTGCGTACATCCAATATGGTATTGTATATCTATAACACAGCCCAGCAGCCATTTACAATGTGCCTCCTTGCACGCCCCGAGCTCTGTCAGCGCGTGATTTCCATTGCAGCTGCGTCCAAGATGAGGGTCGTTCGTTGCGGGGTAGAGTGCCTCCGTCCAGAATGTGTGGTGGCTGCGGGTGCGAGCTGTCCTTGCTCGGCATTTCGAGGACACTGGTGAATTGGATGCCAGCGCTTTGTTCGTCCAGCGAAGGGTCAAGGTCAACATGACACACGCGATAAACGAAAGTCACAAGTACAAGGGCATTGCAGACGAGTAAAGAGAGCGCAGCCTGAGTTTCGACATTAGATGATATTCGAGGGGAGTGTCCCAACGTGATGCAAGGAATGAAGTTACCTTGACCACGCCAATGATGATAGTGCCGGTAGTGGGTGCTTGGAGGAGGAGGGCTGAATGAAGGATCGTTACCCCAGTTATGAGTATGGACGCAGAGAATGCCGAGAGAATGAGAATGCGACGCTTCTGAGGCAGTCTCACATCTCGAAGAAACCGCACTGGCGCAGCGACAAGTATAGCATCGGAGACAATGTCCGCTTCGTCAAAAATATTATTGTCGATGTGCATACGAAAGAAGTTGGATCACTCACTAACGAGTTGCGTAATGGCCACATCACTCGTGAATCTGCAACGGTTTTGTTGGCAAATGACGAGTTTCTGGGTGACAAGTGCAATCCCCAAAACCAAGAACAGGGCAGCAATGCAATACGCAACGCGTCGCAACTTCGGCGATGGGTTTGCTATTCGAACTATCGAACAGAGAATACTCATGCGAGCGCACCTAAGGGAAAGATGGGTGATGAGAGGCTCGTACATCGAGCTGGTACTACTGACTCACCAGATGATGCAGGTGAGTGTCACCGAGAAGATCCAGTTTGACATGACATCTATGCGGGGTGGCTGATTGGCTGGTTTCACTCAGTTGAAATTTGTGCTATGAATGAGTGCTGTAGGAAACTCACGGTTCTGCGACGGTATCTGCATCCAAATGGCAACGAGACACCCGATGTCGAAGGCAAGAGCAAAGGCGGCCCAACCGTCCTCCCACCAAAATGTCGACATGTACCAGCGATACATTAATCGAAATACAGTGACAAGGATGGCCACACCGTTCGCGACCGATCCCGCAACTTGAAGAGTTCCACCACATCAATTCTAGTGAGTGAGAGAGTAGAGAGGAGAACAGTTACCCACTTTTTACCTGTGGAGCCCACATCTGCGGAGGGCTGGACATATTAACGAGGATGTGTATGGAAGAATAGTGATGAGAGGGAATTGGATATCGAGACGAGTCCATGCATGTGCGGGTTTTTCTGCCAATGGAACCTACCGTTGACGGCATGGATACTGCTAGCTGGTTACCCACACTGAGGGCGGGGAAGTGTATATAGAGGGTATAGTCATTGCTGTAATGACCTTGCCAAGTACTGTGTCTTGTACTCTTGGGTGCAGTTCTCCGGAAATAGTCATAAACCCTGCATCATTCAGAACGTTGATCAGACTTTATTTTGACAAGACTCGAGTTGCAACGTTGAATATTGAATACTGCACACCTTGATTAGATAACAACGTGGCAATTCTCTCAGGCTCTCCTTGCTTTCCCCCTGTCGCCCTCAATTACCACAGTTGCTCTACTCGAGTCTGTAATCATGCAGCACGGATACGACACTTGTGAGCTACTTTCTTGTTGAGCGTTCTTCTCTGGCGACAACAGACAATTTTGCAGACGAAGACGACGCGATTAGCTCACCGTCAGAGTCCGTCAACGACACCGACACGACTGACGGCACAGATTCTGAAGTTGACTCATCTGAAGGTGAAGAATTAGGACCTGTGCCTGCATCTCGGGAGGCAGAAATCGAGGGATGATTTCGAGTATGTTATTTTTTGTTGGCCTACAAATGACGACTAGCACTCACCATACATCATGATGACCCAGGCGACTGGTTCAAAACATTCGGACAGCGGACGATGTCTCCAGTGCGACCATGCTACAACGCGAGTGGGATTTTCGAATTCAAGACCAGGATGCTGTGTTTCGGGATGATTTACGCGATGCGTCTGGTATAGGGAAGAGAAAGAAAAAGAAGGTCAGTGTACCTGGTTCTCATTTGACGACGTCTGAAATTGTGGATGGTCGTGCAGCGCGAGCGCCGAGTTGGCCCTGTTCTCTCCCATCAGGTTCGGGCACTCGTCGGAGAGGGCAACCAAGCTTACGTTGACGGCAATCTCGCGGACGCCATTCGAGTCATGCAAGAAGTCATTCGCATCGAGCCCCGCGCCATATCCGCCTGGACAGTTCTCGCACAGTGCTATGAAGATAGGGAGGAGCCTCAAAAAGCACTACAGCTACGCATCATGGCCGCTCATCTCAGACACGATGCAGAAGAGTGGGAACGGCTAGCCGCACAATCCAGGTAACATCCAAAGCGTAAACCATGAATCGTGGAGCCTTAAAACAATTTCAGGACTCTAGGATTCAACCAACAAGCATTGTACTGCTACACTAAACTCTATTCCCTTGATCCTACAAATGTGGACGCCCTCTGGGATCGGGCTACCCTCGCTAAGGAGATGAATGACCTTCGGACAGTAAGCGTGTTTTCCCTACCTCCCGGTTATCTCTGTTGAGGTGTTATTTTGCTCATCAGGCTCGACATTCTCTACTGGCGATCCTCAAGCGTTTCCCGCATCGATATTACTGTCGTCAATGAGCTTCGACCAATCCTTATCGAGCTTTCCGACTTTGCGCTGTGCGCCCCCCTCTATCAGGGTGCTCTTGAGCACAACCAAGCGCTGTATCCGCTCGGTCATGCCTTTGATCCTTCCATGTCTGACCAGGTTGCTCCTACTGGGTTCGGGTTCCTTGAATTGCTTGTCCTTGCTGATACTCTATAACACGATGAATGAATACGACCGAGCAATAGATACAATTCGCAAGGGATGCAGATGGCTCCAGGGCCGTGCTGCTCAGAAATTCTGGGATGTCTGTGAAGACGACCGAGAGTATGATTTACCACGCGAAGAAGGAAACGACGCTGTGCAACGAACAGGTGACGTGCAGCCTGGGCACTATCCACTAGACATCAACGCCCGTCATCGACTAGCTGTTTCTCGAATCAAAATGGGCGACGGCGAAGAAGGAAAGGTACGTTAGTCCGACCACCAATGTCAGAAGTGGCGTTAACGCTTTCCGACAATTCAGATGCATGCAAATGTCGTTCTGTCGCAGGATGTTTTAGATTATGCTGCTCTGTTTGGAGAAATTGCGGATGCATATTTCGAGCTGGAGATGTATGCGGACGCGGGCCCCATTTACGAGATTCTTGGCGCTGACCCTGCAGTTCGTCTCACCCACGATATCCACTGCAACATCCCTGACGTGCTTGCAGACAAGCAGCCTGTATGTCCTGCTGCAGGCTGCCACCTGCCGAAGAATGCAAGGAGATTTGCGCGAGGCATCTGAGTTTACAAACAGGGTACGTCTAATTCGGCAGGAGCGAGTCATTTCCAGTCGTTGAACCAAAGTAGTCGTCGATGCAGATCCTTCAAACACCGATGCCAAGATGAAGCTTGCAGAGCTTTACGAAATCATGGACGAGCCACGCAAAGCGCTTGAGCTTGTGTATCAAGGTATTCTACGCACGCGTCCCCATCTAATGTGTCCTTACTTATCATTGCAGTTATCGACACGAGAAAGCGCCGTCCGGCCCAGCTCGAAGTCGCCGCAGCGGAGCCAAGTGGATCTTCTCAGCCTAGCGCCTCGCTATTCGAGGAGAAAGCTCATATCCGTCAAAAAGGAAAGCCAGCGACAAAACAGGGCCGACTTACTCTGGCCGAACTCAAGACCCTCGAGGAACAGCGGGAGAAGGAGGTCTTACTTGGATACAAGCGAATTGAAGAGTTGTGGCCAAGCATTCTCAGCGAACATTGCAGCGAACAGATCGAGAGGGAATGGATGCTGGAGGCCGAGAAACTTGTGGAGATGTTCAGGGAGACTCGGAACTTGTTCTTGACGACCAGGGTACGTTTAGCGTGTTCATGAACCTTGCAGTACCTGATTGCATCCAGCACTATGATTTTCGAGGCATGTTTCCTCGGCGACCGACACCAGCGTCAGAATGAAACAGATGAGGAAAGGATGGCGTCGAGGTTAGAGCTCGTCGGTCGGTGTCATATTACTCTCCTAACTTTTTTCTTAACTGATCGATGTAGAACGAGACAAGCACTTGCGGAAGTCGAAGGACGAGGCTCAGCAACAAGAAAGGGTCGACTCCTTTCGTGGTGTCTCTTTTGAAAACTTGGCTGCGAATATTTATGCAGGTGAGCTCATCCTTTGGTATGCCAAGGATAGTTACGACCGCTTTCCCTGCATAGTATGCCTTCATTCTAACGAAACGGGGCGACTACGAACTTGCTGATGAAATCCTCCGCCACATCTTGGTTTCGAATGCCTATCGCAGCAAAGAAACGCAAGTTACGATCCGGCTCGCAATTATCAGTATGTACTCCTGAGCCATCGTCTGTTAGTACTGATCCACGAGTCCACTCGTAGCATGTGCAATAGCGGTCGAGAATTATGCTGTGGTTGTTGAGCAATGTCGAAAACTGATCAATGCCTCTCAGTTCAACAACGAACCCATGCGCATCCTTATATCCTCACTTTCAAGCGGCTTGCGGCCTACCGATTCTTTCATCAGTTCCACATTGCAGAAGCACATGCTCAGAGAGCTACGCCATCAGCGATGGCGCGTTAAAGACGCCAGAGCTTCTCAAATGGAACAATTCGAGCCAGCGATACCATTTGGTTCCTGTCAAATCCGCCGATGACGACGATGCGGCCAAAGGCGCCGATGCGCTTGAAGACGAGGTCGAAGAAGGCGGTGATATGGCAGACCCAACAAATGACAAGAAGCCGTTGCGGTTGCCAACAAAGAATAACCCAATGCCAGTGAACATTGTATGGGCAGTTATGCCTTGCGGCCAAGAGCTACCAAAGCGCTATATGTAAGTCGGCTCAACGAACATCGATACGTCCCTCTCGCCCACTCATACACCGTGCCAGTTTACTTGTTGCATGCGTATGACTATTGTCCGGAGGATCCTATGATTTGCCTGTGTTTAGGGTGTTCTTCTTTGGGTAGAGCTATGCAGCGTCAATCGGACAATCGCAACCACTTGATTGCCCAAGTGAGAGATCGTTCGCTGACATTGGTACGCTACTAAGACGAACATTCTTCCAGGGCATGGCATTTCTGTCCCAATATCGAACTATCCGGAGACAGGAAGGGGAGCACGTGCTTCCAGAAATCGAATTCAATTTCGGCAGAGCGTTCCAGCAGCTAGGTTTGTGCGTTGTCTGCTTCTTGATCATGTCTCTAAACAATGATGCGCTTCAGGCCTACATTCCCTTGCTGTCACACACTACGAAAAGGCATTGCAGCTTGTTCAGGATCGCGACGGCGACGATGACGTGAGTGTGACAGTACATTGCCCTAAATTGAGATTTGCAAACGCATGGCTACCGCAGGACATGTCGGTGGCTAGAGAAGCGGCTTATAACCTCTCTTTGATTTATGTTATGACTGGGGCCATTCCTCTAGCAGAAACGCTCTATCGGCGTTGGCTATCCATATGATGAAAGGCAGTAAAGATGACTGTTGTGACGCTCTGTGGGTTATCATTCAGGAGTACAATGCAAGAGAATTGTTTCACTTCTGACGGGTACTGGTGAATTCAGTGTACTCCCCGCTACATCTGGGGCAGTGCTGTGCGTTAGGTCTTGTCAAGGTCTTGTCATGCAGCTTGTCCTACAGGGTTCTACAGTATTTCTAGGTAGACAACTTACACACCCGCTCGCCTTCAAGGAAAGTAGCGTCAGTCTTTATGTACACCCTATATAGTGTTGTATTGCTGTACTAGACAACGAGAACCGTCCAGCCCGGCCCAGCAGCTATTTAAAATCTGCCTCCGAGCTCGGTCAGCGCGTGATTCTCATCCAATTGTAGCGGCGTCCGATCCATAGGGTCGTTCGTTGTGGGGGTACTTAGGGCGCCTCCGTGTGGATTGTGTGCTGCTGCGGGTGCGAGCTGCCCTTGCTCGGACATTTCGACGACACTGGTGAATTGGACGACAGCGCTTTGTTCGTCCGGCGAAGGGTCGAGGTCAACATGACACACGCGATAGACGAAAGTCACAAGTACAAGGGAATTGCAGAAGAGTAAAGAGAGCGCGGCCTGAGATTCGACATCAGATGGTATTCGAGAGGGTGAGGAAATGGAATGGAAGTTACCTTGACCGCGCCAATGACTGATAGTGTTAGTGGTGGGTGCTTGGAGGAGGAGGACTGAATGAAGGATTGTTACCCCAGTTATGAGTATGGACGCAGAGAATGCCGAGAGAATGAGAATGCGACGCTTCCGAGACAGTTTCACATCCCGAAGAAACCGCACTGGCGCAGCGATAAGTATGGCATCGGAGACAACGTCCGCTTTGTCGCATCGGAAAAATTACTCTCGATATGCATACGAAGGAAAGCTGACATCACTCACTAACGAGTTGCGTAATGGCCACATCATTCGTGACTTTGCAAAGGTTTTTTTTGCAAATGACGAGTTTCTGGGCGACAAATGCAATCTCCATAACCAAGAAGAGGGCAGCAATGCAATACGCCACGCGTCGCAATTTCGGTGATGGGTTTGCTATGCGAACTATCGAACAGAGAATACTCATGCGAGCGCACCTAAGGGAAAGATGGGTAATGAGAGGCTCGTACATCGAGCTGGTACTACTGGCTCACCAGAGGATGCAGGTGACTGTCAGCGAGAGGATCCAGTTTGTCGCGATATCTACGCGGGGTAGCTGATTGGCTGGTCTCATTCAGTTGAAATTTGTGCTATGAATGAGTGTTGTAGGAAACTCACGGCTCTGCGGCGGTATCTGCATCAAAACGGCAACGAGACACCCGATGTCGAAGGCAAGAGCAAAGGCGGCCCAACCATCCTCCCACCAAAATGTCGACATGTACCAGCGATACATTAATCGAAATACAGTGACAAGGATGGCCACACCGTTCGCGACCGATCCCGCAACTTGACGAGTTCCACCACATCAATTCTAGTGAGAGAGTGGAGAGGAGAACAGTTACTCACTTTTTACCTGTGGAGACCACATCTGCGGAGGGCTGGACATGTTAACGAGGATGGGTGTGGAAATAATAGTGATGAGAGGGAATCGGATATCGAGAGTCCATGAATGTGTGGGGTTTTGTTTTTGTGGTAATGGAACCTACTGTTGACGGCATCGATGCTGCTACATGGTTCGTTACCCACACCGACGTTGGGGGATATGTACTATTAGCATAGTCATTTGGTGTAACGACATGCCAAGTACTGGGACAAACTGTAACGACCCTAGCGTTGAAATGGAACAGGGTGGAGTCGATACCATCCAAGCCACTTCTCCAAATGTCCCTTTAACCTGGCCATCGTCCGCTGTAGGGGGGTCGCAACCCCTACACAAACCCTGCATCAGTGCCATTCCGAACGTTGATCCACGAAACTGGAGAATGGGCCTGGATGGCACCATTGGTTGCTCTACTCTGTAATTTAAATCATGCAACACGAATACGACACACTTCTCTGGCGACAAAAAACAATTCTGTCAATGCAGACGCGGACGATGCGATTGGCTCACCATCAGAGTCCGTCAACGACACCAGCACCGCTGACGGCACAGGTTCTGAAGTTGACTCATCTGACGGCGAAGAATTAGGACTTGTACCTGCATCTCGGAAGGCAGAAATCGGGGGAGATTTCGAGTATGCTTGTTTTTTTATTGGCGACGGATCACACTGGCACTCACCATACAACATGTAACCCAGACGACTGGTTGAGACAGGGGACGATGCTTCCAGTGCGGCCAAGACCAGAATGCCGTGTTTCGGGATAGTTTACGCGAAGCGTTTGGTATGGAGAAGAGAAAGAAAAGCAAGATCAGTGTACCTGGTTTTCATGTGACGTCTGAAATTGAGGGTGGTCATGCAGCGGGAACGCCGAGTTGGCCCTGTTCTGTCATGGGTTCGGGCACTGTTCGGAGAGGGCAACCAAGCTTACTTTGACAGCAATCTCGCCGACGCTATTCAAGTTCAAATCCCCCCGTGACGATGCGGCCAAAGGCGGTGATGCGTAGAAGGCGCGGCTGAAGAAGACGGTGATGTGGCGGATCCAACAAAGAATAACCCGATGCCGACGACACTGTATGGGCAGTTATGCCTTGCGGCCGAGAGCTACCAAAGCGCTATATGTAGGTCGCTCAACCAACATCGATACATCACTAACGCGACACTCAGACGCCGTGCTAGTTTACCCGTTGCATGCGTATGAATCCTGTGATCTGCCTGGGCTTGGGTGTCTCCTCTTTGGGTATTTGGGTAGGGCTATGCAGCGTCGATCAGACAATCGCAAGCACTTGATTGCCCAAGTAAGGGATCGTTCGCTGACATTGGTGCTACTGTACTAAGACGAGCATTCTTCTAGGGCACGGCATTCCTGTCCCAATATCGAACCATCCGGAGACAGGATGGGGAACACGTGCTTCCAGAAACTGAATTCAATTTCGGCAACGCTCCAGCAGCTAGGTTTGTGCCTTTTCGTATGGAAGCTAGGACACTCTTGCTCCCTACTTTTAAGGAGCACGAGTGTCCTGGCTTCCATATTTTCGTGCCTTTCGATCATGTCTCTAAACAGTGATGCACTTCCCGCCTACATTCCCTTGGTGTCACATGCTACGAACAGGCCCTGCAGCTTGTTCAGGATCGCGACGGTGACGTGAGTGCAACAGAATGTCACCCTAAATTGCAAACTCATGGCTACCTTAGGAGATGTCGGTAGCTAGAGAAGCGGCTTATAACCTCTCTTTGATTTATGTTACGATTGGGCCCATTCCCCTGGCAGAAACGCTCTATTTGAAAGGCGGTAAAGATGAGTGTTGCGGGGTGTTGTGTGTTATCGTTCAGAAGCGTAATGCAAGAGAATTACTGCATTTCTGACAGACAGTTGCGAGTTCCACGGACCTCCGATTAGATCGCGCAGCACTGCCGTGCGTTCTTTGTCGTGACTGGAATTCAAACAATGGTACTTACTTGCAGGACTCGAATGATGACGCCATGATGTGTCGTACGTGGCATCGCTTTGACAAGGACATTGAAAGTATCGACAATGATTTGGCTGTACCCTTGTCACCTGTCATTTCCTCCGTGGACGTTTGCAGCTACCATCATAACTGTTGAGTACCTAGACATTGGCGTTTTGTTTAGCGCGAACGAAACCGACTCTTTTCTGATTTGTATCGGATTTACCTCTTTTCATATTCCTGTGGTTATAGGCTGCTTCCATCACCCTCTTGCTCTCATAAGGCTAACCACTGGTTGTGACATCCGCCAGATCGAGTCTAATCCGCCCGACAGTTTGTCGAGACTCGGAGGATTGTTGGAAGATATCCTTCCGGACGGTCTGTGCATTCTCCGCCAAATATCGCTCCATGGACGATCTGCACGGCAACATCCACGACACCACGACTTGCGCCTTGTCACATCTGTCAACTCGCTGGCGACATTTGCCGCTCTTATTATCATTGCCATCGTTGGGTGCGTAAACATCTCTAACAGTTGCATAGCCTCGAGCGCGCCGTAGCATATCTCGACCTCCCTCGAGAGCGCTCAGCGACCATCGAGGCCCACAGTTGAGGAAATGTTCGGGATTAGGGCCCCGTTGTGGTTCACGTAGACAGAGGCAGTGTCTTCCTAATATCTTTAACCGTTTAAATTTGCGAGTTTTGTAGTACTAATCGTCATTCTCACGGAATTACCTGAGTAACTGTATACATAGGGCTTCGGGGCTTTTCAGTTTCGGAAGTATTCTAGGTAGACAACTTACACACCATTCACCTTTTGAGAAAACCAGCGGCAGTCGTTATATACATCCTATATGACATTGTATTTCTGTACTAGACAGCGAGAACCACCCAGCACGGCCCAGCAGCTATTTACAATCTGCCTCCCGAGCCCGGTCAGCGCGTGATTCTCATCCAGTTGTAGCTGCGTCCGATCCGAGGGTCATTCGTTGTTGGGGGAGGGCGCCTCCGTGCGGAATGTGTGGTGCTGTGGGTGCAAGCTGCCCTTGCTCGGCATTTCGATGACGCTGGTGAATTGGACGACAGCGCTTTGTTCGTCCGGCGAAGGGTCAAGGTCAACATGACACACGCGATAAACGAAGGTCACAAGTACAAGGGAGTTGCAGAAGAGCAAAGAGAGCGCGGACTAAGTTTCGACATCAGATGACATTCGAGGGGAGTGTTCCAACGCGATGAAAGGAATGAAAGTTACCTTGACCGTGCCAATGACGATAGTATCAGTTGTAGGTGCTTGAAGGAGGAGGGCTGAATGAACGATCGTTATCCCAGTTATGAGAATGGACGCAGAAAATGCTGAGAGAATGAGAATCCGACGCTTCCGAGGCATTCTTACATCCCGAAGAAACCACACTGGCGCAGCGATAAGTATGGCATCGGAGATAATGTCCGCTTTGTCGAATCGTAAAAATTGTTGTCGGTATGCATACGAAGGAAGTTGGATCACTCACTGACGAGTTGCGTAATAGCTACACCATTCGTGACTTTGCAAAAGTTTTCTTTACAGGTGACGAGTTTCTGGGCGACAAGTACAATCTCCATAACCAAGAAGAGGGCAGCAATGCAATATGCAACGCGTCGCAGCTTCGGCGATGGGTTTGCTATTCGGACTATCGAACAGAGAATACTCATACGAGCGCACCTAAGGGAAAGACGGGTAATGAGAGGCTTTTACATTGAGCCGGTACTACTGACTCACCAGAGGATGCAAGTGAGTGCTATCGAGAGGATCCAGTTCGACACGATATCTATGTGGGGTAGCTGATTGACTGGTCTCATTCAGAGTTGAAATTTGTACTATGAATGAGTGCTGTAGGGAACTCACTGTTCTGTGGCGCTTTTTGCATCAAAACGGCAACGAGACACCCGATGTCGCAGGCGAGAGCAAAGGCGGCCCAACCGTCCTCCCACCAAAATTTCGACATGTACCAGCGATACATTAATCGAAATATAGTGACAAGGATGGCTACACCGTTCGCGACCGATCCCGCAACTTGACGAGTTCCACCACATCAATTCTAGTGAGAGGGCAGAGAGAGGAGAACAGTTACCCACTTTTTACTTCTGGAGGCCATAGCTGCGGAGTGCTGGACATGTTCACGAGATGGGTGTGGAAAGAATAGTGATGAGAGGGAATCCGATAGCGAGACGAGAGTCCATGAATGTGTGGGGTTTTGTTTTTGTGCTAATGGAACGTACCGTTGACGGCATCGATGCTGCTACATGGCTCGTTACCCACACCGACGTTGGGGGATGTGTATGGAGGGTAGTATAGTCATTTGGTGTGACGACATGCCAAGTACTGCGTTCTGGGATTGCCTGCCAATGGGAGAGCAGCTCTCCGAAATAGTACAAATGACCAACTGTAACGACCGTGAGAAAATGGAACAAGGTGGAGTCGAAACCATCAAGCCACTTCTCCAAATGTCCCTTTAACCCGGCCTCGTTACACTCCTTAAGTACCGTTACACAGGCCCGAGCTAACCTGGTCTAGCCGTACACCACCCTGCATCGTTCAGATCGATGATCCACGAACAACTGGAGGATGCGCCTGGATGGCACCATTGGTTGCTCTACTCTGTAATCATGCAATGCAACACGAATACGACACTCTTCTCTGGCGACAACAAACAATTTTGCACACGCAGACGATGCGATTGGCTCACCATCAGAGTCTGTCAACGACACCGACACCGCTGACGGCACAGATTCTGAGGTTGACTCATCTGAAGCCGAAGAATTAGGACTTGTGCCTGCATCTCGGGAGGCGGAAATTGAGGGAGATTTAAAGTATGCTGGTTTTTTATTGGCGACGGATCACACTGGCACTCGCCATACAACATGTAACCAGATGACTGTTTAGACAGGGGACGATGTTTCCAGTGCGGTCAAGACCAGAATGCCGTGTTTCGAGATGATTTATGCGAAGCATCTGGTATAGGGGGAAGAGAAAGAAAAGGAAGATCAGTGTACCTGGTTCTCATGTAACGTCTGAGAATTGAGGATGGTCGTGCAGCGGGAACGCCGAGTTCTCTCACATCAGGTTCGGGCAACCAAGCTTACGTTGACAGCATCTCGCGGACGCCACTCGAGTTCAAATCTCCCGATAACGATGATGCGGCCAAAGGGGGCGATGCGGCTGAAGAAGGCGGTGATGTGGCGGACCCAACAAATGACAAGAAGCCATTGCGGTTGCCAACAAAGAATGACCCGATGCCAGTGACACTGTACGGCCAATAGCTACCAAAGCGCTACATATATGCAGGTCGGCTCAACCCATATCGATACATCACTAACGTGGCACTGATATGCGCTGCCAATTTACCCGTTGCATGCGTGTGACTATTATCTGGAGGATCCTATGATTTGCCTGTGCTTGGGTATCTCCTCTTTGGGTAGGGCTATGCAGCGTCAATCAGACATGACATTAATGCTACTAAGATTTAGCAATCTTCTAGGGCATGATATTCCTGTCCCAATATAAACTATCCGGAGCAGAAATCGAATTCAATTTCGGCAGAGCGTTCCAGCAGCTAGATTCGTGCGTTGTCCTGCTTCTTGATCATGTCTCTAAACAATGATGCACTTCAGGCCTACATTCCCGTGCTGTCACACACTACGAAAATGCCTTGCAGCTTGTTCAGGATGACGTGAGTTAACAGTATATTGCCTAAATTGACCGTCTTTTGGCATATGCGATGTACAGGTTGCCCTGATAGTCCGTCGCTTCAGTGCATATATGACGAGGCGCTTCCTGCGCACCCCCCAGTCCTCCCACTTGTAATCAGGATGATACCTTTCGAATAGATACATGTTGCAACAATATCACCGAGTCACCAAGTGAAGCGTTTGGACGTTTCCTGTGCATCCCGTTCCCCTTCGCAGAGTTTGCTGGTGGAGAACGATCCAGCGACTGTTTTAGCTTTCGAGACCTGTTGGTCACGGCTCAATAACTTTATCACCTTCCCGTATTGAACGAGGTTGCATTGACATGGAAAGTGAAGATTAGCGATGCGGAGGACATCGCGATGGCCTACTACATTCGTCTTATACTTTGCAGTCGCAGTGATCTGAATGGTAGCCTTCGACGACGCCACAATGTCTCGGCCCGCTCGAGTGATTCAACCGGTGGAACTACTGGCAATTTCACGTGCGTGTCTGCAGCCTCCAAGACCGCCAGCTTCCGTTTGACTGCTGCCTGTGTCCGAAGTGAGACAATTTCCTCCTCGAGTTGAGTTGACGATCCGTGCAAGGCTTACAAGTTCCTTAGCCATCACTTCGAGCTGACGTTCTACAGTGGCATTTCTTGACTGTTCGCTCTGAACGTGCAGTTCGTCTCTTTTCACGTTGTTTAGACCGTCTGCTGAAGGAGTTGGCCATCAACCATTTACGAACGAAGAAGAACGTGAGACGCACGCTCGGGGACATTACCGGGTAGCTTAACGATAGCAGGAAGGTCCAAGATGTTTTGCGATGACTCCCTAGGTGAGGATGCAGCGACAGGAGGTGTTGCATTGGAAGGAGTGCAGTACGTTCAGTGAGCTCCATGGCAGGTGAGGCGGAAGCAGTAGTAGAGCGAGAGCGACCTCGTCGGCGAGGGAAGAGTCCACAGCAAGATAATTGCACGTCGTCTGGACTGTGTAGTGGCACAGGAGTCGGGTCCGTCGCCTGACTACCCTGAGCGTCACCGAGCGAATCTGACGGGTCCATTGCGATGACCGAATAGCCGGGATAATGTCCAGGGGCTGTTGGCATTTGCTCCGCAGGTAGTTTGTTTGTTCTGGCATCAGGCGTTGGATCCTCATATGTACTAGTAGGCTATCGAACAATGGTTAGCGTCACGGAACGATACAAAAACGGTTCTGCCTACCCATGGTGCATATCCTGGATATATTGGCGTCCGAGCCACAGGCGGGTCACTTGAGCGTATGAACGAAACACGAGGTAATGCCTTCCATAACTTCCAAGAGAAAACCGAATATTTCATGCGAGAAGAGTCTTCAGTCGCGTGAGTGTTTCGTACAGAGGTATGGTGTGAGGATGGATGACCGGCGGAGGTGGAAGGACACTAATATTATGCACTTATTAGGACGCAAAGCAATGACAATGTCCACCATACACGAACTCACATTTAGGAAGTCGCGTTCGTGTTGATGAGTGTAAGTTGCCAGCGGTGCGGCAATGGCAGGGAGCTAGAGACAACGGCTATGAGAAGGACTCTGACGAAACGCCTGAGCATACACGCACGTCTAGGAGTGAATCATGTGCCTGCGGTTATGAGCGAAATGTGGGCTTGGAACACATTTGAAAACATATACACAGATACACATATACCTTTTTATGACTCTCGTCCCACCACGGATTGCGCCATGTCGATAGATTTCCCTCTTCGTCGCCGCAGGACACAAATTCACCGGAGGGGGAGAATGTAACCGCATGTACTTTGCTTGTATGAGGCAACTGCTTGTCGAGTGCGTCACCAGAGTCGGTTGCAAAGAAGAAAACTGTGTGGGCATTGGAAGCGCTCGCTATTTTTGTACCATCGGGAGAGACAGAAACGGAGTCGATGCGGCCTGGCTGATCCGCCCATGGATCTCCGATTTGCTCGCCAGTTTCAGAGTTCCAGCAGCGGATGGTGCAATCCCACGAACCCGAGAATATCAGCCTTCCGTCTAGCGACCAGATGACCGAGCGGACAATGTCTGTGTGGGCTTGCATCGGACCGAGAATGAGCTTGCCACTGTCAACATCGAATACTCGAATGGCGCGATCGTCATGCATCCAGAAGCGACCATCTTCCCGTTTGGAGAGAAGCAGACTGAGAACACGTTACTCCCCGTCTCGATGGCATGCCTAATCTCTCCACCCTCCGCCATGCCCCTGATGACGATCCTTCCTGTGTGATCACCGCTTGCAGCAAGTTCGTCGTCGGGTGACATGGCAATACAAAGAATAGCACCTTCATGACCACCCCATTCCGCTATAGCCTCATGCGTCTCCACATCCCATACACTCGGTCTCATGTCCTCATCGCCACCACTCACTATCCGCTTCCCATCTTTCATGACCGCGAGACCCTTGACCCAATGAGCGTGTTCCATGGACGTCCCTACTTGCTCGCCATTCTCCACATTCCATAATTTGACCGCTTTATCCCACGAGCACGTAACGAGTCGGTCTCCTCCAGGGAGGTATGCTATCCCATAGATAGGAGCTTCATGCGCTGATACCCTCCATAACGGCTTAGTGACCGCGACAATATCATGTGACCAGGCTGACATGGTCGAAGAGTAGAAACGCCGTGGAAGCTGCAGTCGGGTACACGGAGTGTAATGGGTCAAATGCCACAGATTGGGAGTCCTCGTCGACAGAGGTCCCTGTAATACTGCCGGCTGGTAAGCTACGTTGTTCGCTTCGTCCTGTTGATGCGGCTATTCCAACCATGCATGCTGTTTAGCGCTTGCAGCACACCGCGTGCCATACATGGCGCTCAAGTTCTCATGCACGTGCAGCATCTTTCATTCGGCTAGTCAGATACCAGCACGAAGAGCTCTGCACATCTTCTGCGTCACTCCACTGGTCGAATCATATCATGAGCGTTCTTCGCCGTCGTTTGCACCTTTCCAATTCGATAGCTCCGTGCACTGCCCGTCCGCGCGGATTTCACTTGAAACCACCTCACCCACATGTTTTCGTCACGCTCCACGTCGAACTACTCGTACCTCGGCAGCCCATGACCTTATCTGAATGCTCAACGGCCGCGTCGATCGATGCAACTGTCGAGGTCGAGCATGGGCAGAGTGGAGGTGTCAAGTGGCGGGTATATAGGGCGCATTTGAAACCTTGGTAAGTTGTCCTTTAGGCATCGGGCGAGGCTTGTGGTCACAGCTACAGCACCACCCCACGGGAACGAAATGTTGTCAACACGGTTACGACGGAGTACGTTTGGCCAGGCCGCGAGGAAACGGCGGGAGCCTTTGCAAACGGATACGGTACAACTCGTAGATAATCTAGAAGCCGTTAACTGCTGTTTGACTGCTGCCTATTTCGAAATTGAGACAATTCCCTCTCGAGTTAACGATCCGGCAAGGCTTACAAGTTTCTCAGCCATACATTTCGAGCTGACGTTCTACAGTGGCATCTTTCGAGTGTTCTCTTTCTACGTCATTTAGTTCGCCTGCTGACAGGGTTAATCGTTAACGATGATCAATGACGAATGAAGAGCGTGAGACGCACGGTCTGGGACATTATCAGGTAGCTTAACAACAGCAGGAAGGTCCAACATATTTTGCGATGGCGGACCAGGTGAGGATGCAGCGACAGGAGGTGCTACATTGGAAGGTAGTGAAGTACGTTCAGTGAGCTCCATGGCAGGCGGAGCGGAAGCAGTGCTAGAGTGGCCTCGTTGGCGAGGGAAGAGTCCACAGCAAGATAGTTGTACATCGTCTGAATTGTGCTGCGGCACGGGAGTCGCCTCACTCGCCCGACTGCCACCAGCGTCGTCGGGCGTGTTTGACGAGTCTACTGTGATGACCGAATAGTGCGCATCAGCATCTGTGGCTGGTGACGTTGGATCTGGAACTTCTTGGGTCGTGGTGTCGGCGGGTCTTGGGCGCGCATATGTACTAGTACGCTATCGGAAGAATGGTTAGGGTCACGGAATGATAACCAGACGGTTCTGCCTACGTGTGGTGCATATCCTGGATAAATTGGTGTCCGAGTGACGGGCGAATCGTTTGAGCGGTTGAACGAAACACGAGGTAGTGCCTTCCACAACTTCCAAGAGAAAACCGAATTCTGCGCGCGAGACGAGTCTTTAGTCATGTGAGTGTTTCGTACACGGGTAGATTGTGATGATGGACGACGGCCGGAGGTGGAAGGAAGCTAGTGGGAACTAATGATTAGGGCACAATGCAGCGACGATGTCCGCTTACATGAACTCACATCTAGAAAGTCGAGCTCGTGTTGATGACTGCCAGTTGCCGGTGGTACAGCTACAGCAGGGAGCTACAGACGATAGCTATGAGAAGGACATCGACGAAACGCCTGTGCTATATACGCACGTCTAGGAATGAGTCATGCGC
This sequence comes from Melanogaster broomeanus, assembly GCA_014904935.1. Lineage (NCBI taxonomy): Eukaryota > Fungi > Basidiomycota > Agaricomycetes > Boletales > Melanogastraceae > Melanogaster > Melanogaster broomeanus. The sequence goes on along the minus strand of MU123711.1, from coordinate 92,232 downwards.
CTGCAATTGTGAGGAATGAAAATTAGGCTCAGAACACATTTGAACATGTAGATATACCTTCTTTTGACTGTCGTCCCACCAGGGAACGCGCCATGTTGATAGATTTCCCTCAGCGTCGCTGCAGCCCACAAATTCACCAGAGGGGGAGAATGTAACCGCACGTACTCGACGTTCGTGTTGTAGCAGCACGTTGAGCGGGTCACCGGAGTCGGTCGCCCAGAAACGAACGGTTTCGTCCCGGGAAGCACTCGCTATTTTTGTACCGTCAGGGGAGAGAGAAAGGGAGTTTATCCAGTTGGAGTGGCCTGTCCATGGATCTCCAATTTGCTCGCCATTTTCGGAGTTCCAGCAGCGAATGGTGTGATCCCAGGAACCCGAGAGTATCCGGGTTCCATCTAGCAACCAGAGAAGCGAGCTGACAATTTCTGTGTGCCCTTGCATCGCACCGAGAATCAGATCACCGCTTTCGACCCCGAATACTCGGATGCCGTAATCTCCATGTGCAGAAGCGAGCATCTTCTCGTTTGGAGAGAAGCACACTGACCACACCGCACTCCCAGACTCGATCGAATGTCTAATTGCTCCATCTTGCTCCATCCCCCTGATAATGATCCTTCCTCCGTCGTCACCGCTTGCAACAAGGTGATCGTTGGGTGTCATGGCAATGCAACCAATATTGCCTTCATGACCACCCCACTCCCCTTTGGCTTCTTGCGTCTCCACATCCCATACCCTCAGTATCTTGTCCTCACCACTACTCACTATCCGCTTCCCATCTTTCGTGACCGCGAGACCGTAGACTGAGCCAGCATGTTTCATGGGTGTCCCTTCTTGCTCACCATTCTCCACCTTCCATATTTTGACCATCCCGTCGGTCGAGCAGGTAACGAGTCGTTCTCCGCCACAGAGGTATGCTATCCCATCGATACCGCTTTCATGCGCTGATATCGTCAATAGTGGCTTCAGAGTGAGGTCAGCAGTGCTTTTTGACGAGACGGACATGGTTGAGAGAATAGACACGTCGTGTAGGGCTGCAGTCGGGGGCAGGGAGTGTAATGGGCCAAATGTCAAGAAATCCCTGTAGTACTGCAGGCTGGTAAGCTAAGTTTTTCGCTTAGTCCTGTTGATGGCTCTTCCCACCATGCTATTTAGCGCTTGCAGCAGCCTACCACGTGCACGCATAAGGCCCTCAAGGTCTCATGCACACGTAACATCTTCCATTGGGCGCTAGTCAGACACCGGCACGGAGAGGCTCTGCACACATATTCTAAGTCACTCCGTTGGTCGAACCACTGTGCAACTTATTCCCGTGCGTTAACGTTCTTCGCCTTAGCTTTGCGCTTTCCCAATTTCTTAGATCCGCGCCTGCCCGCCTACGCAGATCTCATTAGCAGTTCTTTGAACATGACTGTATCTAACCCTGCAGGTTTTCATTGCGCACCACGTCGAACTCCTCTTTCCTGGCGCCCATTACTTCGTCTGCATGCTCAACGACCATGTCGACGCCCACTACCTGGTCAAGAGCTTCGGTCTCAAGGCTACACCATATCACGCATGAAATTGTAGAAACCGGTGACCCCGTCGCTGGGTTGTCGCGCCTGCTTTTGAAAGTGTCGTAAAACCCGAAATGCACAACTTGTGGCTTATCCTACCAATAAACATAAGAACTTGGTTAGGGTTGAGTAGGCGGAGGGGGGGTGTCAAGTGGCCAGTTTATAGGGCGTACTTGAAACCTTAGTTGTGTAGACCGCGTCTTAGAACATCTCGACCTTCCTCAAGAGCCCCAGCTATCACCGAGTCCATCTGTAACAACAACTGGCCCATCTCCGTTGACGGCTTCGTAATCAAAAACGCAACAGAAACGACACCTACCCCGTACTTCCCCCCCATTCACTCGCCTGACTGAGAATGAAGCCCTCAGGAACGCGTTCCTTCCCTCGCACTACACAGCATCATTCTCCCTTACTACCATGTGGAGCCGCATTCATGGTGATAGCTCAATTTACGTTATGCAAACAGGTAACCCTTGGTCTACGTCGGTGTCTATGGAGAATTGGCTTCACGACGGCGCTCATTATTAGCACTACGTCTACGATTGTGTAGTATCCAGGTCCTTGGATGCCATCGAGGACTAGTTTCCGTCGGTTGTGGGAGGATGTTGGGCGTACTTCGATGTGTTTGCACGACCTGGGCACAACTTTACTTTGGCAAGAACTCATCGAGACTATCGATAATAACTTAACTTACTCCTTGTCATCTGTCAACTCCTCGCTGGCGACGTTTGCCGCTGTTATTATCATTGACATCGCTGCGTGCGTAGACATCGGCTTGTTATTCCGCGAGAAAGAAACTGACTCTGTCCCAGATTGTAGTCACGTGCTACCTCTCTTTTCTTTCAGAGTGTGCCGCCGCTTCAGCAGTGTTTATTGGCCTTGTCCGTACTGGAATGCTCTCGAGCTTGATCTGAAGTGCGAACCATCCAACAGTAGTTTCCCCTGCTCTAACGGTTGCATAGCTTCGAGCGCGTCGTAGCATATCTCGACCTCCCTTGAGAGCACCTAACGACCATCGTGTCCTACAGTTGAGGACATGTTCAGAATTAGGGCCCCGTTATGGTTCACCTAGACAGAGGTAGTATATATCTTCCTAATATCTGTAACCGTTTGCGAGTTCTGTAGTACTTATGGTCGTTTTCACTGGATTACCTTGGGTAACTGTATAGAGCTTCAGGGCTTATCAGAGTTCGGAAGTATTTCTAGGTAGACAACTCCCCTTTTGAGGAAACCAGCGCCAGTCATTATGTACATCCTGTATGGCATTGTATTTCTGTACAAGACAACGAGAACCACCCAGCACGGCCCAGCAGCTATTTACAATCTACCTCCTTGCATGCCCCGAGCTCTGTCAGCGCGCGATTCTCATCCAATTGTCGCAGCGTCCGATCCGAGGGTCGTTGGTTGAGGGGGGAGGGCGCCTCCGTGCTGAACATGTGGTGGCTGCGGGTGCAAGCTGCCCTTGCTTGGCACGCTACCTTTGCTCGGCATTTCGATGACACTGGTGAATTGGATGACAGCGCTTTGTTCGTCCAGCGAAGGGTCAAGGTCAACTTGACACACGCGATAAACCAACGTCACAATTATAAGGGAGTTGCAGACGAGTAGGGAGAGCGCGGCCTAAGTTTCGACATCAGATGACATTCGAGGGGAGTGTTCCAACGCGACGCAAGGAATGAAAGTTACCTTGACCTGGCCAATGATGGCAACGTAGTCAAAGGGCCCCTCGAGGAGGAGGACTGAATGAAGGATCGTTACCGCAGTTATGAGTACAGACGCAGAGAACGTTGAGAGAATGAGAATCCGACGCTTCTGCGACAGCCTCACATCCCGAAGAAACCACACCGGCGCAGCGATAAGGAGGGCATCGGAGACAACGTCCACTATGTCCAATCGGAAGGATTATTCTCGAGAGGTATATGAAGGGAGTTGGAGCACCCACCAACGAGTTGCGTGATGGCCACAAAATCCCTGTATCTGCAAAGGTATTTTTCGCAAATGACCAGTTTCTCCGCAACAAGTGCAACCCCCATAATCAAGAGCAGGGCAGCAATGTAATACGCAACACGCCGCAACTTCGGCGATGGGGTTGCTATGCGAAGTATCGAACAGAGAATACTCATACGCGCGCACCTGAGGGAGAGCTGGGTAATAAGGGACCGTATATTGAGCTGGTGTTATTAACTCACCAGACGATGCAAGTGAGTGTCACCGACAGGATCCAGTTTGACACGATATCTATGCGAGGTAGCTCATTGACTGGTCGCATTCATTGGAAGTTGTACTGTGAATGAGTCCTCTGGGAAACTCACAGTTCTGCGGCGGTATCTGCATCCAAACGGCAGCGAGACACCCGATGTCGAAGGCAAGAGCGAGGGCGGCCCAACCATCCTCCCACCAAAATGTCGACATGTACCAGCGATACATTAGTCGAAATATAGTGACAAGGATGGCCACACCGTTCACGATCGATCCCGCAACTTGCGAGTCCCACCACGTCAATTCTAGCGAGAGGATAGAGAGAGGAGAAAAGTTACGCACTTTTAACATTTGGAGACCATAGCAAGGGAGTTCTGGACATGTTAACGAGGATGAGTGTGGAAAGAATAGTGATGAGAGGGAATCGGATATCGAGACGAGAGTCCATGAATGTGTAGGGTTTTTGTGCCAATGGAACCTACTACCGTTGACGGCATCGACACTGCTACATAGCTCGTTACCCACACCGACGTTGGGGGTGTGTATAGAGGGTACAGTCATTTGGTGTAACGACATGCCAAGTACTACTGGCCGCCATCTGCAAAACCACTGAAATGAACGCTTATGTTTGACGGGTTATGCGGGCTTATGTATGGTGGGATGGACTTCTCATTGGTGGCGATGCAAACAAATGGGGAAGAAATTACACTATACCAAAAACGACACGCTACTACGAGGTGAGTCGGGTACAGCTTTCAAAGCCTGTTCTGGGATTGCCTGCCCTGGGAAAATGGAACAGGGTGGAGTCGAAACCATGCAAGCCACTTCTCCAAATTGAAGTGTCCCTTTAACCCGGCCATCCTAAATACCGTTTCACAGGCCGAGCTAACCTGGTCCAGTCGTACTTCCGCTGTAGTGGGTCGCAACCCCTGCACAATTTGAGCCCTGCCTCGTTCAGAACGTTAATCCACGAAACTGGAGGATGGCACTGTTGGTTGCCCTACTCTGTAATCATGCAACACGAATGCGACACTTGTGAGCTATTTTCTTGTTCAGCGCTTTTCTCTGGCGACCAAAAACAATTTTGCAGATGAAGACGATGCGGTTGGCTCGGTATCAGAGTTCGTCGACGACACTGACACTGCTGACGGCACAGATTATGAAGTGACTCATCTGGGCGGAAAACTTAGACTAGTGCCTGCATCTCGGGAGGCAGAAATCGAGGGAGACTTCGAGTATGCTGTTTTTTCTATTGGCGACGGATCACACTGGCATTCACCATACAACATGTAACCCAGACGACTGGTTCAGACAGGGGTCGATGTTTCCAGTGCGGCCAAGACCAGAATGCTGTGTTTCGAGATGCTTTACGCGAAGCGTCTGGTATAGGGAAGAGAAAGAAAAAGGAAGATCGATGTACCTGGTTCTCATATGACGTCTGAAAGTGAGGATGGTCGTGCAGCGGGAACGCCGAGGCAACCAAGCTTACGTTGACGGCGATGTCGCGGACGACATTCGGGGTTCAAATCCCCCAATGATGACGATGCGGCCAAAGGGGGGTGATGCATAGAAGACGCGGCTGTTCGGCGCTGATGTGGCGGATCCAACAAATGACAAGAAGCCATTGCGGTTGCCGCGGCCGACAAAGAATAACCCGACGCTGGTGACACTGTATGGGCAGTTACGCCCGGTGGCCAAGAGCTACCAAAGCGCTACAGTATATGTAGGTCGGCTCAACCAACATCGATACATCACTAACGCGGCACTCATACGCCGTGCTAGTTTACCTGTTGCATGCGCGTGACCATAAGGATCTTGTGACCCGTCTGTGCTTGGGTGTCTCCTCTTTGGGTAGGGCTATGCAGCGTCAATCAGACAATCGCAACCATTTGATTGCCCAAGTAAGGGATGGTTGGCTGACATTGGTGCTACTAAGACGAGTATTCTTCTAGGGCATGACATTCCTGTCCCAATATCAAACTATCCGGAGACAGGATAGGGAGCATGTGTTTCCAGAAATTCAATTCAATTTCGGCAGGGCGTTCCAGCAGCTAGGTTCGTGCATTGTCCGGCTGCTTGATCATGTCTCTAAACAATGATGCACTCCAGGCTACAGTCCCTTGCCGTCTTTTGCCATATACGATGTATAATTTACCTTGGTAGTCCACTCTCATACTTTCGCTTCTAGGCCGCTTCGGTGTAGATGTGACGAGGGCACTTCCTGCCCCCCCCCTCATTCGTTAATCATAATAATGCCTTTCAAAAGATATAAATTGCAACGACACGCCAAGTGAAGCGCACAGGCTTATCTGTGATTGATTCTCTCAGGGTGCTCTTAGACACGATATTGGATGTTTCGGGTACATCCCATTCCCTTTATTTACTGATGCAGTCCGATACAGCCTCTGTTTTAGCCTTCGAGATCTCGTTACAGTTCAATAACTTTCGTATTAACACAGGTTGCATTGACATGTAAAAGCGAAAATCATGATTCCAGAGGACGTCCCTATGGCCTACTAATTCCAATTAACTCATGCATTGGGGTGACAATGATCTGAACCATAGCTTGTCAACAATGCCCTCGGCACCATATCTTGAGTCGGTCGAAAGATTCTACCCTTGAAATTGCGTGGAAGTTTTTTGCATACTTGCAGTTCCCGAAGCCGCCAACCGCCGTTCAAGTTTGATTGCTGCCTGTTGCGAAGTGAGACAATTCGCTCTCGAGTTAGAGATCGTGCAGGGTTTACCAGTTCTTCAGCCATCACTTCGAGCTGACGTTGTAGAGCCTCATTCTTCGAGTGTGCTTGTTTAAGTTCGAGGTCTCTTTTCATGTCGTTTAGACGGTCTGCTAAAGGGGTTGACGTCAATCCTTACGAATGAAGCACATGAATGTACTTTCTGGGACATTATCGGGTAGTTTATCAACTCCAGGAAGATCCAAGGCGTCTTTCGATGACGCCCTAGGTAGGGATGTAATGACAGGAGGGGCTGCGTTGGAAGGTAATGCAGTACGTTCAGTGAGCCCCATGGCAGACGGCGCGGAAGCAGTGCTAGAGCGGCTGCGTCGGCGAGGGAAGAGTCCGCAGCAAGATACTTGCACATCGTCTGAACTGTGTGGTGGCACAGGAGGCTCCTCCGTCGCCTGACCGCCCTGAGCATGGCCGAGCGAGTCTGACGGGTCCATTGCGATAATCGAATACCCCGGATAATGTCCTGGAGCTGTTGGCATTGGTTCGGCAGGTGTTTGGGTTGTTCTGGCATCAGGTGTTGGCTCCTCATATGTACTAGTAGGCTATCGAACAATGGTTAGCGTCACGGAATGATGGACAAAACCGGTTCTGCCTACCCATGGTGCATATCCTGGATAAATTGGCGTCCGAGCCACAGGCAGGTCATTTGAACGTTTGAATGAAACGCGAGGTAATGCCTTCCACAACTTCCAAGAAAAAGCCCATGAATTTTGCGGGCGAGAGGAGTCTTCAGTCGCATGAATGTTTCTTACACGGGTATGTTGTGATGATGGACGACGGGCGGAGGTGGAAGGAAGCTAATAAGTACTTATTAGAACGCACGGCAGCGACGATATCCACCATACAGGAACCCACATCTAGAAAGTCGAGTTCATGTCGACGACTGCCAGTTACCAGTGGCATGGTCACGGCAGGGAGCTACAGAGGACAACTATGAGATGGACATCGATGAAATGCCTGAGGATAGACGCACGTCTAGGAGAGAATCATGTGCCTGAAGTTGTGCGTGAAAGTTGGGTTTGGAAGACATTTGAACAGGTAGATATATGTACCTTCTTTTGACTGTCGTCCCACCACGGAACGCGCCATGTCGATAGATTTCCCTCGAGGTCGCCGCAGGCCACAAATTCACCGGAGGGGGAGAATGTAACCGCATGTACCGGGTGTTCATGTTGTAGCAGCACGTTGAGTTGGTCACCAGAGTCGGTCGCCCAGACACGGACTGTTTTGTCCAAGGAACCACTTGTTATTTTTGAACCGTCGGGAGAGAGCGAAAGGGAGCATATGAAGTCCGCGTGACCCGTCCATGGATCTCCAATTGGCTCGCCACTTTCCGAATTCCAGCATCGAATGCTGCAATCCCAGGAACCCGAGAACATCCGGGTTCCGTCTAGCGACCAGAGAAGCGAGTTAACCGTGTCCGTGTGACCTCGCATCGGACCGAGAATGAGATCGTCGCTTTCAACGTCGAATACTCGGATGGCGTGATCGAGATGTCCAGAAGCGAGCATCTTCCCGTTTGGAGAGAAGCAGACCGAGTACACTTCACTCCCGGTCCCGATCGAATGTTTACAATCTCTCCATCCTCCTCCATCCCCCTGATGATGATCCTTCCTCTGTCATCACCGCTTGCAACAAGTCGATCGTCGGGTGGCAGCGCAATACAACGAATACCGCCTTCATGACCACCCCACTCTGCTATGGGCTCATGCGTCTCCACATCCCATACCCTCAGTCTCTTGTCCTCGCCACCACTCACTACCCACTTCCCATCTTTTGTCACCGCGAGACCCGCTACCCAGCCACTCGTCTTCCATCGATGTCCCTTCTTGCTCGCTATTTCTCCACGTTGCCATATTCTGATCGTCTTGTCGCTCGAGCACGTAACGAGTCGTTCTCCACCAGGGAGGTATGCTACCCCAGAGATAACACTTTCATGCGCTGATATCAGCAATAGCGGCTTCAGAGTGAGGTCGACAGTGGATTTTGACGAGTCGGACATGGTTGGGAGAGTAGTTGGGTCGTGGAGATTGCAGTCGGGGCCAGGGAGTCTAATGGGTCAAATGTCAGCGATTTGGGATCCTCGTCAACAGAAATGGTCCCTGTAGTGCTGTGGGCTGGTAAGCTACGTTGTTCGCTTCGTGCTGTTGATGACTATTCGAACCATGCTGTTTAGTCCCTGCAGCCTACTACGTGTTACACATGAGGCCCTCTAGGCCTCATGATGCACATGCAGCATCTTCCATTCTGCGCTAATCCGACAGCGGCACGAAGAGGTTCTGCACATCTTCTAAATCACTCCGTTTGTCGAATCACGTCATGTACCCCGTTTCCTCCATGCGCTCACCACCGTGTGGCCCATTCCTGTGCATAGCGTTCTTCGCCGTGGCTTCGCACTTTCTAATTTCATAGATCCATGCACTGCCCGCCCGCGCGGATCTCATTAGCAGTCTTTTGAACGTCATCTCACCTGGCAGGGTTTCGTCGCACACCCGACGAACCCCCTTTCCTGGCGCCCATCACGTCTGCATGCTCGACGGCCGCATCGATTCACATGGCCTGGTCGAGAGCTTCGGTTCTCAAGGCCTCCTTACCCGCGAAAGATGCAGAAGCCGATGAACCCGTCGCTGCATCTGTTGCGCCTGCTCTTGAAGGCGTCGTGGAATCTGACGTGCAGAACCTGCGGCTTATCGCACCAAGAAACCTGGCAACTTTGTGAAGCTCAAGCATAAACAGAGTGGACGTGTCAAGTTGCCGCTTTATAAGGCGTATTTGAAAGCTTGGTTAGTTGTCCTTCGTTTTTTTGCTGCTCCTTTTGGTGGCTCGAGTGATCGTGTTCATTATACGTGTGGATTCTCAGGTCTTATGAGAACTGGTCGATTTTGAGTCTGTTGATCGTGTATTGGTAGGGGTTTGGCGCCTCTGGAAGGCTTCGGGTGAAGATGAGTACTGTTGTGTTGTTGTGCTGACCGATGTGGGTATTAACAAGAGGTCTTAGGCCGGGGAGCCTATGGTCACGGTAACAACACGGCCCTCTTAGGTTTCGCATCCACCTTTCTAATTGAGAACGAAGCTCTCGTTCGTATGAGCACGCTCTTCCATACAACAGTACTCGAACCCTCACTGGTACCGTCCGCAGCCGCAGCCATCGGTTCAATCTGCCACATGCAAACGAGTACTCCCTTGCTCTACATCGCCGTTCATGGAGCCATTGTTCTGCCGGTAGTGCTGGTTACCATCACGTTTACAACTATACCGTGCTCTAAAGGCTTCGAGGATTAACTTTGCGCTGGTTGTTGGAGAGCGTTCTTCATGCTGCGGTGCACTGGCGTGATGTAACTCCCCACGGTGAGTACGGGACTAAGATGCTAAGATGTGAGTGATTTTCGTTCGTTACATGACACCATAATGGGTCGTGTGTTGAATCGCTTTGGCAAGGACATTGAGCATGGCTAGCTCCTTGTCACCTGTCACTTTCTCGCTGGCGACGTTTGCTGCTGCCGTCATAACCGTCGGATACGTAGACCCTGACGTTTTGTCTAGCGCGAGCGAAATGGACACTGCTGATTTGTAGTGGATTGCCCTCTTCTTCATATATCTCGTGGTTATAGGTGGCTTCCATGGCCTTCTTGCTCTCATGTGCCTAAGGACTGGTTGTGACAACCGTCGTATCGAGTCTAATCTGCCCGATAATTTCTCGAGATTCGGAGAGTCGTTGGGAGATGTCCTTCCAGACGGTCTGTGCATTCTCCGCCAAATATCGCTTCATGGACGATCTGCACGGCAACATCGATGACACCACGAGGGTTTGCTCCACCTTGTTCCCATTAACCGCAGCCTGAACTGAAGCGACCTGTGCGCTTCTAACCGACAGATGGCCGCTCCTCGACGTTACTTTGAGCCATTGAGCACCGAGCAGTTCTGACTACCACGTTGTTCGCGTTCCACTGAGAAAAGTCAAGTGATTTATAATCAACGCCAGAAGCTCTGAAAATCAGGCGCCAACCGCACTGGGAATCAGTGTCACGCACTCAAGATCAGTGTCATTTGGTGACACTGATTTGCTCATTTTGGCTACTGGAAATCAGTGTCATGGGCGCTGATTCTAGGTGCCCTTGCCACTGACGATCGGTGGTCTTGTCATTTATTTGTGCTGCCATTCTCATTGATATTTTAGCCATGCTGCTACTCTGTATAGCTCGCTGTCGTGTAAATGTGTTCATTAGATGTGAAATAGTAAAGCGGATAATACTACTGTAGGCTAAAAGTACAATATACAGCTTCGACGACCACCAAATTCCATGGTGACAATGCACTGGCACCCGTAACTCCGGGGTTGAGTGCGCGATGAGTATCTAGCATCGTGATTGCTCACCACCCAGTGCTCATGGACGGCGAAGCGCATGCGATGATAGACGGACCTTGAGTATAAAGTGAGAATAAAATAGGACCTGGATGATGGAGAATACATACCTTACTCCCCTTTGTATTTGTCTCGGCAGTCATTCAACTTGTTGTGATATTGTACAAGCTCAATCCGAGTCGATTGTCAAGAGAAGCGGTAAGCGATGCTGAGTTTCAATAAGTATGATTACATAATCCACTTACAAGGTATCCCGACTTCATCCAAATTTCTCAAGACCAATGCAGATGAATAAATAAAAACGAACCATACAGATACAGGAGATCGCGTAAAACAGATCTAAATGGTGTGAGGGGAACAGATAGTTTGTGACGAGTGGATAGGGGAGATGGTAGTAGTACGAGCATAAGAAGTGATTTGTCGGACTTTAAATAAAGTACGACACGCTGATAAGATTACGCGTACGCGCGTTAGTCACGTGCAGGTACTTTTCGTTTTTTTCGCCTCAAAGTCCGAAAGCCAAAGTAAAATGGTAAGACAAGCCTCATGAGGGTCATTGAAGCACTTTTCTGAGACTCTACTCCATGATTGTACATCCATAGGTCCTTAGAAAATGAATTTCGAGGTGACACTGATTTTTAGTAACAAGGAATAAAAATCAGTGTCACCGAAAATGGGTGCTTGATAATCAGTGCCAGCACCTGACACTGATAAGATGTGACAAGAGAATCAGTGATTTTACCCAAATCAGTGTCGTTGGCACTTATTATAATTGATTTTACTTCTCTCAGTGGTTCTCTGTGTATGTCAGACCTGGGGTTGCTGGGCTTTGTATTACGAGGTGCATGTCGGCCCTGGACTGCTCCAGTTCTAACGCCCCGCGTAGCTTCGTACAGCGCATCGTAGAGGATCTCCCTCGAGAGACCCAGCCATCGGCGAGTCCAGCCGTCCACCCACGGACTAACAAGGAAGATATCGCCAGTGTCAACTACCATTTCCTCGAGTTTACAACTTATTGCATATATGCGTAGCAGTATGTCCAATATTCCCTGGGATCCGATCGCCATCTTCTAATGGTTCATGTTGACTTGTGCGTACCAGTTGACCAGACGCGGAAACCACCTGACTACCACCAAGGACGATAATTGGAATGTTAGTCCCACCGCACAGTCACGACCCGACCATGGTCAGTTCTTGTATGTCATGTCCCTCCTTATGCAGGTCTCTGACGGTCTCACAGGCGTCGCACTAGGAAATGAGATGACGATCATGAGTGGACAACCAATGATCCTCCAAGACCGGCGAGTACGAACGCCTGCACACAATTTCGTATGTTGCTCAGTCTCCTTGGTTGCGCCATCAGTCTGTCGGGATGTTTTCTTATTTGGATACCGATGCAACGAAGGACGGTATAACGCGATAGTGGAGTACTCCTAATTTGAAGCATTTGGAGAATGGCACTGTTCTGGATTGTTCGGTGCTCGATCTGAAGTGTACCCTCGGATTCCGAACGCCATCTCCCCTACTCTAACACTCGCGTAGAGCGCGTCTAAGAACATCCCGACCTCCCTCAAGAGCCCTAGCTATCATCAAGTCCAACCGTTCACCCCGCATACTGGATCTCCGTCTGGACCAACAACCCGCTCATCTACGTTGACGACCTCGTAATCAAATACGCACTGGAGACGACACCTACGCTGTATTTCTTTTTCTTCTTTCTTCCCATTCACTCCGGTGACTGAGAATGAAGCCCTCAGGGACGCGTTCCTTCCCTTGCACTACACAGCACCACTCGCCCTTACTACATGTGGAATCGCCTTCATGGTGATAGTTCAATTTACTGTATGCAAACAGGTAACCCTTGGCCTACGTCGGTGTCTATGCAGAATTGGTTTCACGACGGCGCTCGTTAGCATTACGTCTACGATTGTGAGTACCGGCACGACTTGGGCACGACGCTACTTTGGCAAGAACATCGAGGCTATCGATAATAACTTGACTTGCTCCTTGTCACATCTGTCAACTCCTCCTGGTGACGTTTGCCGCTGCTATTGTCATTGGCTTCGTTGTGTGCGTAGACATTGGCTTGTTGTTCCGAGAGAAAGAAAGTGACTCCGTCCCGGTTTGTAGCCTTGTCCACACTGGAACGTTCTCGAGCTTGATCTGAAGCGCAAATCATCCAACAGCAGTTCCCCCTGCTATAACAGTTGCATAGCTTCGAGCACGTCGTAGCACATCCCAACCTCCTTCGAGAGCGCCCAGCGGCCATCGAGTCCCACAGTCGAGGACATGTTCGGAATTAGGGCACCTAGACAGAGGTGGTATCTTCCTAATATCTGTAACCATTTGCGATTCTGTAGTACTTGTCATCGTTTTCTCGAGTAACTGTATAAAGCTTCAGGGCTTTTCAGTTTCGGAAGTATGTTTAGGTAGACAACTTACACACCACTCCCCCTTTGAGGAATGCAGCGTCAGTTATTATGTACATCCTAGATGGTATTGTATTTCCGTACTAGACCACGAGAACCACCCACCACGGCCCAGCAGCAGCTATTTACAATCTGCCTCGTTGCATGCCCCGAGCTCTGTCAGCGCGTGACTCTCAATTGTCCCTGTGTCCGATCCGAGGGCGGTTCGTTGAGGGGGTAGGGCGCCTCCGTGCGGAACATGTGGTGGCTGCGGATGCAAGCTGCCCTTGCTCGGCACGCTACCTTTGCTCGGCATTTCGACGACACTGGTGAATTGGATGACAGCGCTTTGTTCGTCCAGTGAAGGGTCAAGATCAACATGACACACGCGATAAACGAAAGTCACAAGTACGAGGGAGTTGCAGACGAGTAGGGAGAGCGCGGCCTAAGTTTCGACATCAGCTGACATTTAAGGGGAGAATTCCAATACTATGAAAGGAATGACAGTTACCTTGAGCAGCCCAATGATGACAGTGTAGTTAGTGGGCACCTCAAGGAGGAGGACTGAATGAAGGATCGTTACCCCAGTTATGAGTATAGACGCAGAGAACGTTGAGAGAATAAGGATCCGACGCTTCTGCGACAGTCTCACATCCCGAAGAAATCGCACTGGCGCAGCGATAAGGAGGGCATCGGAGACAATGTCCGCTATGTGTCCAATCAGAAAAATTATTCTCGAACGCATACGAAAGAAGTTGGAATACTCACTGACGAGTTGCGTGATGGCCACAAAATCCTTGTATCTGCAACGGTTTATTTCGCAAATGACCAGTTTCTCGGCAAGAAGTGCAACCCCCATAGTCAAGAACAGGGCAGCAATGTAATACGCAACGCGCCGCAACCTCGGTGATGGGTTTGCTATGCGAAGTATCGAATAGAGAATACTCATGCGAGCACACCTGAGGGAATGCTCGGTAATGAGACTCGTACACTGAGCTGGTGGTATTGACTCACCAGATGATGCAAGTGAGTGACACCGCCAGGAGCCAGTTTGACACGATATCTACCCGGGGTAGCCCATTGACTGATCCCATTCATCCAAATCTGTACTATGAACGAGTCCTGTGGGAAACTCACGATTCTGCGGCGGTATCTGCATCAAAACGGCAACGAAACACCCGATGTCGAAGACAAGAGCAAGTGCAGCCCAACCGTCCTCCCACCAAAACGTCGACATGTACCAGCGATACATTAGTCGAAATATGGTGACAAGGATGGCCACACCATTCACGACCGATCCCGCAACTTGACGAGTTCCACACATCAATTCTAGTGAGAGGGCAGAGAGGAGAACAGTTACCCACTTTTTATCATTGGAGACCATAGTTGGGGAGAGCTGGACATGTTAACCAAGACGGGTATGGAGGAATGTCGATGAGGGGGGATTGGATATCGAGATGAGAGTCCATGAAAGTGCGGGATTTTATGCCAATGGAACCAACTGTTGACGGCATGGATACTGCTAGCTGGTTACCCACACCGAGGGCGGGGTGTGCATATAGAGGTCATTGCTGTAACGACATGCCAAGTACTGTGTCCTGGGATTGCCTGGGAAAGCAGTCCTCTGAAATGGCATAAATGACGAACCCTGCATCATTCAGAACGTTGATTGATCGTTGAACGTTGATCCACGAAACTGGAGGATCGCGGATCGCGCGAGTCGATATTTGCGACTTTATTTGGACAAAAGTTGAATATTGCAACTTGAGTGGATAACGTGGCAATCCTGTCCTTGCTCGTGTCCATTCGCCCCAATACGTATACGACACTTGTGAGCTACTGTCTTGTCGAGCGTTCTCTGGGAGTCTGGGTACAACAAATTACAATTATGCAGACGAAGATGACGCGATTAGCTCACCGTTAGAGTTCGTCAATGACACCGACACAGCTGACGGCACAGATTCTCCAGTTGACTCAGATCTGCAGACGAAGAATTAGACGTGTGCCTGTATCCAGGGAGGCAGATTTCGAGTATGCTGTTTTGCTGCTGGCGTACAAATGACACTGGCCACTCACCATGCATCGTGTAACCCAGACGAGTGGTTCGAATCATTCGGACAGTGGACGACGCTTCCGGTGCGGATGCTGCAACGCGAGTGGGATTTTCGCTTCCAACTTGAAGACCACTGCAGGATGCCGTGTTTCGAGAGGATTTACGCTAAGCGCTTGGTATAGGGAAAGAAAGAAAAGGAAGGTCAGTGTACTTGGTTCTCATGTGACCTCTGAAATTGAGGATGGTCGTACAGCGCGAATGCCGAATTGACCCTGTTCTCTCTCACCAGGTTCGGGCACTCGTCGGAGAGGGAAACCAAGCTTACGTTGATCGTCTGTTGACGGCAATCTCGCGCCATCCACATCAAGCCTCGCTCCATATCTACCTCCGGGTCGCACAGTGCTATGAGGATAAGAATTAACCTCCAAAAGCACTACAACTACGCATCATAACTGCTCATTTCAGACACAATGCAGAAGAGTGGGAGCGGCTAGCCGCACAAGCTAGGTAAAATCTAAATGTAGACTACGAACGGTGGGAGCCTTAAACGTTTTCAGGACTCTAGGGTTCAATTACTGTAACAAGCATTGTACTTGCTATACTAAACTCTACAGCCCTAGTGGATCTTCTCAGCAAGGTGCCTCCCTATTCGAGGAGAAAGTTTATAATCAAAGAGGAAAGCCAGCCACAAAACAGGGCCAACTTACTCAGACCCTCGAATCACAGCGGGAGGAGGAGGTTTTACTCAGGTACACGCGAATTGAAGAGTTGTGGCCAAGCATTCTTGGTGAACGTTGCAGCGAACAGATCGAAAGGGAATGGAGGCTGGAGGCTGAAAAATTTGTGGAGATTTTCAGGGAGACTCGGAGCTTGTTCTTGACGACCAGGGTAGGTTTGGCATGTTCGTGAACCCTGCAATGTCTGATTGCATCCAGCACCATGATTTTCAGGCGTGTTTCCCCGGTGCCGACATCACCATCAGAATGAACCATATGAGGAGAGGGTGGGGACGAGGTTAGAGCTCATCGGTTGGCATCATATCGTTCTCCTCATTTTTTTCTTGGCTGATTGATGTAGAACGAGACTAGCACTTACGAAAGTCGAAGGATGGAGTTGTTCAGCAACAAGAAAGGGTCGACTGCTTTCGCAGCGTTTCTTTTGAAAACTGCTGCGAATATTCATGCAAGTGAGCTCATACTTCGGTATGCCAAGGAAGTTACGACGGCTTTTCCTGCATAGGCATAGTATGTCTTCATTCTAACGAAACAGGGGGACTAGTACGAACTCGCTGATTAAATTCTCCACCACATCTTGGTTTCGAATGCCTATCGCAGCCATGAAACACAAGTTACTATCATCAATGCCTCGCAGTTCAACAACGAACCGATGCGCGTCCTTACGTCTTCACTTTCAGGCGGCTTGCAGCCTATGTTGTCGAAAGGCGGTAAAGCTCAGTATTGTGAGACGTTGTGTGTTATCATTCAGAAACATAATGCAAGAGAATTACTGCACTTCTGACAAACAGTGGCGATTTCAGCGGACCCGACCAGATCTGGTGGCAGTGCTGCGCGTTATGGTCTTGTAGTGACAGGAATTCAGATGACGATACCTACAGGACCCGAATGATGACACCATGATAGATCGTACGTGGAATCCCTTTGGCAAGGACGCTGAAACTATCGACAATTGCTTGGCTGGCTTCGTGTCACCTGTCACTTCCTCGCTAGAGGTTTGCAGCTGCCATCATAACTGTTGAGTACCTAGTGGATTTACCTCTTGTCTTCGTATTTCCTGTGATCATAGGCTGCTCCCATCGCGCTCTTGCTGTCGCACGACTAAGGACTGGTTGTGACATCCGTCGTATGGAGCCTAATCCGCCCGACACTTATTGTGACCCGTTGTTTGTGCAATTTACCCTCAGGCTGGTGTTCCGTTCTCATACTTTCGCTTCCGGGCCGCTTCAGTGCGGAAGTGACGAAGGCACTTCCTGTGCCTCCCCTCCTCTCATTTGCTGATCATGATGATGCCTTGCGAAATAAATAAGTTGCAATTACACGCCAAGTGAAGCGCTCAGGCTCACCTGTGATTGATTCTCTCTCAGGGTGCTCTTAGACACGATGTTGGGTGTTTCCGGCACATCCCGTTCCCTTTTTTGTTGATGCGGTCCGATACAGCCACCGGTTTAGCCTTCGAGAACAGTCGTTACAGTTCAATAACTTTCACCATCCTTTCGTATTAACACAGGTGACATTGACATGTAAAAGCGAAAATCGTGATTCCGGAGGACGTCCCTGTGGCCTACTAATAACTCATGCATTGGGTTCACAATTGTCTTAACCATAGCCTGTCATCAATGCCTTCCTCACCATATCCTGAGTCGCTCGAAAGATTCTACCCTTCAAATTACGTGGAAGTTTCTTGCATACTTGCAGTAACCCGAAGCCGCCAAGTGCCGTTCGAGTTTGATTGCAGCCTGTTGCGCGAAGCGAGACAATTCGTTCTCGAGTTAGAGATCGTGCGAGGTTTACCAGCTCCTCAGCCATCACTTCTAGCTGACGTTGTAGGGCCTCATTTTTCGAGTGTGCCTGTTCAAGTTTGGGGTCTCTTTTCACGTCGTTTAGACCGTCTGCGGAAGGGGTTGACTGTCAACGATTACGAATGAAGGGCGTGAGGCGCACGTTCAGGGACATCATCGGGTAGCTTCACAACAGCAGGAAGGTCCAAGATATTTTGCGATGACGCCCTAGCTGAGGATGGAACGACAGGAGGAGCTGTGTTGGAAGGTGGTGCAGTATGTTCAGTGGGCTCCATGGCAGGCGGAACGGGAGCAGGGCTAGAGCGACCTCGTCGGCGAGTCCACAGCAAGATACTCGCACATCGTCTGAATTGTGTAGTGGCACAGGAGTCGCCTCACTCGCCTGACTGCCCTGACCGTGGCCAAGCGAGTCTGACGGGTCCACTGTGATGATCGAATAGCCCGGATAATGTCCTGGAGCTGTTGGCATTGGTTCTACAGGTGTTTGGTTTGTTCTGGTTTTGGGTGTTGGATCCTCACATGTACTAGTAGGCTATCGAACAATGGTTAGCGTCACGGAATGCTAGACAAGCGGTTCTGCCTACCCATAGTGCATATCCTGGATAAATTGGCGTCGAAGTCACAGGCGGATCATTTGAGCGCCAGAACGGAAACGCCTTCCATAACTTTCAAGAGAAAGCCGAATATTGCGCGCGAGCAGGGTCTTCAGTCGCATTATGATGATGGACGACGGGCGGAGGTGGAAAGAAGCTAGTGGGAACTAGTGATGAGGATGCAAGGCAGCAACGTTGTCCACCTTACATGAACTCACGTCTAGAAAGTCGAGTTCATGTCGATGTCTGCCGGTTGCCGATGGTATCGCCATGGCAGGGATCTATGTACAGACAATGTCTGTGAGAAGGACATTGACGACACGCATGAGCATACACGCACATCTAGGAGTGAATCATGTACCTGCAGTTGAGGCGTGAAAATTGGGTTCAGAACACATTTGAACATGTAGATATACCTTCTTTTGACTGTCGTCCCACCATGGAACGCGCCATGTCGAGAGATTTCCCTCGGCATCTCCGCAGACCACAAATTCACCGGAGGGGGAGAATCTAACCGCATGTACCGAGTGTTCATGCAGATCGTCCAGAAACAAACGGTTTTGTCGGAGGAAGCACTCGGTGATTTTGTACCGTCGGGAGAGAGGAAAAGGAACAATATCACGTCCGGGTGACCCGTCCATGGATATCCAAGTTGCCCGCCGTTTTCAGCCTGAGCGTTCCAGTGGCAAATGGTGCAATCCCCAGACCCCGAGAATATCCGGCTTCCGTCTAATGACCAGAGAAGCAAGGTGACATCTTCTGTGTGACCTTTCATCGGACCGCGAATGAGAATTCCACTCTCGACGTCGAATAACTTACTCGGATGCTGTTATCCGAGATCCCAGTGTCCACAAGCGAGCATCTTCCCGTCTGGAGAGAAAGAGACTGATCATACTCCACTCCCAGTCTCGAGCGAATGTTTAATGTCTCCACCCTCCGCTGTTGTCACCACTTGCAACAAGTGCATCGTCGGGTGACAGAGCAATGCAACCAATACTGTGTTCGTGGCTCCACGTCTCTGACCGTGGGACACTGATTAGGTAATACTATACAGTGTGGCTGAACCTACGGATAGTACTGTACACACCTGTATGTTACCTTAGCTCTTACTTCGCCCAACATGATCATTTCCAAGAAGAACAGGCGCATCATTTACGAAAACCTCTTCAAGGGTTCGCATCATCCTTTTTCTCAGGTCTTCTCTCAGAGCTGCCGGAGCTAACTTGCGCATTTGGCTCGCACAGAGGGTGTCCTTGTCGCAAAGAAAGACTTCAACGCGCCCAAACATGAAGAACTCGATGTCCCCAATCTGGAAGTTATCAAGGCCATGCAGAGCCTGACCTCAAAAGGCCTCGTCAAGACGCAATTCTCATGGCAGTGGTACTACTACGTGTTGACTCCTGAGGGCATCGAGTATATCCGGGAATGGTGCGTCGCCTTGTGGTTTCCCTACTAAGTAAGTCACTTGTTGACAGTGGATATATGGGATAGGCTACACCTCCCTAGCGAAATCGTCCCTGCCACCCATAAGCGCCCTGCTCGTGCCCCACGCCCTGCTGTCGTCCGCCCCGGTGGAGGAGAAGGCGGTGCCTACCGTGCACCCCGCGGAGACCAGGAAGGTTACCGGAGAAAGGAGGGTGGCGCACCTGGTGACTACCGGCCACAATTCGCCGGTGTTGGTCGTGGTGCACCCAGAGAGTAAAAATCTACGCTGAGCATTGGGGATGAGTTGTACGGTTCTTGGTAATCCTGCATTCAAATTTAGCTCAATCATGATCGCACGATTCGACCCAAGAAGCGCACCTCGCAGTTCAACACGATGGAAACTGGGTGGTAACCATCCAATTGGTAAATCAGGTTGTAATCAGGTCATAGGTGTCGCGGGTGTCATTAGCGTGCCAGTGTTGCTGGGGCTGCGTGATTTGTCGTGTCTTGTATCTGGCTAGTGAAAATAACTGCTTGCCGTGTGGTCTCGTAGCTACGACGTCGCGTCGTGTTGTCTGGTGCCAGTTGTTGAATGAACTTAGACAAATTTTGTGGGTCTGAGGTCATATGATCAACCAACACACCTTGCCTTTTGATTCCTTCACACACATGAGCAACGCTGAATGAACACCAATCAAGGTCGCTTACGCCATGGAGCCATGGATGCATCGTGATGTACACTATTGACACAAGGTGACATGCAACACGGCGCCAGAGGTCACGCAGTTATTTCAATCTGCCGAAGCTTACATATACAATACCAGGATGACAGCCCTGCACCCGTTTTCGATGTCTCGCAAACCAGTTCTCCCCAATGATCTGGTCTCTGACAGCCCAGTCCTGCCGTTCACAACACCAGTCCCCGAACTCTTCATCCTGCTGTGCAGGCTCAGCGCTCATCTGTGATTGAATATCTCTCAGAATGCTCTTACATAAATACAACATTGGATTCGTCTTATACTTTGCGGTCGCAGTGTAATGGTAGCCTTTCGACGACGCCACAATGTCCTGGGCCGCTCGAGTGATTCAACCTGTGGAACTACTGGCAATTTCTTGCGTACCTGCAACCTCCAAAGCCGCCAGCTTCCGTTTGACTGACGCCTGTTGCGAAGTGAGACAATTCCTCCTCGAGTTAACGATCGTGCAAGGCTTACGAGTTCCTCGGCCATCACTTCGAGCTGACGTTCTACAGTGGCATTTTTCGACTGTTCCCTCTGAACGTGAAGTTCGTCTCTTTTCACGTCATTTAGACCGTCTGCTGAAGGGGTTGACCATCAACCATTACGAATGAAGAACGTAAGACGCACGGTGGGAGACGTTATTGGGTACCGTAATAATAGCAGGAAGGTCCAAGATATTATGCGATGACGCCCTAGGTGAGAATGCAGCGACAGGAGGTGTTGCATTGGAGGGTGGTGCAGTACGTTCAGTGAGCTCCATGGCAGGTGAGGCGGAAGCAGTACTAGAGTGACCTCGTCGGCGAGGGAAGAGTCCGCAGCAGATAATTGCACATCGTCTGAACTGTGTAGTGGCAAGGGAGTCGTCTCCGTCCCCTGACTGTCCTGAGCGTGGCCAAGCGAGTCCGATGGGTCCATTGCGATGATCGAATAGCCCGGATAATGTCCTGGAGCCGTTGGCAGTGGTTCCGGAGGTGGTTGGTTTGTTCTGGCGTCAGGTGTTGGATCCTCGTATGTACTAGTAGGCTATCGGACAATGGTTTACGTTACGGAATGATAAACAAACGGATCTGCCTACCCATGGAGCATATCCTGGATAAATTGGCATCCGAGTCACAGGCGGGCCATTTGAGCGTATGAATGAAACGCGAGGTAATGCCTTCCATAACTTCCAAGAGAAAGCCGATTTTTGCGAGCGAGAGGAGTCTTCAATCGCGGGAGGGTTTCGTACATGGGTATGTTGTGATGATGGACGAGGGGCAGGGGGGAGAGGCAACTAGTAAGAGCTAATGATTAGTACGCAAGGCAGCGATGATGTGCGCCTTACATGAACTTACATCTAGCGAGTCGAATTCATGTCGATGGCTGCTGGTTGGCAGCGCAGACAGCTAGAGACGACGGCTATGAGAAGGACGTTGCGAAATGGCTGAGGATACACGCACGTCTAGGAGTGAATTATGTGCCTGCAGTTGTGAGGAGTGACAATTAGGCTTCGAAGACATTTGAACAGGTAGATATACCTTTTTTTGACTGTCGTCCCACCATGGAACGCGCCATGCCGACAGCCATCCGTACATCCCGCCGCAGACCACAAATTTACCGGAGGGGGAGAATGTAACTGCACATACTTCTTCAATGATGTAGTAGCAGCACATTGATACCGTCACCAGAACCAGACGCCCACAAACGAACGGTATAGTCCCGGGAAGCGCTCGCTATTGTTGTACCATCGGGTGAGAGAGAAAGGGAGTGTATGAAGTGCGCATGACCCTTCCATGGATGTCCAATTTGCTCGCCATTTTCAGAGTTCCAGCAGCGAATGGTGCGATCCCAGGAACCCGAGAATATCCGGCTTCCATCTAGCGACCACAGAAGCGAGCTGATACGGCGTGTATGTCCTCGCATTGGACCGAGAATGAGATTGCCGCTTTCGACGTCGAATACTCGGATGGCATGATCTTCATGTGCAGAAGCGAGTATCTTCCCGTTTGGAGAGAAGCACACCGAGTACACTTCACTCCCAGTCTCGATCGAATTTTTAATCTCTCCACCCTGCTCCATCCCCCTGATGATGATCCTTCCGTCCTCACAACCGCTGGCAACAAGTTGATTGTCGGGTGACATGGCAACGCAATTAGCACTGTGTGCATGACCGTGCCACTCTGCTATGGCCTGATGCGTCTCCGCATCCCATACTGTCAGTCTCTCTTTGTAACCACGACTCTCTGGGGTACCACCTCCCACTACTATCTTCTTCCCATCCTTCGTGACCGCAAGACCGTTGATGTCGCCACACTGTGTCGTCAATGTCCCTTCTTGCTCGCCATTCTCCACTTTCCATATTGTGACTCGGTAGTTGTGCGAGCACAAAATCAGTTGTTCTGTCGCCAGGGAGATATGTCATCCCATTAATACGACCGCATACGCCTTGATGACTCTCCATAGCGGCTTCAGAGGGAGGTCGACAGTGCTTTGTTGACAAGTCAGACATGGGTGAGAGAGTAGACATGTCGTGGAGGCTGCAGTCGGGGGCAGAGAGGGTAATTGGTCAAATGCCGGGGATTGGGAGTTCTCGTCGACAGAAAATCCCTGTAGTACTGTGTGCCGGTAAGTTACGTTGTCCACCTCGTCCTGTTGATAGCTATTCCAACCATGCTGTTTAGCGCCTGCAGCCTACCACGTGCTACACATGACGCCTCATGATCAAGGCCTCGGCCGCCGCACTCATGCCGTGCAGCATCTTCACTTCGGCGCTAGTCGGACACCGGCTTGGAGAGGCTCTGCACATCTTCCATGAAACACCGTTGGTCGAATCACTTCATGTACCTAGTTTCTTCCATACTCTCACTACGGTGTAGCTCATTCCTGTGCATAGCACTTCTTCCCCGATAGATTGGCACATTTTCCAATTTCTTAGATCCATGCAGTGCCACCGCCCAGTGGATCTCGTTAGCTGTCATTTGAACATCATCTCACGGACCGTTGCAGTTTTCGTCGTGCACCACCTTGAACTTCTCTTTCCTGGCACGCGTATTACCTTGTCTGCATGCTCGACGATCCGCATCGATGCCACGGCCTATTCAAGAGCTTCTTGCTCAAGGCGTCCTAGGCCATATCACATACGAAAGATGCAGAAGCCGGTGAGCTCGTCGCTGTATCTGTCGCGACTGCTGTTGAGGGTGTCGTGGAACTTACAGTAAAATGCTGAACCTGCGCTTATCCTGCCCAAGGACCTAGGAACTGGGTCAACTCCAAGGTCAGTGTGGGATTCAAGTGGCCGGTTTATTCCACGTATTTAAATCTTCGTAAGTTGTCCTTCGTTATTTTGCTCGTCTTTTGGGGATGCCTTGAGAGACCGTGCTGATGATGTGTGTGGATTGTCAGGTCTTATTGGACGTGGTCTGTTTTGAGTCTGTTGAGCGTGTGTCATACAGTCCTCGCAGGGCTTCAAGTCGGGCATTACTGAGAAGCTTGCGGGAAGGTGAGTAGCTTTGGGCTCCTACGAGGATTGGTTTGTGTACTTGGAAACGCATATAGGCATTGGTTGAGGCCTATGGTGACAGCTACAGCACCGCGCCGGCGCCGTTCCACTGTCTTGAGTGGGAATGAAAGCCTTTATCATGAGGAAATGCCTCCTCTGGCACTACAGACAGCACTACTTGAACCCTTCCTACCATGTGCAGTCGCAGTCTCGGGATGTTTCTTTTTCCTGATGCAAACGCGCACACCTTATCCTCGCACCACCACGACCCCTACGCCGTACTTTTTTTTCTTTTCCTCTCGCATATACTCGCATGACTGAGAACGAAACCCCCCAGAACGGGTTCCATTTCCCGCACAGCACACAACGCCACTTGCCCTTATTACCATGTGGAGCCGCCCTCATGGTGGTAGTTTAATTTACTTGATCCAAACAAGCAACCCTGTGTCTATGTCAGTGTCTATGGAGCAACTGCTTTGATGACGGCGCTGGTTAGCATTACATCTACACCCTTGCAGTATGCATGTCCTCGGAAGGCATCGAGGACCAGTTTCCGTCGGTTGTTGGGGGATATCGAGACTGTCAGCTATCAACTTCTCGCCGGCGCCGTTTGCTGGTGCTATTATCCTTTGATTACCGTTGTGTGCGTAGACATTGGCGTGTTGTTCCGCGAGAAAGAAACTGACTCTGTCCCAGTTTGTAGCGACGGGTTGCCTCTCTTTCTTTCCCAATGTACCGCCGCTTTTAAGTCAAGTCTTTATTGGCTTATCCGTACCGGAAACCTCTCCAGCTCAATCTGAAGTCCGAACCCTCGGATCCAAAAGCAGGCTCTAACACTTGCCTGGTTTCAAGCACGTCGTGGATTATCTCGATCTCCCTTGAGAGCCCCCGATGTTTGCTCTAATAGTTGCATGGGTTCGAGCGCATGGTGAAATATTTCGACGTTCCTCGAGAGCCTCCCGCCACCATCGAGTCCCACCATGTGTAGAGTGCTAACTGTGGGTTTGGACATGGAAGTTTGGGTAGTCACAAACGGGATGGCTGAGGGAAGAATGGGTTTCCGTCATTCGTCAGGTACGCTCCGTACTCTCCCGCGAAGCATACACTGAGGGGTGTCTTATTCATTTTCATTCCCAAGCTGCGAGGTTACCAAGGTTTCACGTCGATCGAATATACCGAAACACTCGTTGAATGGCAAATGCCGCATATTCAGGCCTAGCAGACGCTCTCTATTCCGAGCTCCTCTTGTGCGACATTTCGACAAACATTTTCTTCCCTCCCACGAAGTATACCGCCTGATACGACAAGAGACCAAGACCAAGACCAAGACCTGTATTACCCGTAAGATCGAATCGACGGGCGAAGGGCTCACTGCAGCGCAAGCAGCAGAAGGTCTTTCAAAGAAGTCGAAAGAGGTTATTTCCATATCGCGGCGGACTTGATCACGAGCTTCTTCAACCCGTTAACGAGTGGGAATGCACCGAGAGGACATTGGGTGATGGATAGTGTTGGGCATTGTTGCTGCCGCCCGAGTCCTCTCAGATCTGCTAATCATGATGATACTTTCAGAGAAGATATACGTTGCAATGATGTCACTGACAGACCAAACAAAGCGCGCCGGCATTGGTGATTACTTCTCTCCCAGAATGCTCTTATGTAAATACGACATTGAATGTTTCCTGTGCATCCCGTTCCCTTGCTGACAGAGTACGATCCAGCTACTGCTTTAGCATTCGAGCCCGTTGATCAGAGCTGATTAATTTACATCACCATTCGTACTAAACGACATTGCACGGACATGTAAAAGTTCGTCGATCAGAAGGACAACCTAGAATTAACTTATGTATAAGGGTCGCAGTGGTCAAATCGCAGCCTTTCAACGATGCCTTCCACACCATCTCCTGAATCGTTTGGGTAATTCTACACTTGAATTACTTGGAAACTTCTTGTGTACTTGCTGCTCCCGAAGCCGCCAACTGCTGTTCAAGTTTGATTAAGATTGCTGCCTGTTCCGAAGTGAGATAATCGGCTCCCCAGTCAACGGCCGTGTAAGGCTTACAAGTTCTTCAGTAATCACGTCGAGCTGACGTTGTAGAGTCTCATTTTGCGATCGTTGTCTTTCAGTGTGAAATTCGAACTCTCTTTTCACCTCGTTTGGGCCATCTGCTGAAGGGGTTGACCGTCAACGACTAGTACGAATGAAGAACCCGAGACGTACAGTCTGGGACATTATCGGGTAGCTTAACAACAGCAGGAAGGTCCAAAATGTTTTGTAATGGTGGACTATGTGGGGGTGCAGCGATAGGAGGGATTGGGTCGGACGGTGGCGCAGTACGTTCAGTGAGCTCGACGGCAGGCGGAGCGGAAGCAGTGCTAGAGCGGCCACGTCGGCGAGTGAAGAGTCCGCAGCAAGATACCTGCACATGGTCTGAATTGTGCTGTGGCACGGGGGTCGCCTCACTCGCCTGACTGCCCTCAGCGTCGTCGGGCAAGTCTGACGAGTCCAATGGGATGATCGAATAGCCCGGATAATGTCCAGGAGCTGTTGGCATTGGTTCAACAGGTATTTGGTTTGTTCTGGCATCAGGTGTTGGATCCTCATATGTACTAGTAGGCTATTGAACAATGGTTAGCGTCACGAAATGATAGACAAATGGTTCTGCCTACCCATGGTGCATATCCCGGATAGATTGGCGTCCGAGTCACGGGCGGGTCATTTAAGCGTGTGAACAAAACACGAGATAACGCCTTCCATAACTTCCAAGAAAAAGCCGAATTTTGCAGGCGAGAAGAGTCTTCATGATCAGTCGCGTGAGTGTTTCGTACACGGGTATGTTGTGATGATGGACGACGGGTGGAGGTGGAAGGAAGCTAGTGGGAAATACTAATTAGGACACAAGGCAGTGACAATTTCACCTTACATGAACTTACATCTAGAGATTTCAGTTCATGTCGACGACTGCCGGTTGCCGGTGGTATGGCGACGGCAGGCAGCTACGTACGATGGCTATGAGAAGGACAGTGACAAAACGCCTGAGCATACACGCACGTCTAGGAGTGAATCATATGCCTGCAGTTGTGAGCAGTGAGAATCGGACTTGGAGGATATTTGAACGGGTAGACTTACCTTATTTTGACTGCCGTCCCACCAAGGAACTCGCCATGTCAATAGGTTTCCCTCGGCGTCGCCACAGGCCACAAATTCACCAGAGGGGGAGAAAGTAACCACATATGCAGGGTGTTCATGTTGTAGTAGCACGTTGAGTGGGTCACCAGAGTCGGTCGCCCAAAAACGAACAGTTTTGTCCCATGAAGCACTCGCAAGTTTTGTGCCATCGGGAGAGAGAGAAAGGGAGTTTATCGTGTCCACGTGACCGGTCCATGGATCTCCAATTTGCTCGCCATTTTCAGAGTTCCGGCAGCGAATGGTGCCATCCCAGGACCCCGAGAATATCCAGCTTCCATCTACCAACTTGCATCGAACCGAGAATGAGGTCGCCGCTTTCGACATCGAATACCCGGATGGCTCCATAGTAATGTCCAGAAGCGAGCATCTTGGCGTTTGGAGAGAAGCAGACTGAGAACACCCAACTTCCTGTCTTGATCGAATGTTTAATCTCCCCGTCCTCTTCCATCCCCCTGATGATGATCCTTCCGCTGACATCACCGCTTGCAATAAGTTTATCATCCGGTGACAGGGCAACACAACGAGTACCGTCCCCATGACCACCCAACTCTGTTTTGGCCTGATGCGTCTCCACATCCCATACCCTCAGTCTCTGGTTCCCACCACCACTCACTATCCACTTCCCGTCTTTCGTGACTGCGACTGCGAGAACCCCGACCCAGGCATCGTATTCCATGGACGCCCCTTCTTGCGTGCGATTCTTCACATTCCATATTCTGACCGTCCTGTCCTTCGAGCACGTAACGAGTCGTTCTCCGCCGGGAAGGTATGTTATCCCATGCATAATGTCTTCATGCGCTGATATCGTTAATAGCGGTTTTTGAGCGAGGCTGCCATTGTTTGTTGACGCATCACCCATGGTTGAGAGAATAGAAATGTCGTGGAGGCTGCAATCTGCGGTAGGGAGTGTAAAGAGTCAAGTACAAGGGATTTAGAGGCCGTGTCGAAAGAAGTCCCTGTTGTGCTGCAGGCCGGTAAGCTATGCTGTTCGCTTATTCCTTGTGATTGCTATTCCAACCGTGCTGTTTAGCGCCTGCTGCCTACCACGTGCTACAAATGACGCCCTCAAGGCCTCATGCACACATAGCATCTTCCATTGGGCGCTAGTCAGACACCAGCGCGAAGAGGCCCTCCATGCGCTCACCACTGTGTAGCTCATTCCTGTGGGTAGCATCGTTCTCCGTAGCTTTGCACCTTTCCAACTTATACACCCGTGCACTGCCCGCCCGCGTGGATCTTGTTAGCAGTCATTTCAACGTCAGCTCACCCCACAGGTTTTCGTCGCGCACCACGTCGGACCCCTCTTTCTCAGCGCCCATTACCTCATCTGCATGCTCGACGGCTGCATCCATGCCCATGGCCTGAGCAAGAGCTTCGTTTTCAAGACGCCCTAGACCATATCACCCAGGAAAGATGCAGAAGCTGATGAAATCGTCGCTGCATCTGTAGCACCTGCTATTGAAGGCGTCGTAGAACTTAACATGCTTATCCTACCAAGAAACCTGACAATTTTGTGAAGGTCAAGCATAAACAGAGTGGATATGTCAGGTGGCTGATTTATAAGGCGTATTTGAAACCTGGGTAAGTTGTCCTTCGCCTTTTTACTCGTCCTTGGGGGTCGCCTGGGTGATCGTGCTCATTATGCATGTGGATTATAAGGTCTTATTAGACGTGGTCAATTTCGAGTCTGTTGATCGTGTATTGGAAGGTCTTTGGCGCCACTCGGAACCTTCAGGTGAAGGCGACTAGTGTTGCGTTATTGTGATGACTGGTGTGGGTATGTAGAAAGAGGTCTTAGGCTAGGGATCCTTGTGGCCACGGCAACAGCACGGCCCCAGCACCTTAGGTTTCCGCATCCACCTTTCTGGCTGAGAACGGAGATCTCCTTCGTATGAGCATGCTCCTCCATACAACATTAGAACCCTCACTGGTACCACCTACGGCCGCAGGGATTGGAATGGGTTCAATTTACCGGATGCAACATGATCATCCCCTTGTTACCCCCTTGTTCTACGTCGATGTTCATGGAGCCGTGGATCTGGCGATAGCGCTGGTTAACATCACGTCTACGACTACGCGCGTGCTCTGAAGGCGTCGAGGATTAACTTTTCGTCGCTTGTTGGAGGGCGTTCTTCGTGCTGCGATGCATTGGCACGATGTAACTCCTGAAGGTGGGTACGGGACTATGATGTAAATGATTTTCGTTCGCTAAAATGACACCGTCATAGTCGTATGTTGAATCGTGTAGCAAAAACATTGAGGCCATCGGCAATAGCTCGGCTGGTTCCTTGTCACCTGTCACTTCCTTGCTGGACGTTTGCAGCTGCCACCATAACTATTGACTACCTAGACATTGGCGTTTAGTGTAGCGCGAACGAAACTGACACCCCTCCGATTTGTAGTGGGTGGATTTCCCTCTTCATATTTCCCGTGATTATAACCTGCTTCCATTGCCTTCTTACTCTCTTATGGCTGGTAAGAACTGGTTGTAACATCCGTCGTATGGAGTTTAATCCCAGCCACCATTGAGTCCAACCATCCACCCGCATAGTGAGTGCTAACTGTAGGTTTGGACATGTAAATTTATGCAGCCGCAAACGGGATGGCGCAGAGAGGGAAGAATGGGTGTATGTCATTCGTCGGGCACGCTTCGTGCTCTCCCGCGGAGCATACGTTCAGGGGTATGTCGGAAATCATTTTCCAAATCGCGAGGTTACCAACGTTTCACGTTGATCAAATATTCCACCGTTGTCCACCGACGCCAACCCCCGACTCGCTCGAAACACACATTCAATGGCAAGCGTCGCATCTCCTGGCCTAGCAGACACTTTCCGCTCCGGGCTCCCCTTGTGCGGCATTTCGACACACATCTTGTTCCCTCCCACGAAGCACATCCCCAGATACGACAAGAGGCCAGGACCAAGACCTCTATATCATTAACATCGGATCGACGGACAGAGGACTCACTGCAGAACAAGAAGCGGAGGGTCCTTCCAAAGGTGTCGAGAAAGGTGATTTCATATCACAGTGGATTGGACATGGAAAGTGAAAATTGTCGATGCGGAGGACATTGCTATGGCCTACTACATCCTTATGCTTTGCAGTCGCAGTGATCTGAATGATAGCCTTTCGACGACGCCACCATGTCGTGGGCCGATCGAGTGATTCAACCCACGGAACCACTGGCAATTTCTTGCGTACCTGCAGCCGCCAGAGCCGCCAATTGCCGTTTGACTGCTGCCTGTTCCGAAGTGAGACAATTCCTCCTCGAGGTAACGATCATGCAAAACTTACCTGTTCCTCAGCCATCATGTCGAGCTGACGTTGCAGAGCCTCAATTTTCGAGTGTGCTGTTTCGGGTTCGAGTTCTTTTTTCGCGTCGTTCAGACTATCTGCTAAAGGGGTTGACCGCTAACGATTACGAATGAAGGACGTGAACATACTTTGTGGAACATTATCAGGTAGCTTATCAACTGCAGGAAGGTCCGAGATATTTTGCGATGGCGCCGGATGTGAGGATGCAACGACAGGAGGTGTTGCATTAGAAGGTGGTGCAGTACGTTCAGTGAGCTCGACGGCAGGCGGAGCAGAAGCAGGGCTAGAGCGGCCTCGTCGACGAGGGAACAGTCCGCAGCAAGATACTTGCACATCGTCTGAATTGAGTGGTAGCACGGGAGTCGGCTCCGTCGCCTGACTGCCCTCAGCGTGGCCAAGCAAGTCTGACGGGTCCATCTGCGATGACCGAATAGGTCGCATAATGTCCTGGAGCTGTTGCCATTGGTACCGAGGGTGTTTGGTTGGTTCTGGCATCTGGATCCTCATATGTACTAGTAGGCTATCGAACGATGGTTAGCGTGCAGGAATGATAGACAAACGGACCTGCCTACCCATGGTGCAAATCCTGGATAAATTGGCGTCACAGGCGGGTGATTTGAGCGTATGAACGAAACGCGAGATAAAGCCTTCCACAGATTTCCAGAGAAAAGCCGAAGTTCGCGCGAGAGACGAGTCTTCGGTCGCGTGAGTGTTTCGTACACGGACATGTTGTGATGATGGACGACGGGTGGAGGTAGAAGGCGGCTAGTAGGAAAGATTGATTAGGACGCAAGGCAGCGACGATGACCACCTTACATGAACTCACATCTAAAAGGTCCAATTCGTGTCGATGACTGCCGGTTGCCTGTGGTATGGCCACGGCAGGGAGCTAGAGACGACGGCCATGAGAAGGACATTGTCGAAATGCCTGAGCATACACGCACGTCTAGGAGTGAATCATGTGCCTGCAGTTGTGAGGAGTGAAAATTGGGCTTGGAAGACATTTGAGCACGTAGATATACCTTGTTTTTACTGTCGTCCCACCAAGGAACGCGCCATGTCGATAGATTTCCATGCGTCACCACAGGCCACAAATTCACCGGAGGGGGAGAATGCAACTGCCCGATACTTTGCGTTCACGCTGTAGCAGCACGTTGAGTGAATCACCAGAGTCGGTCGCCCAGAAACAAACGGTTCTGTCGGAGGAAGCACTCGCTAATTTTTGTACCGTCGGGGGAGAGAGAAAGGCAGTTTATCATGTTCGTGTGACGTGACCATGGATCTCCAATTTGATCGCCACTTTCAGAGTTCCAGCAGCGAATGGCGCCATCCCCGCCCCCGAGAATATCTGGCTTCCATCTAGCGACCAGAGAAGCGAAGTGACAGGGCCTCTGTGACTTTGCATCGGACCGACAACGAGATCGCCGCTTTTGCTGTCGAATACTCGGATGGCGGTATCATCATGTCCAGAAGCGAGCCTCTTCCCATCTGGAGAGAAGCAGACCGAGTCCACTCTAATCCCAGTCTCGATCGAATATCTAATATTGCCATCCTCCGTCTCCCTGACGATGATCCTTCCACCGTGGTCACCACTCGCAACGAATTCATCGTCGGATGACAGGGCAATACAATCAATACGGCCGTCATGACCACCCCACTCTTGCCTCTGGCCTCTTGCGTTTCCACATCCCATACCTTCAGTCTCTTATCCCCACCACTACTCACTATCTTCTTCCCATCTTTCGTGACCGCGAGACCCTTGACCGACCACCGGCTTCCATCGTTGTCCCTTCTTGCTCGCCATTCTCTACGTTCCATATTTTGAGCGTACTCCTCGTTCGAGCTTGTTACGAGTCGTTCTCCGCCAAGGAGGTATGCTATCCCAAAGATGGCCGTTTCATGCGCTGTTGTCGTCAATAGCGGCTTCAGAGTGAGCTCGATAGTGCTTTCTGACGAGTCCGGACATGATTGAGAGAGTAGACACGTCGTGTAGGCCGCAGTCGGGGGCAGGGAGTGTCACGGGTCAAACGCTGGAGGTTGGGAGTCCTCGTCAACAGAAATCCGTGTGGTACTGCGTGTTGGTAAGCTATGTTGTTCGCTTCGTCCTGTTGATGGCGATTCCAACCTTTGCTGTTTAGCGCCTGCGGCCTACCACGTGCTACACATGAGACCCTGGTGCGTGTACATCTTCCATTCGGCGGTAGTCAAGACACTTGCACAAGAGACTCTGCACATCTTTTAACTCACTCTGTTGGTCGAATCACTTCACGTACCCGATGTCCTTCATGGGCTCACTACCGTGTAGCTCATTTCTGTGGTAGTCCGACACCGCCAGCAGGATTCAGGAAGGGGCATTGCACATCTTTTGTCACTCGGTTGATCGAATCATATTATGTAACTCGTTTCCACCTTCATTGTACATAGCTTTCACCTTCCCAACTTCTCAGATCCGTCCACCGCCCGCCCGCACGGATTTCATTAATAGTCATTTGAACATCGTCTCACGTGCAGGTTTTCGTCGCGAACCTGGACGGCCGTATTCGATGCCCACGGCCTGGTCAAGAGCTTTTTTTGTCCTTAAAGCATCTTCGACCATATCACCCACGAAAGACGTAGAAGCGCTGCGCGTCGCTGCATCTGCCGCGCACTGCTGTTGAAGGTGTCGTAGAACCCACAATGTAGACCCTGTGGCTTTACCTACCAGGAAACCTGGGAACTGGGTCAGTGGTCGAACATATGCAGAGTGGACGTGGCAAATGACCGGTTTATAAGGCATGTTCGAAACTTGGTAAGTCCTTTGTTGTTTTGCTCGTCTTTGGGTGATGGCTTGAGTGATCGTGTTGATCATAAATATGGATTATCGCCTTATTGGACGTGGTCTATTTTGAGCACCCTGTTGAGTGTGAGCCTGTTGAGCCTGTGCCATACTGTGCTCGCAGGGCTTAAAGTTGGGAAACATTTACTCAAGGGCTCGCGCGAAGGTGAGTAGCTTTGTGCTATTACGATGACTGGTTTGTGTGCTTAGAAACGGATTTAAGCATCGGGTGAGCATTAAGGTCACAGCTACGGCATCATATCTGCGCCGTACCACTGTCTTGATTGGGAACGAAAGTCTTCTTCATGAGCAAATGCCTTCCCATGGCACTACAGACACTACTCGAAGCCCTGCTACACGTGCAGTCGCAGTCCTCTCGGGCTGGTTCATTTTCCTCATGCAAACGAGCACGGCTTGTTCTATGTCGATGCTGTGTTAGCAATGTGGATCGCGTGCTATCAGGGATTGAACTTCCCTGAGGAACTTCGAGGTCAAGGTGAGTAGCCGTGCGTTACTGCTATGACTGGTTTGGTATTAAGAGGAAGCTTTTGGTCATATCGCCAGCGCCACGTCTACGTCGTACTTTTTTTGTTTCGCATTCACCCGCCTGTCTGAGAGCGAAACCGTCAGGAGCGGGTTCCTTCCCTCGCACTACACACAGTACTACTCGCCCTTATTGTGGTGTCGCATTCACGGTGATAGTTCAATTTACTGCATGCAGACGAGCAACCCTTTGTCTACGTCAACGTCTATGGAGCAATTGGTTTGACGATGGCGCTCGTTAGCATTACGTCTACGATTGTGCAATTTACAGGTCCTTGGAATGGCATCGAAGACTAGTATCCGTCAGTTGTTGGAGCATGTTGAGTGTACTTCGACGTGTCGGCACGACGTTACTTTGGCAACGACATCGAGAATACCGATAATAGCCTGACTTCCTCCTTGTCAACTGTTCACACCACGCAGGCGACATTTGCTGCTGCTATTACCATTGTCGCCGTTGCGTGCGTAGGCATCGGCTCGTGTTACACGGAAAAGAAACTGGCTCTGTCGTAGTTTGTAGCCACGTGGTTACCACTGTTTCTTTCCGAGTTTATCGCCACCTCACTGGCCTTACCAGTATTTGGTGGGCGCTTTCCTGGAACGCTCTACAGCTCGAACCCTCAGATCCAAATGCAGGCCCTCCTTTCACAGTTGCGTAGCTTCAAGCGCTTCGTGGAATATCCCAACCCCCCCCCCGAGCGGCCCAAGCTACCCTTGTGTCCAACCCGTCCACCTGTATAATGATAAGGGTGCTAACTGTGGGTTTTCACATGGAAGTTTAGGCATTCGCAAAGGCGACGGCGAATAGAGGAAAGAATGAGTTTATGTCATTCGTCGTCGGGTACGCTTCATGCCCTTCCACGAAGCATGTGTTGAGGGGTATGTACGATTCATTTCCATTCCCAAGCTGCGAGCGTTACTTAACATCGTTTCTCGTCAATCAAATATTTCATTGTGCTCTACGCGACACCAACCCCCGACTTGCTCGAAACACTCGTTGAATGGTGAAGCCCGCACCCCCAAGCCTAGCAGACGCCCTCCGTTCCGGGCTCCCCTTGTGTGGTATTTCTTTTCCCTCCTATGATATACATCCCGTGGATATGACAAGAGACCGAGACCAAGACCTCTATGCCTGTAAGATGGAATCGACGGATGAGGGCTCGCTGCAGCGTAAGCTTGAGCGCAAAGTCCAAATCATCCACCTTCACTCTGAACGGCCAATCTTCTACGGGTAAAGAAATTTTGAACCACATGACGAAGCTGAATGTCCAAGTTGGTAACCTTTGGTAAGTCGGGCTGGTTAATGGACTCGTCGTGTATTCTGAGCGCATATATGCGGCCTTTTAGCTCATTCCTTCCTCAAGATAAGGTGTCCCAGTTTGCACAGATGTCCCCGCAGCATGTGTGTCCCTCCGAGTTCCAGACTCAGAGTCAGGTTTACTACTGCTTGATTGAAGCGTAAGTGGGGGTCCCCAGTCCAGTAACGGACTTATGAGAGAACAGCAACGTACTCTCCCTGTTATCCAGTTTGGGGAGTTGCTTCAATCAGCCCCCGAGGGTCTCCGCGATCGGTGAATCTTCTGAATTCACATAAACGCCGTTATGCTCATCGGTCAGGCCAAGAACTAACTAAGAACTAACGGATGGAGAGACTGTCTAGCGTCGTCCTCACAGGCCGCGGGAGACTCAGGCTGGTAGCCCCCGTCCTCACCCGGATCGGGGTGATTGTTAGTACTATTTGACAATGGTTTGCTGTCCAACTTGGTTTAATATGGAGAGACCAGAAGTGCAATCGTCGACTTACTTGTCAAAAGTCTTTTCAACGTTGGCCATTATAGGTGATTGGCACGTTTGGCTGGTGATAAGTAGTATGTAGTAGTCCAACGAGTGATGGTTGGGCAGAAAGCCTTCCAAGGACGTCCACGCTTTATGCATCAAGAGGTGCGGTTCATCATCTTATCGACGCCCTTGCCAGTGATGATGGCGTGGCTGTTATCGTAAAGGGGGGAACAGGGCAGATGGCCGGAGACGAATTGGCGGGCGTCTTAACTTAAGTTACAGGAAGATCAGAACTCAGGTAACCAGTGACTAGTCACTATTGACAGCAATGACAGCTTGATTGGTGTCCAAAAGTGACACCAAGGCTAGGTTTACAAAGTTCACGCACTATTTATGGTCCTACTACTAGTACTATGTACTACGAGAACTTGAAGTCAGAACAGCCTCGAGGCAACCTTTGCAGAATAGTCGGAAGTGTCATTACATAGTAGGGTCCAACACACAGCAATAATTACAAGAAAGTAAGACGAGAGCAAAGTCACAGCAATTCTCACACCAAGAAAGCGAACAAAGTCGATCAGGGATAAATGGCGTTACCGACGTGAATAGCTCGGCACAGTGAGTCATTCAACTTCACTTCTTGTTCCCTTTGTTCTTGTCGCTGTTGGGCTGCTGGTTGCGGACTACTGTATAGCTATCCGTGGAAAATTGTCTTTTGAACGTCAGATCATTACCACGCGAGCAAAGTACAAAACGAAACCAACCTCGGTGGCGAATGTGGGTCCTGTCGAGTTCCAGTGTTATTAATGGGATGGCTACTATTAGTCGAAGCGTAAGTAGGCATCTCCAATCAAGTAGCCGACTTGTAAGAGAACAGTAACGTACGCTCCCTGTGATCTGTAAGTTGTTAATTCCACCGTTTGAGGCCCTCGAGCCGAGAACCTTTTGAATCACATAAACACTGTTATGCTCATCGGTTAGGCTAAGAAGTGGTTAGGAACTAACGGATCGGAGGATTGTTCAGCGTCATCCCTATAGCCCGCGGGGGACTCAGGCCGGTAGCCAGCCTCATCTGAATCGGAATCGGGATTATTATTATTATCTGACAATGGTTTGCTGTTTGACTTGGTTTAACATGGGCAGACGGGGAAGTGCAATCGTCGACTTACTTAACAAAGGGCTTTTCGGCGTTGGTCATTGTAAGTGATTGATATGTTTCGCTGGTGATCAGTAGTAGGGGTCAATGAGCAATGAGTACTCAAGCGATGGACGCCTTTATGAATCAAGGGATACGACCCAGCATCTCTTGTCAGTGATGATGGCGTGGCTATTATCGCAAAGTGGCAGATGCACCAGAAACAGACGCTCACGATAACAATCATAGCCCTAACGAAAGTGCTGTGAGGCACATTGTCCGAACCTTAAAACCGCCCTGCCTGTGGAGGCTTCTAAAACTATTTGGCACCGGACCAAGCCCCAGTGGAAAGAATCCTCACACCGAGTGTAGAAGCTGCTAATTTGGCGTGTCGAGATATAGTACATGAAACTAATATACACCATACTTGACCATAGCTATTGACGAGAATAAAGGAAAGATAAGAGACCTAGGTTACAGCAAGCTTGCAGTGCGTAATGTACAGCAATTCAGACAATGAATGGTGCCACAGGTGGTACTCGGTGCAGCTGTTGTGCGGCAGGTATATGCCAGTGAGCGAGGCTTAGTGAGGTTTGGTACCTTTTCCATTTGGATCGGCAGAACTTGACTTTAGTTCTGCATATAAGTGGTTAGGAATGAGCCTTTTTCAGCAGTGGAAGGTTTGGCTGGGGATTAGTACCTTGATCGCGTTTTTTCGGATCGCAATAACCCGACGCTGGCAGCCCTGTACTATATAATGAACCACGAGCGTTCAGGCCTTTAGGGGGAAGCCTTTGAGTGAACGTATGACATCAGTTTGTCGCCTGTGTATGGAAGGAAACTGACTTTGAGAAGCTGCTGGTGTCCTTGCGGATAGGAAGACTTGGCTTCCTACTTACAAACAATGTTAAGAAGCACTGTTGGTGGGACACGACATCTACCTATGCGATGCATTCTTCCCACTCGAATGGGTTGGATCCTCCTGTCCACGACAAGTGAAGTGTCTAAAGTCGCATAGTTATTGACCTGCCAGGCTAACTCGACGGCAATGAACGGACCCGATGCGAGATCTGTCAGCTTTAGCTTCGTCGTCGTCGTAACGCTTGGGCTCGTAGTCGTCGTCCTCGTCGGGATCATCATACATCACCGCCAACCTGAACAACTCGAGTTCAAGTGGGCTAGTTCGGAGGTCCAAAATCGACACACCTTTGATGTGGTGGTTCGGAAGGGTCATCACCTTGACGAGACATCATGATCAGCGTTTCAAAGGTGCAAGCGATGACTAGGAAGCAGGACACAGTTCAACAGATATCGGGTAACTCCAAGGATAGGGATTTATGAGTCAAGGATCGCAAAAATCAATCATCAAGTTCTCAACGCCACGGAGCGCCTATCGCACCCTGATGTGATTCAGAATGGGCGACCTCTGACAACAGGCGCTCGCGATAAGGATCGTAGGGTGATATTGAACGCCTTTCAGTCTGGACGAACCTGACA
This sequence comes from Melanogaster broomeanus, assembly GCA_014904935.1. Lineage (NCBI taxonomy): Eukaryota > Fungi > Basidiomycota > Agaricomycetes > Boletales > Melanogastraceae > Melanogaster > Melanogaster broomeanus. The sequence goes on along the minus strand of MU123711.1, from coordinate 53,863 downwards.
GGGACTATCCAATTTCTCGACAGGGAACATTGTGGTATAAATATTATGGCGTAGCTGGCCAGCCTGCAGGTAACCAATTCGTACCAACAGCGAAATTAACAGCATTCCTGACTGACTGCTGTGGGATGCCCTCCACCACGCGAGCCTGAGCACTCCACCATAAGTGAGCGACTGAGCGTTGGATGTCTGTGGGGATTCGACGTTGGCTTTTCCTGGCGTCCATAGCCTTCGGAGACGTTTGACAAGCCTTGGCAAGGTCCGACGTCCATGTGATACTTACATTGCCCTCCACTCAGCCATGCCCACCAACAGAGCCGAATCCTCCAGTGCACAAGTGACAGTTCTATCATGATGTACAGGTTGAAAAGATGAATTAGTATGTATGGCATGAGAAATTATACCTAGTCCGCGGATGTTTTTCGGGCCCAGATGTAGAGAGGCGTGCGAGTTGTCGCAAAGTGGTGAGCACTCATGTACGTATATGTACCGTACTGTAAGCGCGCTGCATGTCATTAATATTGTAAATATAAAGTTAGGGGGGGGGGTCTTTTCAAAGGTGTCAGAACGCAAGTTCCATGTCATGAAGGACTGGACCACAAGTTTGTTCAAGGCTTCGACGAGGGGGAATGCACTGACAGGAAATTGGTTGATTGCTAGTATGTTGGATATTGTTGCTTCGGTTGGTGTCCGTCCTTGTCACATTGGTTCGGATTTCTGAAATACATCGCAATAGGTGCGTGTTCCAACATCGCACCGTCGGGTCGATAAGCAGCATGTCACAGAGCAGAACGCCGGACGTACCTCCGGAAGAGGACGTTCTTTGCAAACTTTCCGTGTACTTCGGTGCCATGGGGGAGGATATATTGCGTCAGTTGCTCGTTAGGATCTCACGTTTTCACCGTGGTCCGTGGTTGTATCCTTTTTGGACTTGCCGTCTTTTTGCCATACGCGAAGGATTAAGTATAGCCTGGTAGCCCGCTCTCATATCTTAGCTTCTAGGATGACCGACTTCAGTGCAAGACGAGAGCACTCCCCCACCTCCCCCGTCCTCTCACTTGGTAATCATGATACCTTTCGAGACTTGTTGATCACAGCTCAATAAACTTCATCACCCTTCCGTATTGAACGAGGTTGTATGAGCATGTACAGTGAAGATTGTCGATGCAGCGGACGTCCTTACGGCCTACTACATTCTTCTTTTGCTTTGCAGTCGTGGTGATCTGAAAGACAGCCTTTCGACGATGGCATCATGTCGTGAGCCGCTCGAGTGACTCTCCCCATGGAACTACTTACAAGTTTATTGCGTACTTGCAGTTCCCGAAGCTACCAACTGCTGTTCGACTGCTGCCTGTTCCAAAGTGAGACAGTCACCTCTCGAGTTAGAGATGGTGCAAGGCTTACAAGTTTCTCAGTTATCACTTCGACCTGACGCTGTAGAGTCTCAATTTTCGAGTGTGCTCTTTCAAGTTCGATATCTTTTGTCACATCGTTCAAACCGTCTGCTCAGGGGGTTGACCGTCAACGATTACGAATGAAGGATGTGTGACGTACTTTCTAGGACATCACCAGGCAGCTCAACAACAGCAGGAAGGTCCAAGATGTTCTGCGATGAAGCCCTATGTGAGGATGCAACAACAGGAGGGGTTGCGTTGGAAGGTGGTGCAGTACGTTCAGTGAGCTCAATGGCGGGCGGAGCGGAAGCAGGGCTAGAGCGGCCTCGTCGGCGAGGGAAGAGTCCGCAGCAGGATACTTGCACATCGTCTGGATTGTGTGGTGGTGAGGGAGTCGTCTCCGTCGCCTGACTGCCCTGGGCATGACCGAGCGAGTCTGGCGGGTCCATTGCGATGATCGAATAGGTCGCATAATGTCCCGGAGCTGTTGCTATTTGTTCCGAAGGTGTTTGGTTTGTTCTGGCATCTGGATCCTCATATGTACTAGTAGGCTATCGAACGATGGTTAGCGTCACGGAATGGTAGACAAACAGCTCTGCTTACCCATGGTGCAAATCCTGGATAAATTGGCGTGACAGGCGGGTGATTCGAGCGTATGAACGAAACGCGAGATAATGCCTTCCATAACTTCCAAGAGAAAGCCGAATTTTGCACACGAGAAGACTCTTGAGTCGCGTGAGTGTTTCGTACGCGGTTATGCTGTGATGATAGACGACCAGCGGAGGTGGAAGGAAGCGGGTAGGAAACACTGATTAGGATGCAAGGCAGCGACGACGTTCCACCTTACATGAACTCACATCTAGAAGGTCCAGTTCGTGTCGATGACTGCTATTTGGCAGCGGTATGGCAGGGAGCTAGAGACGATGGCTATGAGAAGGACACTGACGAAATGCGTGAGCATACACGCACGTCTAGGAATGATTCATGTGCCTGCAGTTGTGAGGAATGAAAACTGGGCTTGGAACACATTTGAACACGGAGATATACCTTTTGACTATTGTTCCACCACGGAACGCGCCATGTTGATAGATTTCCCTCGCCATCGCCGCAGGCCACAAATTCACCGGAGGGGGAGAATGTAACCACCCTCAGATTGTATTCATGTTGTAGCAGCACGTTGAGCGGGTCACCAGAGTCTGTCGTCCCAGAAACGAACGGTTTGGTCGGAGGCAGCACTCGCTATTTTTGTACCGTCAGGGGAGAGAGCAAGGCAGCCTATTGGTTCCTCGTGACCCCTCCACGGATCTCCAATTTGCTCACCATTTTCAGAGTTCCAGCAGCAAATGGTGGTATCCCAGGAACCCGAGAATATCCAGCTTCCGTCTAGCGACCAGAGAACCGAGCTGACAACGCTTCTGTGACCTTGTATCGGACCTAGAATGAGGTTGCCGCTTTCGACGTCGAATACTTGGATGGCGAGCTTGTGTCCAGAAGCGAGCATCTTCCCGTTTGGAGAGAAGCAGACCGAGTACGCATGACTCCCAGTCTCAAACGAATGTTTAATCTCTCCACCCTTCTCCCTCTCCCTGAGGATGATCCTTCCTCTGCCATCACTACTTGCAACAAGTTCATCGTCGGGTGACATGGCAATGCGACGGATTGAGTCACTGCCATCATTACTACCCCACTCTGCTATGACCTGATGCGTCTCCACATCCCATACCCTCAATCCCTTTTCCTCACCATCACTCACTATCCACTTCCCGTCTTTCGTCACCACCATCCGGCCACTGTCTTCCATCGACGTCCCTTCTTGCTCGCCATTTTCCGCATCCCATATTCTGACCGTGTTATCATCCGAGCATGTAATGAGTTGTTCTCCGCCAGGGAGGTATGCTATCTCACAGATACCCCTTTCATGCGATGGTATCGTCAATAGCGGCTTCAGAGTACGCTCGACAGTGCTTTTTGACGAGTCGGACATGGCTGAGAGAGTAGACAGGTGACACAGGTCGTGGAGGCTGAAGTCGGGGGCAGGGAATGTAATGTGTCAAATGCCAGAGATCGGGAGTCCTCGTCGACAGAAATTCCTGTAGTACTGCGGGCTGGTAGGCCACACTCTTCGCTTGGTCCTGTTGATGGCTATTCGAACCATGCTGTTCAGCGCATGCAGCCCACCACGTGCGATACGAGGCCCTTAATGCCTCGTGCACATGTAGCATCTTCCATTCGGCACCAGTCAGACACTTGTCAGACACCGACACGAAGAGGCTCTGCACATCTTCTAATATAAGTGACTCCGTCGGCCGAACCAATTGGATGTACCCGGTTTCCTCCGTGCACATCACCCTGTACATTCATTCCTGTACGTAAAGTTTCTTCGCCAAAGCTTTGCACCTTCCCAATATTGACAGCTCCGTGTACTGCCCGCCCGCCCAGATCTCATTAACAGCCAGTCGAACACCACCTTACCCTGCAGGTTTTCGTCGCGCACCACGTCAGCCTCCTCTTTCCTGGCGCTCATTACCTTGTCTGCATGCTGGACGGCCGCATCGATGCCCATGGCCTGATCAAGAGCTTCGTTCTTAATGCATCCCAGACTATATCATGAGAGATGCAGAAGCCCACCTGTGGCTTATCCTACCAAGAAAACGTGTCAAGGTCAAGTATGGGCAGAGCAGAGGTGCTCAGTGGCCGGTTTTATAGGATGCATTTGAAGCCTTGGTAAGTTGTCCTTCGTTTTTTTTTGCTCTTTTTTGGGGATACTTGAGTATCGTGCTGATCATATGTGTGGATCATCAGGGCGTGATCTATTTCGAATCTGTTGAGCGTGTGCCGCCGTACAGTGCTCGCTGGGCTTCAAGTCGGGCATTACTGAGGGGCTTGCGGGCAGGTGAGTAGTTTTACGGTTCTACGGTGACTGGTTTTTGTGCTTAGAAACGGATTTAGGCATCAGGTGAGGCTTATCGTCACAGCTACATCATCACGCCGGCGCCTTACCACTGTCTTGACCGGGAACGACAGCCTTGATCATGAGCAAATGCCTCCCCTGGCACTACAGACAGCACTACTCGAACCCTTCCTACCACGCGCAGTCGCAGTCCTCGGGATAGTTTACGAGCGCGCCTTGTTCTATATCGATGTTGTGTTAGCAATGTGGATCCAGTGCTAGCAAGGATTGAGTTTTCGTGAGGAGCTTAGGGGTGAAGGTGAGTATCCCTGCGTTACTGCGATGAATTTTTTCGGTATTAAGCTTTTGGTCATCGCTCCAGCACGACGCCTACACCGCACTTTTTTTGTTCCATTCACTCGTCCGACTGAGAACGAAACCTCAGGAACGGGTTCCTTTCCTTGCACTACACACAACGCGACTCGCCCTTACTACCATGTGGAATCGCATTCATGATGATAGTTCAATTTACTTGATGCAAACGAGCAAACCTTTGTGTGTGTTTGCGTCTATGCAGTAATTGGTTTGGTGACAGCACTCGTTGGCATTGCGTCTACGACTGTGCAGTATATGCAGGTCCTTGGAAGGCGTCGAGGACTAGCTTCCGTCGGCTGTCGGAGGATGTTGGGCGTGCTTCGATGTGCCGGTAAGACGTTACTTTGGCAAGGACATCGAGACTGTCGATAATAACTTGACTGGCTTCTTGTCGGCTGTCAACTCCTCATCAGCGATGTTTGGCACTGTTATTATCATTGTCACCCTTGCGTGCGTAGACATCGGCTTGTTGTTCCACGAGAAAGAAACTGACTCTGTCCCAGTTTGTAGCCACGTGTTTTCTTTCTTTCTTTCTGAATATATCGCTGCTTCGCCAGTGTTTATTGGGCTTGTTCATGCTGGGACGCTCTCCCGCCTCGATCTGAAGTGCGAACCTTCGGATCCAAAGGCAGTTTCCCCTGCTCTAATAGTTGCATAACTTCGAGCGCGTGGTGAAATATTGACCTCCCCGCCACCATCGAGTCCAACCATCCACCCGCATAATGATAAGAATGTGTGGAGTGCTAACTGTGGGTTTGGACATGGAAGTCACACACGGGATGCATATGGCTGAGGGAAGAATAGGTTTCTGTGATTCATCGGGTACGCTTCGTACTCTCCCGGGAAGCATGCGTTGAGGGGTGTGTCCGATTCATTTTCATTCCCAAGTTGCGAGCTTACCAACGTTTCGCGTCGATCAAATATACCATCGTGCTCCACTGGCGCCAACCCCTGACTCGCTCGAAACACTCGTTGAATGGCAAAGCCCACATCTCCAGACCTAACAGAAGCTTCCCCGCTCGCGGGTCCTCTACGGTATTCCGACACAATTTTTCTTCCCTCCCACGATAACCACCCCCGGATACGACAAGAGACCAAGACCAAGCCTTCGATTGCGCCGTAAGATCGAATCGAGGGCGACGGACTCACTGCAGGATAAGCAACGGAGGGTCTTTTCAAAGGCGTTGAAAGTGGTCATTTCCATGTCCCAGCGGACCGATAACGAGCTCGTTCAAGGCTTCGACGAGGAAGAATGTACCGAGAGGAAATTGGTTGATTGCTAGTGTGTTAGGAATTGTTGCTTTGGTTGGTTTCCATCCTTATCGCATTTGTTAGGATTCCTGAATCTACAAGCAGGTCATTGCGCACAGATCGGAACCCACGGCGTACCTCCGGAAGAAGGGGTTCTTTGCTGGCTCTGCGTCTACTTCGGTGCCTGGACCTGCGATTGAGAATTGAGGGAGAGAAGATAGTTGTGTCAGTTCCTGGTTAGGATCTCGAGTTTTTACCGTGGTGGGTGGTTTGTGGTATTCTGTATCCTTTTTGGACTTGCCGTCTTTTGCCATATGCGAAGGATGGCCTAGCAGCCCGCTGTCATATGTTAGCTTCTAGGAGACCCGCTTTAGTGCCGATGTGACGAGGGCACTTCCTGTGCGCCCCTAGTCCCCTCACTCGGTAATCATGACGATACCCTTCGAATAGATATATTGCAACAATCTCAGCGATACACAAAGTGAAGCGTGCAGGCTCATCTGCGATTGAATGTCTTTCAGAATGCTCTTAAATACGACATCGGATGTTTCCTGTGCATCCCGTTCGCCTTCGTACAGTGTGCCGATTCAGAGTAAGATCCAGCTGCTGGTTTAGCTTTCGAGACCTGTTGATCACAGCTCAATAACTTCATCACCCTTCCGTATTGAACGAGGTTGCATGGACACGGAAAGTCAAAATTGTCGATGCGGAGATCATTGTTATGGCCTACTACATTCTTCTTATGCTTTGCAGTCGCAGTGATCTGAATGCCACCATGTTCTGAGCCGCCCGAGTGATTCAACCCATGGAACTACCGGCCATTCCTTGCGTACCTGCAGCCACCAGAGCCGCCAATTGCCGTTTGACTGCTGCCTGTTATGGAGTGAGACAATTCCTCCTCGAGTTAACGATCGTGCAAGGCCTACCTGTTCCTTAGCCATCACGTCGAGCTGACGTTGTAGAGTCTCAAATTTCGAATGTGCTGTTTCAAGTTCGAGTTCTTGTTTCGCATCGTTCAGACTATCTGCTAAAGGGATTGACCGCCAACGATTATGAATGAAGGACGTGAACATACTTTGTGGGACAGTATCCGGGTAACTTATCAACTGCAGGAAGGTCCAAGATATTTTGCGATGGCGCCGGATGTGAGGATGCAACGACAGGAGGTGCTGCATTGAAAGGTGGTGCAGTACGTTCAGTGAGCTCGACGGCAGGCGGAGCAGAAGCAGGGCTAGAGCGGCCTCGTCGGCGAGGGAATAGTCCGCAGCAAGATACTTGCACATCGTCTGAATTGAGTGGTAGCAAGGGAGTCGGCTCCGTCGCCTGACTGCCTTGAGCGTGGCCAAGCGAGTCTGAGGGGTCCATTGCGATGACCGAATAGGTCGCATAATGTCCTGGAGCTGTTGCCATCTGGTACCGAGGGCGTTTGGTTTGTTCTGGCATCTGGATCCTCATATGTACTAGTAGGCTATCGAACGATGGTTAGCATCAGGAAATGATAGACAAAACGGATCTGCCTACCCATGGCGCAAATCCTGGATAAATTGGCGTCACAGGCGGGTGATTTGAGCGTATGAACGAAACGCGAGATAATGCCTTCCACAATTTCCAAGGGAAAGCCGAATTTTGCAAGCGAGAAGAGTCTTCGGTCGCATGAGTGTTTCGTACACGGGTGTGTTGTGATGATGGACGACGAGCAGAGGTAGAAGGCAGCTGGTAGGAACTAATGATTAGGACCGCAAGGTAGCAAGGTTGTCCACCTTACATGAACTCACGTCCAGAAAGTCGAGTTCATGTCGAAGACTGCCAGTTGCCAGTGGTATGGATACGGCAGGGGCTACAGACGATGACTGTGAGAAAGACATTGACGACACGCCTGAGCAATGAGCATACACGCACATCTAGGAGTGATTCACGTGCCTGGAGTTGAGGAGTGAAAATTGGGTTCGGAACACATTTGAACACATGGGAATACCTTCTTTTGATTGTCGCTCCACCACGGAACGCGCCATGTCGATAGGTTTCCCTCGGTATCGCCGCAGGCCACGAATTCACCAGAGGGAGAGAAAGTAACTGCATGTATTTGGTGTTCATGTTGTAGCAGCACGTCGAGTGGATCACCAGAGTCGGTCGCCCAGAAACGAACGGTTTTGTCGTAGGAAGCACTCGCTATCTTTGTGCCGTCGGGAGAGAGAGAAAGGGAGCATATCGCGAGTGTGTGCCCTGTCCATGGATCTCCAATTTGGTCGCCATTTTCAGAGTTCCAGCTGCGAATGGTGTAATCCGCGGACCCCGAGAATATCTGGCTTCCGTCCAGCGACCAGAGAAGCGACATGGCAGTCTCTGTGTGACCTTCCATCGGACCGAGAATGAGATCACCGCTTTCGACGTCAAACACTCGAATGGTGAAATCTCCAAATGTTCCATCTCCACAAGCAAGCATCTTCCCATTTGGAGAGAAGCAGAGTGAGTACACTGCACTCCCAGTTTCAATCGAGCATTTGATCTCTCCACGCTCCGAGTCCGAGTCCTCCATCGCCCTGATGATGACCCTTCCAGGCTGGTCACTACTTGCAACAAGTTGGTCATCGGGTGACAGGGCAATACAACCAATACTGCCTCTATGACCATCCCACTCTGCTATGACCTGATGCGTCTCCACATCCCACACCCCCAGTCCCAAGTAGTGACCACCACTCACTATCCACTTCCCATCTTTCGTGACCGCGAGACCCGCTGTCCAGCCAGTACCGAGTTCCATTGGCGTCCCTTCTTGCTCGCCATTCTCCGCGTTCCATATTCTGATCATCCTGTCAATCGAGCACGTAACGAGTCGTTCTCCACCAGGGAGGTATGCTATCCCATGGATAGCATCTTCATATGCTGATATCGTCAATAGCGGCTTCAGAGTGAGGTCGACAGTGCTTTTTGATGAGTCGGTCATGGTTGAGAGAGAAACACGTCGTGGAGGCTGCAGTCGGGCAGGAGTGTAATGTGTCGAATGTCGTCGACCGAAATTCCTGTTTCGCTTCGTTCTGTTGGTGGCTGTTCGACTTATGCTGTTTAGCGCCTGCAGCCTACTACGGTAGTACTACCACGTGCTACACATGAGTCCCTCATGATCAAGGCTTCATCAACAGGTGGCATCTTCCATTGTTCACCGACGCGAAATGGCTCTGCACATCTTCTCAGCCACTCCGTTGGTCAAATTTCATCATGTACGTGGTCGGACTCCTCGTTTCCGGTGCCCATTCCCCCGTCTGCATGCTCGACGGCCCGGTCAAGAGGGTCGTGCTCAAGGCGTTGTAGATCATATCACTCATGATCGACGCATCTGTCGCGCCTGCTGTTGAAGGCGTCGTGGAACTTCAACTGCAGAACCTGTGGCTTATCCTACCAAGAAACCTAGGAACTCGCTCGGGGTCGAGAGTAGGCGGAGTGGAAGCGTCAAGTGGCCGGTTCGTAAGGTGTATCTGAAACCTTCGTCAGTTGTCCTTCCTTTTTTTTGCTCATCTTTGGGGGCTGACTTGAGTGATCATGCTGATAGTACGTGTGGATTATCAGGTCTTATTGGACGTGGTCTATTTTGAGTCGGTTGATCGTGTATTGGAGGGACTTCGGTTACCGCTGAGGAGCTTTATAGGCGAATACTGTTGCGTCATTGCGATGGCTGGTGTGGGTATTGACAACAGGTTTTAGGCTGATGAGGCTTATGGTCACGGCAACAGCACAATCCTGGCACCTTAGCTCTTCACAGCCACCTTCCGCCATCGGAATGTTCTGATTTACCAGACGCACACGAGTACCCCCTTGTTCTACGTCGCTGTTTATGGAGCAATTGGTCTGGCAATAGCGCAGTTAAAATCACGTCTACGACTATATGCGTGCTCTGAAGCGTCGAGTATGTTTCCGGAGGTTGTTGGAGGGCATTCTTCATGCTACGATCCGTTGGCATAATGTGAATCATTTTCGATCGCGAAATAACACATGGATGGTAATATCCAAAGCACGTACGAGAGAATTGTATCCAACGGCACCTAGAACTCCAACTACATAGGTCAAGAGACACGAGCAACGTGGATATCGTGTGGACAGGCCTGCACGGTGAATCCTCTCAGCCAGTGCAGAACTGCCACCCGATAGAAGAAAGCGTGCAGTTAGACGACCAAGGACAACACAAATATCTACCACTTAACCATTGAGATACTCCTCGAGAATCGACTTCAGCTGAGGAGCTTGTTTCGTCAATATGTCGACAGTCTCGTTCTGCCCGAAAAGGTCAGAGGCACGCAAATGATAGCGCATCATGACCAAACTTACCCAAAATGTATCCTGCATCTTCGCTCCCTCTTCACTCAGCACGAAGTCGGAAGGTTCAACGACTGCGGCTTTACAGATGAAGGCACCTTTCATGTGATCTTCGTTGTCTCGTCTGCCAATGGCGGCATATATGAGCTGACGGCTTCCCTGCTCGGCCGTCCAGGCCAGGAACTTCTCCATAAGATACAGTCCCCAGGTTCGGTGTTCGTAGAAGCCGCGTCTCAGGCTGGAGTAGCAGAAACCAGGGCTGACAGAATTCACGGTCAGTGGTGTGCTTGACTGGACTCGGTCTTGCAAAGCGCGGGCGAAGAAGACGTTTAAGACTATGAGTGCAGCCAGTCGTCAGAAAGCCGCGGGGGAAGGGAAAAGGCTTGATCAAATCTTACGTTTGGAATCGTGGTAGCGGCCACCCGAATTCGGATTGCTTGATAGGATGGTTCGTTAGCGCACGTCGCGGTGGTTGAGACTGTGACAGCCTACACAACGTTATTATGCTCTTTGCTACTGAGCATCGCGATCGGAGTGGAGGATTGCATGACCTCATCGCCGAGAGCCGTCCAGTGGTGAACCTCGCTAGAGACGATCACCAAGCGAGAAGTGCTCCCAAACGTCTTCCCGGTATCTATCATGCGGGGCAAGAGTAGCAACGATAGCAGGGCCGTTGAGAGATGGTTGACCTGGATGCTAACAATGACAATTTAGTGGAAGCTCACAGACAGGTCATGTCACTCACGTCGACTCCCAACCAGCCACGCTCGTCTCATACTTGGTGGCCGCAATACCAGCGTTCATGACTAAGATGTCGAGACGCGGACATTCTCGCTCAAACTTCTCTGCAAAGCTTTTCACGGAAGCAAAATCGGCAAGGTCGACTAGCCAGAGCTCGCAGTTGTTACACCCAGATGCCCTTTGGATATCTTGACATCAGGAGGTAATAAGCCTGCCGTCCATATGATTCAAGCCGGGAACCTGGATTGACGTACCAGCGAGGGCAGCTTTACCCTTGGTCTCGCTGCGGCAAGCAATGATGAGCCTGGAAGGATTCATGCGAGCAAAGTGCTTTGCAGCCTCGAAGCCGATGCCAACATTTGCCCCAACGACTACGACATTCTTCCCTGACAGGTCGGTTGTCTCGACAGGAGGGATAGTGGACCATTGGTCGCAGATAAAATTCCAGTAAGACTTTTTCATGGCGATGACGGCGGTATGAGAAGTTCTGAGCCTGAAGGTTCATGCAAGGTTCATGCATGCTATTGGCTTTTATACTATCATCATCCACAGATCTGGAAGAGCCTTTACTATTAGCAACCAGATAGGCTAGGCTTACCAAGGCTGAGCGCTGATGAGATTGCGAAGGATCAACGATATGCAACATCCCAAACCAATTCAGTCTTCCACGGCAACTTAAAAAGCGCCAATTACACAGAAGGGTTGAGACACTTGTTCACTGCCAGTGCAATGTACACGCGTCCAACGCGGCATGGTAACATATTAGCAATTCACTTTAGACGGTTCATTACTACATACGATAGATCAATCGATTACAGTTCGCCCAGCTTCACCCGCTTCGCCGAGGCCCTGGCCACGATGGAAAAAGCGCATAACGATTCGAGTCCCGGGCTTACCAGTTTCAAGTTCGGGGTTGTATTTCATCTAAGAACTAATGACTAAGCTGGATAAAAGCCACAGAGAGCCTTAGTCACATGACTTAACGTTCACGTGATAGATTGTACGAAAGGTATAGGTGAAGATATACGAGCGAAGTGGACATCGTGTAGACACCTGCGTGCAAATCCCCTCGGCCAGCGCGTAATCAGACTGCCGCCCGAAAATGTGCAATTAGGCGACTAAGGACAACACAAATATCTACTGATTAGCCACTAAGATATTCTTTGAGAATCGACTTCAGCTGAGGAGCTTGTTTCGTCAATATGTCGACGGTCTCGTTCTGCCCGAAAAGTCAGAGGTGCGCAAATGATAGCGCATCATTGCAAACTTACCCAGAGCGTATCCTGCATCTTCGTTCCCTCTTCACTCAGCACGAAGTCGGAAGGTTCAATGACTGCCGCTTTACTGATGAAGGCACCCTTCATGTGATCTTCGTTGTCCCGATCGGCAATGGCGGCATATATGAGCTGACGGCTCCCCTGTTCGGCCGTCCAGGCCAGTAACTTCTCCATAAGATACAGCCCACAGTTTCGTTGTTCGTAGAAGCCGCGCCTCAGGCTGGAGTAGCAGAAGCCGGGGTTGACAGAATTCACGGTAAGTGGCGTACTCGACTGGACTCGGTCTTGCAAAGCGCGGGCGAAGAAGACGTTTAAGACTGTGATTGCAGTCTCTCGTCAGAAAGCAGTCGGAAAAGGGAGAAGACTTGATCAAATCTTACGTTTGGAATCGAGGTAGCGGCCCCCGGAATTCGATTTTCTTAATAGGAGGGCTCGTTAGCGCCCAGCGCGGTGTTCGAAACTCTGATAGCTTACGCAGTGCTGTTATACTCTTTGCTACTGAGCTTCGCGATTGGAGTAGGGGATTGCTTGACCTCATCTTTGAGAACCGCCCAGTAGTGAACCTCACTAGAGACGATCACCAAGCGGGAAGTGCTCCCAAACGTCTTCCCGGTCTCTATCATGCGAGGCAAGAGTAGCAATGATACTAGGGCCGTTGAGAGATTGTTGACCTGGATGCTGAAATAAAAGACCATTTAGGGGAAGCTCAGAGACAGGTCATGTCACTCACGTCGACTCCCAACCAGCCACGCTCGTCTCATACTTGGTCGCCGCAATACCAGCGTTCATGACTAGGATGTCGAGACGCGGACATTCTCGCTCGAACTTCTCTGCAAAGCTGTTCACGGAAGCAAAATCGGCAAGGTCGACTAGCCAGAGCGCGCAGTTGTTATACCCAGATGCCGTTTGAATATCTTGACGTCAAGAGGTAATAAGTCTTCCGTCCATATAATTCAACCCGGGAACGCGGATTGACGTACCTGCGAGGGCAGCTTTACCCTTGGTCTCGCTGCGACAAGCAATGATGAGCCTGGAAGGATTCATGCGAGCAAAATGCTTTGCAGCCTCGAAGCCGATACCAACATTTGCCCCAACGACTACGACAGTCTTCCCTGACAGGTCAGTTGTCTCGACAGGAGGGATAGTGGACCATTGGTCGCAGATCCAACTCAAGTAAGACTTTTTCATGGCGACGACGGCGGTATGAGCAGTTCTGAGCCAGAAGGTTCCTGGATGTTATATGCATTAGTCAAGCATCCAGAGTCCAGACATTTGACTGTCAGTGCACTGTACACGAAGGTCAGCAAACCGCCATTTCACAATTACTTTACTTTCGACGTTCTACTAAGTAGCTACATACTACATACAGTTGGTGGTCTAAAGCAGAATGACTCATCATGCTTAGATGCAAAAGTAGGATGGTCATCTCATATGGGTAAGCAGTTGCCTGCTGATCCGCGCTGAGTCGAAATCGCTGCCCACGGTGCCAAATTAGTTTTACTGTAGTCATGTGCTTAGACTCGCCTCGTGCCCCGCTTCATCTCATTTCACAGGCCAGACAGCAGTATGGAGATGTTTGGTTCGTTCCTCGTCTATGAGCCGTATGATATTGTGTCAAGATGTCGGCAATCTTGTACTTCAGCTCGTTCAAATCATGATCAGACACCCTACATATGATACCATGCATCTTAACATGCATGAGTGCCAGCCATCGACTTGGTTTTACACTAGATGGTACATATCAATTTACACTGCCTGACATCCACGAGCATCCGATACAGCGTATCGTTACAGGGTAAAATTCTCGACGTGGATGGCTACCCCGCCAAGTTCGAGGCCTCTCCTTACCCCAAGCCTAGCCACCGCGTTCTGGGCCTCCCTCGTGAGACTTTCAGGACCACACGCACATACAGCAACTCCCCCTCCTTGATCCACCCAGTCAAGTTGCACGGCCTGCTTCTCGCCTTTCTCCTCGACCGAGCTCGCATACGACGCGGAAGGAGAATTCGTGAGGTCCTGAAGAAGAGCATGCACCGAGGGCCGGACCATCGTCACGTCACTGTTCGGAATAGGAGGGATGGCTTCTGGGTCGCAAAGACATGTCACGAAGACCGAAATATGAAGATCGATCGACGATTTCAAAGCCGTCTTCGCGATATCCATCAGCATCGGCGCAAACCATGCAATATGGCCTGATATAACCAGAAACACCATGTAAGAATTATGATCCCTATTATAACATCCAAAAGCTGCTCACCGAACGATCGAATGCACCAGGCGAACTCGATCTTCGCGTCCGCTCACCTCCGCGGCGTCCAAGTTTCACGCATCTGCCCACGATGTCGTCTAGAAGGCCCAAGGGTAAAAGTGACGCCGGCCCCGCCGGCGACTAAAAGAGCGCTCTCGAACTGGCCTAGGTCGACGCTTGAACCACCATATGGACCATCGAGCATGACTTGGATTGGTACAGATGCGTTCTCGCTTGTCTTGTCCAGCGCTTGCAGCCTCTCCTGCTCCTTGCGTGTGAAGTCGTTCAACGCCCGGGTCCAATCGCCATTCACTCGTGATCCGAGAATCATCCCTGGGTTGGAAAGACAAGAATGGGACGGAGGGGCAGATAGTATGGTCAGAGGATGACTCTCTAGGACACGTCCAGAGAAAAAGACGCGAAGCCGGACGTGCTGACCGCCTAGCCAACCATCGTCGCAGTCATTTATCCGCACCTAAAACGCCGACCTAAGAATACTCATGATGCCACAACTTCAGAGCACTTACCATGGTCATGAAATTGTCCTGCGCAGTGAGCGTGGCGTCCTTGAAACGGTAGCGGAGCATGCGCAGCAACATATCCGCACCATAGAATGCGAGAGGAGGAAATATCCACGGAGATGCATATATGGTATGATAGCACACGGTGACAAAAAATGCGACGAAAATGAGCACACTAGATGCATACTGATGAGCATTTTTGACTGCGAAACGAGCTACTTTTTCACTTACTGTACGAGGAAGAAGAGTTCGTAAAACATTCTTCGGACAGGTCGCAGTGACGACAGGACGATGATGCAGAGCAATGTCAAGGAAGCGACACCCGAAGTTTCCTTCTGCTGGCCAAGGATTGGTAGGCCGTATTGTAAATGGTTTCGGATCCAGAGCGAACCGTGTATACAGCCACCGAGGAACATGAGTCGCCCAGCCATCCGATGAAGAAAGTTAAGCTTCTCATAGCCGTTGCCCGGTCCAAGAAGAAGAGACAGGATAGAATTTTTGGTCGCGAATAAAAATACAATTGGGAACTGGGCGAGAGCAAGGAAGCCTAGGAGGGTACTTGGTGTTCGTGAATGGTCCTAGAGATCGGACAGGTATGGGCTTACCTGCTCGATTGGGGTTCGAGACGAGGGGGCGTCTTTGATGATGCAAACCAACGTGAGCGCAAGATATGATGCAAGGATGAAAACTGGAAGAGCGTCTATGTGAGTCGAGAATGGAAACTCATCCAAAAATATTGATTTTACGCTGTCCTGCATTCAGCTCGACATATGGCAACGTCCATTGGCGAACCGATATAGCCGAATACCAGAACTTCGATGCCTTGCTAATTCTTGGGGGAGACAACTTTTCATCGTCCGTCATAGTGGTGTATCCCCTCCTGTGCAAATCCTCGGAGACACCGAAAAATCCCTTGAGAGAGCGACCATTCCTCAAGGAACGTACGAGTGATGGAACAGAGGCAGCGATGGCCAGTGCCAATATGGAGCACCAGATAGTTGTGAATTTACCTTGCCATATAGGATCTTCCACATACGAACTGCGGAAGGGCTTAAGTAATAACTTGAATGTGTCTGTTGAACGGCTCACTTGTAGATCTGTAGACTACTCGGGATAGTAGGAGGAGTGCCAGCGGACATTTCTTTAAGTGATCCTGAGCGAAACCCGCAAGGAATCCAGGCGACGTGAACGACGTCGACTCTCGAGCCTTGAGGCAGTCAACTGCAGTTCGTCGGTAACGGTAGTCTCACCAGCCGTTGATTAGATAACCACATGACGGAAAAACTTTATTTTCATATCTATTTGTTCAAGCCAAACACTGATCTCCCCGATCGAGTGGGCTCATTGCAACTCACAGGACACTTTGGTACGTTGCTACCCACATTATGAACTGGTACCCAATATCATTTATATCCATGTCGCTGCGCTGGGGCACCATATATCTCACAACTTATATCAGTGGACGTGAGCAGACGGAGAAAATCGTCCAAACAGCGTTTCCCCCACTCCCAACCCCACTATGAGCGAAAGTATAAATCCAAGTTGGAAGGTCCTGCAGGCAGTACACGTTCAGGAGGAGCAGGATGCAAAGAGAATTGGGGGGCTCACATTACCGTCAGCATAAATAGGTAATTGAGGAGCGCCTGCCCTGCGAACATGACACCTCTCGTAATGTCATGAGAAGGGATAAAGGGAGGCGTGAGTCGTCTGAAATTCCCTACGCCAGGCAACGCAGGAACAGGTGCCGCATTTGACTTGTCGGCCACTAGGATACTTGCCCTTTCGACTCGTGAGGTAATGTACGTCGGGCGTTACAAAGTATGGCTTACCTCGTGCTCCAGTGCAATTCTATTAACGCCCGCGACGCAGCTACCCAGCGCTCGAGGAGGGCAAGCAAGAAGATACCGATGCATGCGCCTACCATGGCACCCGCACTCTTGGGCACCCAGCCGGGAAACCACACTGCTTTGTCTAAGTCTCTGACATGAAGTAGTTAATGAAGATCACTGACGGTTGTCTCCTGATGTGAAGTGCAAGTAAGGCAGCATATTGCCCACGGCAACATCCATGGGTCCATCCTTCGACATATCCATGCCATTATCAGCAAATCCGGGAGTGATAAAACAAAGAGATATCGCAAGTGCATGCCAAATCATGGTGGTGGTGGGTTGGGTGTTGTTGTGATGGACA
Source organism: Melanogaster broomeanus (assembly GCA_014904935.1). Lineage (NCBI taxonomy): Eukaryota > Fungi > Basidiomycota > Agaricomycetes > Boletales > Melanogastraceae > Melanogaster > Melanogaster broomeanus. Next base: position 36,671 of record MU123711.1, on the reverse strand, counting down.
GTCCGCCGATCAGATGGCATGGACCCTGAGAATACTTTACCAAATTAGGCACTGGCTGCATCCACATCTACGAAATATTGTTCCACGTAACAACTTGGTTCAAGGTTGCTGATGAATCGCATGTTGGGCCACTCTGGAACACTACAGTTGAAAGGATTCGGTTATAGGATCACTGTGTTGAGACTATAAGACTTGGAGAGCACTCAGGTCTCAGAGCAGGTGGTTGGAGATGTGATGCCAATGCTGAGAGATCGAGTCGAAATGGGTTGCGGGAGTCGAGGCCTTGAGCAAATATTTAACAAACGTGATCCGATCCGCCGCTGTTGATCGAGAAAGAGAGATAGAGCACTTACTGTACTCGTAGTTATGTACGTGAAGTAGTACACCTTGGTGCCACAGGCTATTCGGCTGCATACGTCATGCGCATACATGCAAGTGCGGCTATGCCCTGTTTGTCGCTTACAGCAGCGGGATCGACGATGGTGATCCCTTCACGATTGATGAATAGATAAGCGGAGAAAAAGGGCCAGGTATCAGGCCACTGCATATGTAGCGTTACCGCGCCTGAAGGATAGCGGAAGGGTAGTCTGAGATCTCGTGAAGGGCGTAGAGGATGACCAGCGTCGGATGGCTCACAAGCACGGCCCCACTCCTGGAGGACTACGCTCCCATTTTGCTGCGTCTGTGAGTAATCCGACATTGGTAGCATTATCGTGGTTTAGACTCGTGCGGTCCTGATGGGGCGAGCGTCCTTGAGAACTTGGACTACTGGCGTATTCCTGAGTGAAAGATGGCCCAATAACACCAGCTACCTGCCATTGGAACCTTGGAGGAGAGAAGAAAGAGCGGGTTGTTTCCATGTTTGGTGGGCTGATTTGCCTCAATGAGGCTTTTTTGCGAGCGTGGGAACATCTCACACCTCTTTCCACTCGAATGTCGAACGTACTATATTGTGCCTTCTACTAGTAGCTCGTTGAAAGATTTAGCGTCTCTAGTTCTTGTTTCAACTCTTGTTTGTTGACGAGAAAAACTACCTTCTCTGTAGGCACCTTCTGCCATCCCACGAATCCGGACCTTTTGTAGAGCAGAAAGCAGAAATACTCTACTCCACGGAGAAGTATTCCTTCATTGGGGCGATTTGTCCAACCGTAGTCGACGACGCCAACCGCCATTCGAACAACAGGTTGGTAATCTGTCGGCGAATTCTGGGGCTTTAGCACTGTGACTTTGCTAATGGACGCGTTGTGAGAAAGTGCTGTGGGGGTGTACGTCCTCACATCCACCGGACGAGTGACTTCGATGATGACGACTCTCAGTCTAAGGAATTCGAGGTCAGAGGACGCTGGCAAGACGCGGTCCCCACACAAGCGATAGTGATGTGCGTCCGGATTGAGGTTCCGGTTAAGCCGCTCTTCTTTATATCCTTCTGGAGATCGAGGTATCGCGGGATTTGTGAGTGAGGATGGTCCCGCCCATGCAAAAACATCACACTCTCCGCATCTAGGAATGATGGCGAGCATCAACCTGGTGAACGCTCTTTCGTCTTCCCCTTCCCCTTCCCCTCCCCTTCCCCGTAGTTGACAGGGATATGGACATCGAAAATCGCCATCAGGGAGTATGCTCTATCTTCGGTCATACTTGCCCAGCGCCTGGATGCCCAAGATAACTTTTTCCTGACCCTATCTGTGCCTGGCCAATATGAACGTAGATCATCGACGGGGATCCCAGTACCATCAGAGACCAACGTAAGAAAATTTGTGTCCGCTTTGTCATTATCGACATAATCATTGTTGAGAGCCTTCCACCCTGCCCCGTAGAATTTCATTCTTCTAGGGGCAAGGAGCTCTGACAACGTCCACACCGTGCGAAACCAGCGATCCTGTGACATATCCAACCGACTGGATGCATCCGCAAGGTAGGCAATGCAAACATAGGAGTTGCGGAACCAATGGAACGACGATTGGATCGCATTCGTTCTCTCCTCTGAACGATGTGGGTTGATGCAAACCACGTGGGTCCAACCAAACCGACATTTGAATGACCCCCTTGCAAGGTCGCAAAACTTCATCAATTCGTCCCAGGCAGGACCGGACGGCTGCGGGTCCGACCAGTAGTGTTTGCGCAGGCATGATCCATCAGCATCCCATACGTGCGATAGCACCGCGTATTTCACGATGCTTGTTATGATGGCTTTGATCACATCTTCCCTGCGTTGATTCGCATGTGAGGTATGTCGCTCTATATCTGCTTCCGTGACTGCTTCGACTGTAGTGATGAACGCTCTCTTGACCCCGTCTGTGTCAACGAGATCCATGGTATGTAGATCAATGAGTCGGGGGGGAATATCTTTCTCGACGTAGTTGTTGAACGCTTTGAGAACCTCAGGAAGAGGCATGGCCAGTATCTAAGAGGGGGAATTCTTCAATCATCGAACTCCATATTGCATTTGTGCTAGTTGCCGCACCTGGATTTGAGGACAAGCAAGCGTAACTAGTAACTTCCGGTGTTCAAGTTGGCAGGAAAACTGGAGGAGAGACCTGGAGACTCGAGAGGCACAGCCCAACTACGCCCATCACATTTAATTTTAGGCCACGGTGCAGCATCCACGGCCTGGGAAGTTCAGCATACGGTACACTGCTAACTTACATTGTATCACTATTATCTTCTGCAAGGTATGTCTCATGATCTCAGTACAAATGAAGTGGTCTGACAAGCCACTAGAGCCATGATGTCGGACGTTGTTCGGGCCTTCCAAGATCGTGTTTTCAACTACATGCCTACACACTTGATATACATTCCCGAAGAGCGTCTAATTCACCGTGAAGACTTGTACAGAATCTTCCAACCAGAGGGAATCACAGAAGAGATTATCTCCCTGTTCTTGACAGAGAATTGCTCCAGGGAGGAAGCGATCAGGAATCTCGTCTCCCAAAAGCTGAAATATGCCATCCTTTCACACCGCTGGTTCGATGAAGGAGAACCGAGCTTCCAGATGGTGCTTTCGAAAGATGGCCTGGATGGCCTTCCGGGGTATGAAAAGTTGAGGGAGTTTTTCACCAAAGCAGAGGAGTCTGGCTGCAGTCTGGCGTGGGCCGATACTTGCTGCATAGACAAAACCAGCAGTGCAGAGCTCGAGGAAGCCATACGCACCATGTTCAGATGGTATCGCAACTCGGAAATCTGTATTGTGCATCTTGCCCAGTCTGCGCAACCGACAGATTTCCAGAAGGATGAGTGGTTCACAAGAGGGTGGACGCTCCAGGAGCTTCTTGCTCCCACGAGGATCAAGATTTATGGCACAAACTGGCTGCCTCTCACTGGCAGAGATTGCACGAACGACAAAGAAAACGAAGAGATCATGCGCGCCATTTCCAAAGTCACTGGCATCCCCTGTTCTGATCTTCGCTACTTCAGCCCCGGCCTCCTTGATGTGAGGGAAAAGATGGTCTGGGCCTCTCAGCGACACACGAAACGAATTGAGGATATCGCCTATTGCCTCCTCGGTATCTTCAATGTCAGTATGTCCATTGCATATGGCGAAGGGAGAAGGTCCTTCCGCAGGCTCATGGAAGCGATTGTACAGGATTGCCGGGAATGGCAAATCTTTGCGTGGGCGGGACCCCATTCCTCATACACTGCCGCATTTCCTGACTCACCATCGGGTTATACATTGTTGTGCAAAGAGACTTCCTCTGCGCTCAGCACAAGACTGCATTCTGCTCACCACGCATGGCATATCGGCCACCCTTTCTACACGATGACGAAGAAAGGGCTCGAAATCGAAGTTCTCCTTGTGGAGATGATGATGCATATCGACCGAGAACCTCTCAAAGAAACCAATTACGAGTGCATCACGCTCAGTCCTGGTTCAGAAAACGAAATGTATTTCGAGAACATTCAGGTGCTATGCGACATCAGATTTATGCTTCATTCTCGATGGGCGATTGGGATTATCAACTACCAGACCGATGGTACTGGCAACCGCGGAGGTGTAGGCGAACTTGCAGCAGATACAGACTATGTCTGCTTCTTTCTTGGGACAGGAATTTATAGTCCGTATGGAAAATGGGAGAAGGTCGATACCAAAGCAGTAGTTACCATCCGCACCAAGCAAGTTGTGTGGAAACCCGTGACGGCTCTGTGGCTATAGTCTTGTTGTAAATTAGTGAACTCATTCTCTGCTACTCAACGAGTCTGACGTTGCAGGCGTGAAATAGTGGTGAAGAGTCATGCGCTTGAGGGACTCTGATGACTCATTCGGATTGGTGCCCCTGTCGCTGGTGCGATGGAAACAACAAGGTTCATTGATTTGAAAAATTCATACAAGACAATGCGGAGAGGTACTCACTCTGAATAGTCCTACGGATTTCTGCGCACAATGAGTGAACATACATATGACACGAAAAGAAAGCAACTACCCTCATCTCGTCCGATGGTAGGATCGAGCTTTCCATTTCGCGCCATTTCCGTCAGATCGACGCTCTGGGGATATGTTATCAATCACCGAAACGTGTGTACGATTGTCCACATATGAGGTCTCACGTATTCTTTCAACGCGTCGCCTTTCTCGCGTGGCTGTTGGAACATCATGTCCGGGAATCCTGCTCCTCCTGCTCTACCAGGAGGCTGAGAGGCGTAATCTCGCACATTTAGGGGACTTAGAGCACGCCCGATGCAAGGTAGAGTCCGACCCCACTGAGCGAGCACGGGTCGCGAGAGTGACAACAGTGGCGCCAGAACCCGTGAAATGGAGGACTTCCAAAGAAGTGCCCTGGTCGCTGCTAGTAGCATGCAAGACAATGAAAGCGAACACTGGTAAGTAGAGGATGCTGAGATTGACGATGAGAGTTCGGAAATAAGAAGTTGGCTGGGCTGTGTACGAAAAGGTGTATCTGGACTGACTATCCATGTGGGTACCTCATCTGTCGTCCGTCTCCGAAGATAGGGACCAGGATGTTTAGGGCCAGAGGTGGAGTAGGGGGCGGGATGGTAACGGCGGTTTCGAGCCTGCGAAAGCTCTCGTCAGGGGGATGCCGCTACTCCGACCGCCCTTCCAGGGCTGTTTCGGATCACTACCAACTAAGCGTTGGCTAGATAGGGAGTGAGATTCCGACACTTCACGGATTGGAGGGAGACCCTGTCTACGGTTGGTTCAACAATTGGGAGAGGGAATGGTGGTGGGAGGAGGTCTTCTGCACCAGGTAGTAGAGATCGCGATGATGTACCCATGAACAAGGTTCATGCTACCAAGACCGGCTGGCCAAACTGGCGCTTCGGCACTTGCACGCGGACTTTTCGCTCCATCCATGCAGCGATAACCTTGAATACACAGGCTGTCGCCTTTTTGGGCGTTGGTGCATGCACTCGCGAATAGTGCGCAGCACAGCAGTTACTCCAAAACCATACAGTTGCGACACACCTCTCTTCATTTAATCCACCATGGTCGGTTTTGCAGACCAGCCTTACTATTTGTAGGGTGGCTGGTGGTCTTGCTGGCGGTCGTGCTGGCGGTCGTGGTCTGCAGTGTTCGTGCCACCTGAGCGGCGCACTTCTTAGGTTTAGGGCTCACTACAACCCCAAGGGTCTCCAACTCGACCCAGACGGGGACGTGCAACCACACACTGGACCGGTTATCACCTCCTTCTTCGTTATGCTGATGAGGGTCTACAGAATTGAGGTACATATTGCCTGATTGCATTGATGCTTGACCACCACAAACTTCTTATCTTTGAATAACCTAACAGGGTTGGCCAGGCTTGTACAAGGGACTCAGTGCGTTCAGTTCTTGACGAACTAGTGTGGAAGTACTGACGACATATCAGTGCCAATGCTGTTATCTATCTCTGTTACCACTCTCTTCTTGTCATTCTTGATGATCTTCATTCCCAACGGAGAGTACAGTACCCTCCGACTGGGGTTCTCGCCGGGTACTACAGGGTGTTCGCTATGCTGATCGATCTGCCCCGAACGATAATAACTACCCGGTAAGATATCTCAGCTAGGTCTGAATGGTATGAGAATAGACATTTATACTTCGACAGATCAGTCACCACTCTGCACAAGTTGCCTTACTTCCATCCCCTTTACTCCCTACGCATCCTCCTCACGCCCACCGAACGTCGCCGCCCATGGCTCTTGTATCTGACACCCGGTCTCCTTGCAGCAGAAGTTTCGTACATCGCTTACGTCAATTTCGGGCTGGGGACCTTCAAACAGTGGCTTGTACCTGAACTCGCCAAGCCCAGGTTCCCGTCGAAGGAGGAAATTTCCGTGATCAAACTGGCCATCTACTTTATCGTTGCAGTTGCTAGTACAATCATTCTCACGCCCCTCCAAGTCATTAGCGTCAGGCTCGCCATACAACGGAACCATGCAGCGCCCGAATTTAACTCGATTTCTCAAGAGGAAGACGGGGATGCAGAAGAGGTGACGGAATATTCCGGCGCTGAGGAAGACGTGATTGGGTACGTTCACTTTTGCGGATCTTTCATCGTTGCTGAGTGTTGATATCAATGGGATAGCTTGAGGACCGAGAGGGAACCTTATACTGGCCTGGTTGACTGCGCGAAGAGGATTATCGATGAGGAGGGTTGGCGTGTTCTGTACCGCGCGTGGTGGTTGACGCTGTTCGGGTGCCTTAGCGGCGCATTAGCTCCATATTGGATTAAATTACCATCGCACCGCTGAATGGTCCATCCCCCTAACCCTGTCTCATCACGTGATGAAAGCAATGTAGATCAGAGATGACGGGATGGACGCTAACTGCCAGCAAGTGCAGCTTAAGATACTGTATGAGTATGTAGATACTGTAGATGACCAATACCACCTCATGGACTATCAGATTTCGGATACGGTGATATTCGAAATTCGAATGCTCGGAAAATTTCAGTCACTAGCTTGCAGGGGTTATAGTGGTCGTTTTCACCCGACGAAGACCGGTGGACTTAGGATTCATCCATTGCACCAGACAACGCTCCAGGATTCAGCAGACGATAGTGTGATTCGTATCGACTTTCTGACATGACATGTCGTCGGGACGACTGCCGGCCAGGAGGAGCGACGTACTTCGATTCTCTTCAGGTCAGGGATTTATTTCCCCAATATCTTCATCTGGGGTATTATCGTATGACTCGGATCGGGAGTCTCGTTGAACTGGTCTCCTTTCAATGGGACTGAGCTGAGCTGGCGCAAACAACTCTACGATGCGTACGGTGACCTCGGGAAGCGCGGTAGTCCAGATAAGGGCGTCGGGGAAAGCCGTTCCGCGCTTGTCCGTAGAGTATTTTAAATATGCCTCTGCTACAGTGCTACATACTGCTATGAATTGAATGGACTGATAGCGAGCTGCTACGAACGTGCAAGGTTATCAGAGGGTCTAATCAGTCGAGCCATTTCCTATGATCGTTGTAGCACTCTCACAATCGAATAGGCGGAGGAAATGCGGGAACGGTCTTCCTAATCGATGCGCTATGGCGGCTGCGCCTCAGTTTTTGTTGGCTCTTACTACATACTTGCCAGTTTCAGAATTTTAGCCCTGTTTTCCGGGGGGTAGTTTCTAGACACGTCGACCACATTATGATCTCGCTTGCTGGATCTATATTTTATTTTGTTCAAGGACGGGATACATAAACTGCACCTGCCACCACTGCAACCTAGGGCTGTCCCGTATCCATTACGATCATCTCACTGTGCTGTAAAATTTGGTTCCGCTGCTATGCCTCTATGATGCCCCAACAGCGAAAGTAGCTTATCCACATCCACACTCCATAACAGACTCTTCATTCTTCTTTCAATCATATCATTATTTCCAGCCCAGAACGGGTTTCATTGTTTTCACAGCTCTCGCTCTCGACGACCAAGATCAACCTTTTTTCTTCGTGCTACAAAATGACTTCACTCCGAAACCACCGTGTCATCATCGCATCCTTGTTTCTACCCACCACTGCCGTCCTTGGAGAATCTACCCCTCCTACTCCCGATATTCACGCCCGAGACGACCCGCCTACACCATTAAATGGCACTACCGGGAAGACCAACGGAACAGGCAACCGACCGCCTTTCCGGCACCAGTCATCCAGATCGGTGGGAGGCAGCGCTCCCTTGAAGAGCATCGTAGAGGATCTCAAAGTGCGTCTCCTACACATGTCGTTCATGCTAGATTGAAGCTGACTAGCAAATATTTCGTCGGATGTGTTTTCATCCAGTCTCGTGCCATAACGCCCCTTTCCAGTCCACCACCCGAACCCGCTGGCCCGTTCTCAAAGTTCCTCAGTATCGCCAGCCCTCAGCTTCCCTGGTACTCCATCCTCTCCCCCAGGCTCGGAACCAGGCCTTCCTTCATCTCAACACGCTGTACCCAATCTTGACCGTTCATTCACGTTCTCGCGCAAGTTTCAAACAACTCATCAAGACGTACAACATACCGCTCGTCTCCAGCGCAAACAGTCTCGCTCCTCGTCTCGCCGCCCTGGTGATGGCTATCCTTCCAATGGTACCGAGGGTTACTACCCTTGGCACACCGCCCCCAACTCGCACTGTAATGGCGGACTGAAAAACGCTATAGACAGCGTTCAAAGATAGGCTCACCCAGAAGCTCTGGGTGGGTACCCTTGGCAACAGCACGGACAAATTCGGCCCTGAGCTTCGCTCTAACATTGACGTCAGGATGCGCCAGATGTGTTCAAGCGTCCCTGTCTGGATCCCAGATGCAGAGTTCGAAAGCTGCTATGACGAATTCTGTCATCAGGTAAGCCCTATGATCCGGTACTCTGTGCCAGGAGTGAGGTGTAACATATAACAATGGATATGGATTAGGTGTTGTGGCCCTGTCTGCACTATGCTGTTCCGGACGCCCCAAAGACGAAACTCTTTTACGAGAGCGCATCCTTCAAACAATACATGTCCGTCAACAAGCGTTTTGCGGATATCATCATCCAGAATTATCGGGAAGGCGACATGAGTCAGTTGCATCCCCTTTATCCACCATCCATCGAGAACTCATTATCTGTTGCGCGATACTAGTTTGGGTAAATGACTACCATCTCATGCTCCTTCCTGCGCTCCTTCGCGCACACCCTAAGCTCGCCAATGCACCTATTGGGTTCTTCCAACATGTCGCCTTCCCCTCCTCCGAGATATTCCGATGCCTCTCCGTGCGCGAGTCCCTCCTGCGCGGTGTCCTCGCAGCAGATCTCGTGGGATTCCAGACCGCGGGCTACGCACGACACTTTAGGCAAACTGTGAGCCGCATCTTGGCTCTGGAGGCTCTGCCGAAGGGTATCCAGGTGGAGCGCACTTACGGGAGCGCGGGTGGTGCGAATGGGGCTGTCCCGAAAAGCGAGCAGAAAGGGCGTTTCGTTGATGTTGGGGTGTTTCCCATGGGTATAGATGTCAGTGCTTTGAGGGAAAAGAAGTGGGTCTATTTTTTTTTGAGTATTGCTCCATGGGCCATGCTGACTCGATGAATAGACGTGAACCGGATGTGGCCTATTGGGTACAGCTCCTTAGGCAGCGCTATGCGGGCATGAAGATGATAGTTGGACGTGATAAGCTTGATGAGATTCAGGTTTGTATCGTTGTTCATATCTTGTGTGCATTCGTCACCTGCGATGTGATATAGGGGGTGAGGCATAAGCTCGAAGCCTTCGAACGTTTCTTGAAGAAGCACCCCGAGTTCCAGGGCAAGGTACATGTTTCTTACTGGCGGTGCTGACCCCTTACTCACATCTTCCCTTCTCCCAGGTCGTCCTCATCCAGGTCGCTCTCCAAACCACCGAATCCAATGAGCTAGCAGGCGGTGTCTCGGACGTCGTTGCCCGTATCAACGCCGCTTACTCGACGCTCACCTACCAGCCTGTCGTCTTCTTGCACACCCAAGAAGTCACGTTCAGCCAGTATCTTGCGCTGTTGACCATTGCAGATGCGTTTTTGGTGACGAGCTTGCGCGAGGGCATGGCCCTTCGGACGCATGAGTTCGTGGAGTGTCAGGAGGAAAGACACCGGCCCCTGATTCTGAGCGAGGTATGTTGACTGTACACTGAGTGTCCTGTTCTGGTGCTGATGAAATGCACTAGTTCACTGGCTCGTACAGCTACTCCGGTTTCCGCTCGTGCATCGCTATCAACCCGTATGACACCCGCGGAACTGCCAACGCTATCCATCAGGTAAGATCGTGCATCCTGGGGTGAGAGATGGACGTACTCAGCATACGTACAGGCATTGACGATGAGCGATGAGGACGCTCTGTCTCGCTGGGAGGACTTGCACAACCACGTCGTAACCCAAACCGCGCAAACCTTCGTCACTTCATTCCTCACGCGCTGTCTGCGCGCCAACACGGAGCACACCGCCCAGACCGACCCCTCGATGGTGCCGGTGGTCGATATGGCCCGGGTACTCCCACAGTACAAACACTCGTCGAAACGGCTCCTCCTGTTCGACTTTGAGGGTGCGCTCTGGATTCGCGATATGTCACGCGCCGGCTTGCTGGCGCCGTTTGAGCCCCAGAAAGAGACGCTGGCGTTGTTGAAACGCCTCTCCGACGACAAGAGGAACGAAGTCTGGCTGCTAAGTGGGTTGCCCGTCAAGGGTGCCCTCGATAAGATCGCAGATGCCGTTCCTGGCCTCGGCATCGTGGCGGAGAACGGATGTTTCGTCAAGACGAGGGAGACCGCGAAGGCGCCCGCTAAGTGGATAGACATGGTTGCCAACCTCAACTTTACCTGGAAAGGCCCGTGTATCGAGATACTCAACTATGTCCGTTTTTCGCCGCCGTCCTCGCTTTGCTTTTTCCCAGACCAAGTTTAACCGATACTCTTTTTGTTTTATTTTTAGTTCACCGAGCGCACGCCCGGCTCGTTCGTCGAAGAACGTGAGGCCTCCATCATCTGGCGTTTCTGGACCGGCCCCACGGACGACTGCTCGGATCGCCAGTGGGCCCGTCGTCAAGCCGCCGAAGCCCAGAACCATATCTTCGACAGCCTCGGAGAGCGGTACGGTCTGCGCATCATCCCGGGTGCGAACTCGTTCCTCATCCTGCCGAACAACATCTCGCGCTCCACCGCCGTCGGGGCGATCCTGCACCCCGGGGGCCCCGCCCATTCTCCGCGGAGCGGCATGGCGCTGTCTGTGGCTCACACAGAGAGCCATCACGTCGGTGATGATGCGAGCTTCGTGTTTGCGGTCGGGGGAGACGAGAAGCTGCTGCGGAGGCTGAACGAGCTCGATAATGGGGAAACGGTATCGACGAGCCGGAAAGGGACAGATGCCAAGTGGAAGCTTGACCCCAACGAAGTCATCTCCGTGCTCGGCCAATTCACCAACGTGCACTGACGACGTGGCCGCGGGTCGAACGTTAACTTCAACTTATCGCATGCCATGGAGAGGTGGGGGCGGAGTGACCATGGCGCCACTGTTGTTTCTTGTTTCTTTAGGCTGTATGGAGTCGACGGCGGATGTCGTTCTAACACTGGTTTTGCTAGATTGAGTGGCCCTTTCTGTACAGCGCTTTGATCAATTTTTGTCCAGTCTGCCTGTAGACACGTGCTATTGCTCTCGTTGGTTCGGTATAAGTAGTGCACACATGCTTAGATCAATTTATTCATGTTCCCGACTCAGATCTAAGATCATGGTAATTGATATCTACAGGTTAGTCTAGCCAGCACTCGGAATGCAACTCGATGACATGATCTAATAGGAACATACAAAGCTCCTATCTGGCATGATTAGGTATTACGACAAGACCACCATCACCACAAAACATGTACTGCCCACCAAATTACTCGGACCTTTCTCCATCCTCTATTTCAGTTCCAGGGACCGCGCATGATCTGCTATGCACTCATCGTTCATACAGCATTCAGGATTAGTTGCAGACTCTAATCAGAGTTGCTGCCAGTGACCGACCACGCTATCGCTCACCTACCTTATTAAAAGGCTGATACACTATCGAGTGTCGCTGGGACGGTGTCCAGCATGAGTGTCTGCTTCTGGTCATCGAGAGCCCAACGTGACCCCACTGCAGCTACCCCCAACCCATTTTGCCGATGTCATTGTCAACGACGATTCCCCCTGCCCCTAATATTCTTCAACTTGTCGGGAATGAATACTACTTCGCGTTTCGCGCTCCATCGCCGTCTCTGGATTTCTCTCCCGAAGTTGGGGTGATTCACAGAAACGCCGTCGACGTGGTCACTGTCATTCCAGACTGCAAGCTCGAAGAGGTCATGACGCCGTGCCTGGACTGGCCCCCAGTCGGTGGCGCCAGATCTCGTCGGCGCGTCGAAAATCATCAGCTTCGTCAGTAACATCCAGCCCAAGGACTCCATCTCGTCGTCACAGTGCTGCCATTTCACGCGTACGGTATATCGCGTCATGCAGACTGTATTCGTTCACTCTGAGAACTGGTGGAGATACTGGGACAAGTCCAGCTCTGTCAAGAACACTGAAACAATTGTTGCTCTCCTCAGAACCGCTCAGAGACATGAAGAAGTAGCTGCCAAGGCACTGGCAGAGGTAGACAAAGACACAGATAGGGCTGGTGGATCAGGAGGGGCAGCGTCTGACCCTCAGTCGAACAGCACACCGCTAATAACCATATAGGTTGGACTTGGAGAGACGACCAACACGGAACATATTATGACCGCATTGTTTACACCCGACCGCTCCATGCCTTGTCGTGAATCAGCCTGATAGATAGAAAGATAGATATATTCCTTTGTATCCTGCATCCCTCATATCCATGTACTTTACTTTCCTTAGAGTAGGCAACTCATCAGCCCTCAGGTCTGTATCAAGGTTCATTACACTTGAGCGAAATGAAATCGGTTTCTCGATGGCTGGCGGGGGGGATAGGGACTGGGACGTGTCTGAGGGCGAATGGAAAGTCATCCTCAAATGCAAACACGTGGATAGTGTCGACAGGCCAGGCGCAGGTGCAGCGGTTTTGCAGAAATAGTCACCGTCAACAACCATGCTGACAAAACCCAATCCAGTCCGGATCATCTCCGGATCTCCGGATCTCCGGAGATCTCCTGAGTATCAGCTATACCGTCGCTGTCCTACTTGCATTATGTCCGGAGTACCCGGAGTGGACCAGACATTATGCTCAACATCTCCTAGCCTCTTTACGACACTCTCCATTCCATTCCTTCTTAGGTTTCATTGCCCCGGTAACATTTATTTGTTATGCGAGTATATCTCCGCCCCTAGTATATATACATTCTTTTACTGACTTAGCACCTCAGTCGTTTCCGCCCATCTTAGGCAGCGGCTGAGGTGAGTCTGCTCTGTCTATATTTCATCACTAGCTAATGTACTGTAGCTCCGGGCAACTCCTGCCCTCTTATAGAATCTGTCAGGTTATGAGCCCCGAAGGCGCAAGCTAACGGTACCACTCAGAAACGACTCAACCTAAACTTGCGCATCCCTCAGCGCACTCCCAGTTCACCCGAACTCATTCCTATTTTGGCAACTGTCAAAAACAATTTTTTTTTCCTCTCCATTCCACCATGTCATCCTCCACGTCACCAGAAAACATCCGAAGCGATGAAATCCTAACCAGACCCAATAATTTCCAATTATGGAAAATCAGGGTCACAATGAGACTCCGAAATGGAAAGGTTTATGGCACCGTGTCCGGCACCGACACAAAACCAACCATCGGCACAGGAAGCACAGCAAAAGAGTCTGACCTCCGGGACTGGCACGGACGTGATGAAAAAGCACATGGAATAATCCAAGAGCGCCTCTCTGACGCCCTCCTACTAAAGACACACACCTGCAACACTGCAAAGGAACTCTGGGACGAACTCCTAAAACTCCATGACTCTCCGAGTGTCTCCTCCGCCTTCTACATTTTCCAACAACTGTTCAGTGTCACTTGGGATGGCAACTCCGACATCTCAAAACACATCGCATCTCTCCGGACTTTTGAATCCCGTCTTGCTGGAATGAAATTCCCGGTGGACTCGAAGGTCCTCGCCTTCATCCTTCTTAACTCCCTTCCAAAAACTCCGGAATGGGAAATGTTCAAGTCCTCAGTCATCAACACCACTGAGGAGAGCAAACTGACCTTCGATGCCATCGAAACCCGGATAGTTGCTGAAGATGCCCGGCTATACCCCTCCGGCCACTCTGAGTCCGCAATGAAAGCCTCTGGATACTCCAAATCCCTGACCCGTCCTCCAAATGCCTCCACTTGGTGCGAGCACCATCTCTCCACCACTCACAACTCCGCCGACTGCAATACATACAAGAAATGGGTCACGGAGTTGAGAAAAGGAGGTTTCAAGAAGTCCGAGAAAGGAAAGGACAAAGCAAACGCAGTGGAGGGAACTCCGGATCCGCCGGACATTGCAAATGTAGCTACTGAGCATGTATCTCAGTCCGTAATGCAACGCATTCACGCCTATCTGTCATCGGAACCTAAGGGCAGTGGGAGAAATACCTGGATCATCAACTCCGGAGCTTCTTCACACATGATTCCTCATCACTCCTGGTTCAAGGAGTACAAACCACTCCATCCCCCTCGTCCGGTTACCCTTGGAGATGACTCAAATGCCATGGCCATCGGAATTGGAACTGTCCCACTCATCTCTGTGGTCGCCGGAGTCACATACGAGATAATTCTCTCAAATGTCCTCCTAATCCCGGACTTCCGAATCTCGCTCATCTCAGTAAACCGCCTGGCTTCTGCAGGACTTTCCACAACATTCCTGGCCAACAGCAATGCGTGCTATGTCCGAAAGGACCGGAACTCCATACTCACTGCTATCCACCAAAATGGACTGTACTATGCAAAGGTCACTCCGAACAACCAAAGGGAAGCTGCACATGCCACTATGGATGTCAACCTCTTACACAGGCGTATGGGTCACATCTCCATTGACCGGATCCAACGAATGGTCAAGTCCGGACAACTCCAGGGAATAGATACACTCACCGGAGTTCCCACATTCTGTGAACCATGCACTCTAGGGAAGATGAAGAAACTACCTTTTGAGCTCCGAGAGGAACCCCGGACTACACGACCACTTCAGGTAGTCCACACCGATGTTGGAGGTCCTATAACTCCGAGATCCCGGGAAGGCCACAGATTTTGGATCGTCATAGTGGATGACTTCAGCCGCTTCCCTTGGGTCTACTTCATGAAGCACAAAAATGAAGCACTCCAGATATACAATCAATGGAAGGCAGATGTGCAGACACTATTCCGGACAGAGATAGGGCAAGAGGACTTCTCCGAAAACTACGTCCAATTCATCCGGAGTGATGGAGGAACTGAATACGTCAATAAACCTTTCTGGGATCAACTCCGGACTGACGGAACGCTCCATGAAACCTCTGCCCCATACACTCCGGAACAAAATGGCCTAGCTGAGCGGATGAACCAAACACTATCCACCCTTGCAAACACAATGCTGGAAGAGTCAAAACTTCCCAAGTCATTTTGGGCCGATGCAATAGCCACTGCTGCCTATGTAACTACACGAAGTCCGACCTCCGGCCTCGATGGGAAAGTCCCATATCAAGTGATTTTCAATCGACAAGTCGACCCAACCTTCTTCTGGCCTTTTGGATGTCCAGCTTATGCCTACACACCGAAGGAGCAACGTGGAGGAAAGTTCCGACCACATGGTGACAAAATACCATGATCTCCGGAACTCCGGAACCGCGGGAAAATCATCTCCGGCACTCCTGTAACCGGAGTTACTTCCTGAAGTCATTTTCTATCTCCGGGATTACTTATCGCGTCATCACCGTTTCAAATCTCCTGTCAATTCCTCCCATTCATTTCCAATCTGTCACTATACATTTATCTTGTTCCTATCTTGTTCCTACCTGATCCCTGGCTATTATTAGCGAGCACATCTTCGCCCTTTATAAATGTGGTCTGTTACTTACAAGCACCTCAGTCGTTCTTCGCCCACCTTAGGCAGCGGCTGAGGTGAGTTCCCTTTTTACTCCTATTACTACTCCTAGCTAATGTATAGTAGTCCGGGCAACTCCTGCCCTCGTATAGGTAAATACAGTCGTTCTTCGCCCACCTTAGGCAGCGGCTGAGTCCGGGCAACTCCTGCCCTCGTATAGAATTTAACACATGGAAGGAAGTGCATCATGCTCGGATATACCTATGGACAGCAAGCATATAAGCTCCTGGACATAGAACGTCGCACCATCATCTCCAGCCGTCACGTCACCTTCGATGAGACCGGAGTTATCTCCGGAGGTGAATCAGCTCCATGGAAAACCCCCACTGTTGAGGGACAGTGGGAGGGATTACTTCCAGAACATCTCCGCCAAATGGAACACACCCATGATGACGACGATAATCATCATCCGGCAGTTATACCAGATCCGCCACCAGTGGGAGATGCAGATGCAGCTGCAATTCCTGAGCGTCCGGCAAGCCCTGCCATTGAGGAACTTGCAGACCGGCTTGAACAACTTCACCTGAATGGACCTCCTCCTCCTGCTCCTGCTCCTGCCCATGCTCCTGCTCCTGCTCCTGCTCCTGCTCCTGCTCCTGCTCCTATCCCTGCTCCTGATCCTGCTCCAGTACCTGCTCCGGCCCCGATCCCTGCCCAGATAGTGGCCGGGGTATGTCGAAGCAACCGCCAACGAATACCAGCAAACAAGAACAGGGAGTACCAGCGCACATTGGAGGAAGAAGCTGAAAGGAGAGCACACCGCCAGGAAAAGGAAGTACTGCCACATAACCCAGAGCCAACTCCGGAGCCTCCAGAACCGGAAATTCCTGGAGCATTCACAGCATCACTGGAAAACCTCCAGGACTTCATATTCGCTGGTTCTGCAAACTCCGCATCGGACGAGTCCTTACCTAAAACCCTACAGGACGCTTACTCCGGACCAGACGAAACACTCTGGAGATCTGCGGTGGAAGAGGAACTTCAAAGCTTGAACTCAAACCACGTTTATGAAACTGTGCTCATCCCAGAAGGAGTTACTCCGATTACCTCCAAGCCCGTCTTCCGCATTAAACGTGACCAAAATGGAAATGTGGAAAGGTACAAAGTCCGGATAGTCGCACGGGGATTCACTCAAAAGGAAGGAGTGGACTACCAGGAGGTGTTTGCTCCGGTAGCAAATCTTGACTCCGTCCGCACCCTAATCACCCTAGCTGCCAAACACAATTTGGAGTTGGACCAAATGGATGTCTCTACTGCCTATCTAAATGGAGAACTAGAGGAAGACCTGTACATGCTGCCTCCAGACGGTGTTCCTATCCAACCCGGGTATTGTTGGAAACTCCGGCGGTCCCTCTATGGACTTAAACAAGCTGGACGAACTTGGAACAAAACATTAGACCGGAAACTCGGAGAGCTCGGTTTCACGCGCCTAGACGCGGAGACATGTCTCTATGTATTCCGGAAAGATGGACAAGTCTGTTTCCTAGTTGTCTATGTCGATGACTTACTCCTGGCAGCAACTTCCCGGAAGTTCATGGACTCCATAAAAACCAAGCTATCATCCAGCTTCAAAATGCGAGACCTTGGAGAAGCCAAATACATTTTAGGGATCGAGATCAAACGTGATCGACAACTCCGGACCATCTCCCTGTCACAGTCTCAATATTCCCGCACGGTCCTTGACCGCACCGGGATGTCCACTTGCAAACCTGTGTGGACTCCCATGGCACACAACTCTCAACTGTCTGCAACTGATCCAGAAGATGACCGGACTGTCCGGAGATGATTATTGAAGGTCGACAAGTCTCCTATCTCACCATCATAGGATCCCTGATGTACCTAATGCTTGGAACACGCCCGGACATTGCATATGCAGTGGGCGCCCTCAGTCGGTTCAGCGCAAAACCAAAATTCTCCCATTGGGAAGCTGCGAAACGTGTACTCCGGTATGTGCAAGCAACAAAGGACATGGAACTTCGATTCGATGGCACAGAAATCTCCATGGACTTGGACTTCCATGGATACTCCGATGCTGGATGGTCCCAAGATCCGGACAACTCCCGCTCCACCTCTGGTTTCCTATTTATCAGCAACCGTGGAGCTATCTCCTGGTCCAGCAAACAGCAAAGCATGGTCGCATTATCAACAACGGAATCAGAATATATTGGACTCAGCAATGCCGGACAACATCTTGCATGGCTCCGGACTTTCTTTGATGAGATCGGACACCGGCAGAAAGGTCCTACTGAACTTTACTGTGACAACCAAGCTGCGATAATACTTTGCCGAGATCCACAATTCCGGGCACGGACAAAACACATTCAACGCAAGTACCACTTTGTCCGGGATGACCTTGTCGGAAAGGGAGAAGCAGTTGTCCGGTATGTTCCCACTGGGGACATGGTGGCAGACATCCTCACAAAACCTCTTGTGCGGGATCAACACTGGAAATTCGTTCGGGCCATGGGACTACGATTATACTCGAGTGGGAGTGACAAAACCCAATCCAGTCCGGATCATCTCCGGAGATCTCCTGAGTATCAGCTATACCGTCGCTGTCCTACTTGCATTATGTCCGGAGTACCCGGAGTGGACCAGACATTATGCTCAACATCTCCTAGCCTCTTTACGACACTCTCCATTCCATTCCTTCTTAGGTTTCATTGCCCCGGTAACATTTATTTGTTATGCGAGTATATCTCCGCCCCTAGTTATATATACATTCTTTTACTGACTTAGCACCTCAGTCATTTCTGCCCATCTTAGGCAGCGGCTGAGGTGAGTCTGCTCTGTCTATATTTTCATCACTAGCTAATGTACTGTAGCTCCGGGCAACTCCTGCCCTCTTATAGGTGAATATAGTCGTTTCCGCCCATCTTAGGCAGCGGCTGAGCTCCGGGCAACTCCTGCCCTCTTATAGAATCTGTCACATGCCATGTCCCTGAGATCTTGTCAACAAGAAGGCGATGTCGGTGGACATGAGTCAAGAGGTTTCACTGAGCCCCCACGATGGACACTCGTAGGGCTGCCGAGTCCCCACACCTCCCACCCAAACTGATACCCATCCCCGAAGTCATCCCTCCGAGTCCTATGGTATACCAGGAGATCTGCACGAGTATAGATCCAAACCCGTCTCGAGAGAACGTCGGTCGTGCACCAGCAGAGTGTTGAAAAGTCGACTGCCGGGACGTAACTTGCTGATCAGGCGTGACGAGACGGCGGTGGTTATTCGCGATAGTGGACGACGAGTACACGACGTGCGGTAGGGCTAATGTAGGTGGAATAGGGTTTGTATGTACTGTGTAGTAGTCGCGTGAGGATCCGAACGATTATCTAACCAACACACCCCCCAGAATCGTGAGCAGGTCCGAATGAATAGAATAAATAGGATATACACCCCCCTGAATGTCTAGAGATTACCAGACGCCATTGGGCTCATCATCAACATGGTTAGCGCTCTCGTTCTCCTCTACACAGCCCTTCACATAGTGGCCCTTCTTGCCACACTTGAAACAGGTGACATTGGGCTTGCTGACGCGAGCGGCATAGGCGGTGTAGTCATCGGCAAGTGTCAGGTTCACCCTTGATGAGTGAGGTTTTGTAGTCCTCCATGAGCTTGCGACTGAGGTGGCGCTCTTCCTCGTTAAGAGACGCGAGATGGCGACTTCGAGGGTAAGGCTCTTCGACTCAATGGAGTCAAGAGCGACAACTACAGAGTCAAACTCAGCAGGGAGTCCAGAGGTGAGAACGACAATGACGAAAAGGTCAGGAAGAGTGATACCGATATCCTTAATGAGGTGTGCTTGTGCCTTGATGTCGCCGATCCACGAGGGAGATAGACTGGTTGGGGTGTTTCTCCATGCGCGAGAATTTTCGCATGGCGGCGAGCTGGGTGGAGAGGCCACGGGAGCGGTGGACAGAGCGGAGCTCGTCCAAAATGACCTTTGGGTCATCACCTTGGATATGAGGGATTTTGGCTGTCCTCGACATACAGCGTGATCTCGGCAGCGGCCTTGAGCTGGTGCAGACGAAGAAGACTCGACTGCTTGCAGTGGTGGCAGTTTTGGGGTCAGGTTGGTCTCCTTGCCAGATACGATGCCCCAAAAGCTCGAGCGGATGAGGAGGGCACCACGAGCATACGGGCACGTTTTTTATAAAAGAGAGAAGGGTAAGGTTAAGAAATCATAACCTCTCTTATA